>CM053028.1:71621271-72178771 GCA_028564925.1 Lithobates sylvaticus
ACGATCAAGTGGCTGAACTACAGCTATGATTGTTCTTATGGTGCACAGAATCGCCGGCTGAAAAATATATCTGGATGATGTCTGTAGCTGCAGGCATCATTCAGATATCCCCACTTAAAGTCCAGGACATCATATGACGGCCTATGGGGGGGCGGAGTGGTTAACGTTGGAAGGTGGATGTTCTATTTTTTTTGGTATTTTTGATTAATCTTTCAATAAACTGGTCATTTTAGATATACTGCATTGTTCACGGTAACTCCTGTAGGGTAAGAACATCTATGCCCTAACCCCTATGTTTGGTATAGTATATAAACACTGCTCCTAATTATTGGATTCGGGTGTTTCCAATTAATGCTACAGCAGAAAATATATTTTGGACAATTTGCACTTCCACCCCTGTAGCAACAGTTTTAGGTAGCCCCTTTTTGTTACAGCTGTACCCCTATGTGCAAAGCCAGCTCTATGAAGACATGATTTGACAGGTTTGATGTGGAGAAGTGGTCTCCAAACTGTGGCCCTTCACTTACCTTTGACAAGCCCTTGGAGCACAATTCCTTCCACTGATGCAAGGCACTGTTCCTCCAGCTGACACCATTGAGGAGGCACCAATCCTTCCACTCACCCCAAATAGTGGCGCATAATTCATAGACACCAACAATGGGGCACTATTACTTCCACTGACACCAACAATAGTGCACTATTCATTCCACCGATACCTAAAGGACACAATTTCTCCCACCAATACCAATTATGTGGCACTAATTCTTCTCCTACTGACCACAGGTGCTATGTAATTTTATTTACTCCCATTGACCACCAAGCCTGAGGCATTGTTTACTCCCACTGACACATTTTCTATCCCCACTGGCCACAGTCTGGCCACCCTAAAGTCTAAAGGACAGTAAATCAGCCCTTTACTTATAAAGTTTTGAGATACCTGGTATAGAGTTACTCAAGTGGTCTACACAAATGTTTTTTTCCTGAATGAGCAGAAATTCTGACAGACACACTCCAAAATTTTGTGGAAAGCCTCCTGAGAACAGTGAAGGCTATTCTAGCAGCAAATGGGGGACCAACATCATATTGGTGCCCAAGGTTTAGGAATTAAATGTCCAGCCAATATAGTCAAACTTTTGTCCATTTAGTGTACCTTTATCAGACCTTATCCAGACCCTGCTTAACCCCACAGTCAAGATAAACCCACACAAAATGTGTTTATGTACAGTCTTCATTTATACATACTACATAGAGTCTTACATTATTGGAGTGTATTCAATTCTGGTAAAATGCCTCTTCAAAATTAGAAAAATAATGATAGCATTATGTAAACCTCCAAATAGCAAGTACCATTTTTTTTTTTTTTTTTAAAACCTCTATAGGGTATTCAGCATATTTTTAAAGTCACATTCAATAATCCTGGCAGGAAACTCTTATAGCAGTCCAAAGATTAGAAGGTTTCAACAGAACGATGGTGGGCAACACTTATATTGCAATTTTATTTCAATCGCTCAAACAAAACAAAAAAGTTAGCATGTAGTAAATTTAAAACAAATAAACAAATGGTAAAAAAAATAGCAGAGATGACTTGGAAGGATATGGGTTAAAAAAGCTAAAAGTGTGAAAATTGATAACATGGACAAGTGACATTCAATTAAAGTGCACCTGTCACCTTGAACACAGCAGGAGGCATTTTGTTCTTGGGCCAATGTACCAGAATTGACAAGCCTATTAATTCACCAGGAGCTACTAATGTCAAAACAGCGTGAGGCTTTGCATGCCGCAGGCAGTTACAATGTCAAAAGTTCCTTGTGAGTTGATTGGCTTAGTGTCAACTTCCTCCACTGCGCAGGCATGACAGCTCCACTTACAATTGTTCCAACTTCAGCTTCAGATAAGACAAACAAGATGAGCGTGGAAAAGCATCAAAACCAGGATGAGTGTGAATAGAGACTTCAGCACCAGCACTCACGATTTATACATTCAGTTTCATTGTGATTGATTTTTGTTTAACCTCTTGGGTATCATTTTATCACAGCTTAGGTCACAGTGTTGCCAAAGAGAAAAGAAAAAAAAAAATATTTCCTTTGGGTGGGGAGGATAATAAAAAAAAAAAAAGGATGTCTTAAACTGTTCTAAAGTTAAGACAACGTGCCCAACAAGTCAACTCACTTCCCAAAAATATTGTATTAAAAAATGAGAGCCTACAAAAGAAAAAAAAAGAAAACTAAAAATGTTAACCACTGAAAAGGTTATTTTTTTGTATATCCAAGATTTTAGAGAGAAAAAAATTATTTATGTACGGGTGGTACAAGAAAAAGAAAGAAATATGAGTAAATATGCAAGACAAGATGTGAAGACATAACGAAGACACTGGATCACTCAACAACTGAAAAATATGCTTTTTTTCACCAAGGCACAAAACGCGTAGTGCATAAACCGGTTTCCATTCAATAACAAGGGAGACCTATCAAGCTGTCTTACTTTGGACTGCTCATGATCATATAGCATAATAAGGTGGCTTTAAGTTTGAAATTTGTAAATTGTAGGGGGGGGGGGGGGGGGAGAACACGCTCTAGTGTCACATACTTGGCTGAACTCTCTAATAGTTGAAATGACTGCAGTAAACAGAAGTATAATGGTGACTGGAAAGGATGATTGCTTTGATGATGTTCTTGACAAGCTTGATGCGTCAGTCAACAACGCCTTTACTTCCTACCATGCACAAGAGTGGGTATAAAAAGGCTGCTTGCACGTTTTGGATGTTATTAATCCATCTGCAGAGTCCAGGTCTCTGTACCTAACGAACAGCAGACCAACAAAGAGGATGATTGTTGCTCAAAGCTTCCTAAAAATGCATGATACTTTGGTGACCAGCACTTCCTGGTATGGGGGGGGGGGGGATGATGAAGTTGTGTTATTTGAGTTGCAGTCTGTTCCTTCTCGGCGGGGTTCCATGGCAATATGGCACAATTCTGATCCAAAACGTCCAAAACGACTCCACTGCGCAGTTTACACCTTAAAGATCTCTCCTGAATTCTTTATGTCAAAACAAGTCACCCTTTTATTAACTGGAGGACTGTGAACCTTTCCAGCACAAGAGTTTCACAGTGCAGGTCAAACCAAACTTCTTATTAGCTAGGGGCCTGTGAAAAGGATATTTTAAACCTGTATAACTTCTAACCTGGCAGGGCAACCTTCAGTCACTCCCTTATTAAACTCCTTATCAACGCAAGATCAACAAAAACAGCTGGTTTGAGATATGTCTAGATTGGTCACGATGAAGAGGACGTCCTAACATGCCTAAGAATTTCAAACTTAACAGGATGGGGACTTAAACAAATTGCAAGATTTGAGAAAAGCACTGGATAAAAATCGAAGGCTTATCTGGAAGTTTATACTAATGTGGCATGCACAGCATCTATAATGAAACATAGTCATTAGACCATGTCAAGTTGGCAATTTTCTCCTCATGCAAAAATTATAAAAACATAGTGCTGGCTTGAAGCAGATTCTGTTTACAATTGTTTTTTGGGGTGAGGGAATTTGGTAAAGCATTGTAACAATCTGAGATAACATTCAAATCTTCCAAAAAAAAAAAAAAGGGAGACAACCCTGTCAAAGTACCAAAACGATTTATAGAAAAAATTGGGGTTTAAATACTCCTTTGCTCATTTAAAATTCACCCATGTGACTACACTGTTCCTGGAACCGGACGTTCTCTCTGTTTTTGCCTTTTTAAAATGAAATATCAAATATTATAGGAAGACAAACCTGAGTTTAACACTTGCAGTACACCTAACTGTAGAACCCTCTTTAGACCAGCCATCTCTCCACCTGTGGATTGTTCTAAAAAATCTGAAATGTGTGCAATGATTGCTCTCTTTCTTTTTGACATGGTTGTTTTTTTTTGATATGCACTGCAAGCTCGTTGGACAGGAAGGGGAAAAAAAAACCATGAAAAATAATTTCTGCATAATTGATTAGCAACTTTAAGACCATTTATCCCCATCGCTTTCGAAGCGTAGAGAAAGGAGGAAAAAAAAATAAAGCAGAAATCCAGGAGAGAATTCGTATACATCCAAAGTGAAGAAGTCTTTGAAAGGTCTTTATATGCTGTTCCCCGGTTGCAGGAGTTCAGACTTCCTTTAAAACAGCTTAGAAAAAAAAAAGTCCTTTTCTAATCAGGCCAGTTGAGCAGGCGCTTGGCGTTCTCTATGCGCTGTTCGACTTGCCCAGCTCTTGCCTGATGGCTAAAAAAAAATAAAAAAATAAAAAAAAATTAAAAGCAGAACATGAAATAAGCAGTGCAACCATATACATTCAAAGCATTTGACTTTTGAAGGCCCACTAGAATAATAAAAAAAAAGAAAAGTATTTTTTTTGCACACACAAAGCCCCTACTATACTTTAAGGCAGTGTTCTCCAAACTTCAGCCCTTTGGTTGCTTTTATCCGGCCTTGGGGGCACCATTTCATTCACTCACACCAACAAAAGGGGCACAATTCCTCCTAATAAATTCTGGATGAACCCTCTGCACACTGCTATATACCCTTTCTAGCAAACTTTGCAATGAAAAACAGGGATTTTTAGTTCACACATTGCAATACAAGAAAAAAATCCCTGTTTTTCATTGCAAAGTTTGCTAGAAAGGGTATATAGCAGTGTGCAGAGGGTTCATCCAGAATTTATTAGGAGGAATTGTGCCCCCTTCGTTGGTGTGAGTAAATGAAATGGTATACTATAGATGCAGTTGGCCAGCTTAAACATGTATTGCAATATGTGTGAACTAAAAATCCCTGTTTTCCGTTACAATGTTTACTAGAAATGGTATATAGCAGTGTGCATCCAGAATATGAAGTGTTGCGGTCACAACCCTTTAGCACAGGGGTGCCCAACCAGTGGCCCGCGGAGCCCTCTGATGTGGCCCGCGACCTCCTGCTCTGGGATAAAATAGAATAGAGTACTGTTATTAAAGGTCAGTTTTATTAATAAAATCACTGGGTATATATGGGCATATCTGTTCTGCAGTGGTTACTGGGCTGCTTTCAAACTGATCCTGCAGGTGCAGAGCAGTGCACCTGCGGGTTACCTGCACTGAGCCATAGACTTCTGTTAATACCTGTGAGTTTGGTGAGCTTTCTGAAAGAGCACCAAACCTGCAGAGTATAATAGAAGTCTATTGCAAAGTGTAGGAAAGCCAAAAGGTACAATGCGTTACACCAGCGGTGCGGGTAAACTGCAGTGCATCTGTGTGAAAGGAGCCTTGGGCCCCTTCCACATGGTCAGTCTGACCCGATTGGACCCTCCATTCACCTCTAAGGAGTAGCAAATGTAAAGCAACTTGTGTCCTACCTCCAATCCGTTAAAAGAAAAATAAAAAAAGGATAGTGGGCTGTGTCCGTTCTTCATATACAGAGCCGACACAGACCTGCCATCTGCCCGCTCCGCTCATTGCGGCCCACGATCGGTTACCATGTAGCTTATGTGGCCCTCGCTCTTCAAAAGGTTGGGCACCCCTCTGCTTTAGCACCTGATAGATTAAATGCATGTAAACACTATTGGGATTTGAGAATAGGTATATCTTTTCTCTGTTACAATTCTTCTTAATGACACCAACAATGGGACCCAATGGCAGGGGCACAATTCCTCTCACTGACACCAAAGATGGGGCATTATTTACTGCACTGCAGAATGAACGGTGTTGACACTAAAGTGAAAAGAGAACAGGTCCACTGCCAAGAACAAATAATAAAATGTCCAAGGTAAACTATACTCACCATCAATAAGTTCCTCTTTAAGTTTTGTTAATTCTTTCCTCATTTCTTCTAAAATATCCTGAGGGTAAAAGAAAGGAGGTTAATAGATGTAGAGATCAGGTAACATTCAGTAAGATGGCTTAAAGAATTTCAGGTTCCTGAAGTTGTTTAGGATACAGACCTGTGGTACATCTGACCTAAAAGGTTAAAAAATGTATGTCTGGGCATAATCTAAAAAAATAAAAATAAAAAAAACACACAAAAACTGGCAATTGCCAGTTAAAGTAGCACAGTACTGAACAGCAAAAAAATTCCCTTGTCATGAAGGGGGTAAAACCTTCCAGAGGTTAAACACTAGCTCTTCTTATTTGTTATTGGATTAAATATAGAATATGCTCATGAATCTCCCCTGCTAGTGAGAAAGCTATATACATATAAATATACAACAAAAATGTAGGTCTGTTCACACTAGAATGCAGTGCTGGATAGCCGCACTCCCGTGTCTTCCTGCACCGCATTACAATCGCGCTGCCCTTACGATCTGCTGTGGGAGTCAGTGCAAAGTTGACAACCCAAACGAAGTGCATTTGCCCGCAGCGGATCATATGGTACAAAAGTACCATGCAATGCGGTTGCCGTGCATTTCAAAAAGTAGTGCATGCACTACTTTTGGTGCAATGTGTTGCAAAATCAGTCCATTCAAAATGAATAGGGCTGAAATCACACTAAACAAAAATGAATGTGAATCACACAAAAGCCACATAGCGTTCCTGTGCTTCACATGCAGTTTCTAGTGTGAATGGGCTATTATACATTAAAGAACAATAAACAGGCAAAAATCATGGCTTGGGGACCATCTATTGCAGTACCTGTTTCAATCTGTCATAGTCCAATGATTCTGATTGTACCCCATTGGCACTGGGCTGCCCCGTTGGTGTAGATTTTGGTCTGAAACAAAAGAAAACAGTTGTTATGGGACACCCTCAACTCTCCAGCCACGGATGGCAAAGCTCAGACTTGTGGTCACTTCCCAGATGCAGAAGCCCTGGTTGCACAATCCCAATAAAGATCAAATCGCTTAGAAGACATCACCAGCCAATCACAAATTTGTAACAATAAAGCAAGTTGCAGACAAAATGGAGACTATTTACCTGGAGATAATAGGAGATTTGCTACCATTTATTGTGTTTGTTCTTTCCCAAGGCTTTCTTGTGGGTTCTATGGAAATATAGAAGGGAAGAGGCAATTAAAATGTTTCATCTGGATCAACAATGTATCAGCACTCCATTGTGGGATGAAAAAAAAGAAAAAAAAAAAAGAAAAATTTGTCGCACAGACTTTGCAAAATGAAAGGCAACTTGATCTGTGTCTAATTGTGTCATTGAAGTGGGTTAAAGCTTCTTTTTTTTAAAATAAAATACTGTGCGTCCCCAAAAATAAGCCCGGGTCTTATATTATCTTTGGCAACAAAAGACCCAGTAGGGCTTATTTTCGGGGTAGGGCTTATCATGTGCTATCCTCTCGCTCTCTCCCCCTCCCTGCCAGGAATCCCCAGTGGTGGATGCACTGTATTACATTATTATATAATGTAATCTATGCATGTTTCTGTAATCTGTGATAAATACCTTCTGTGACCTGCCTGATCGGTCTTCCCTGCTTCAAGCAGCCCCCCCCCCCCGGAGTCCCCCGCTGACAGCTGGCAAAGAGGAGAGAAGCGGGGGGGGGGGGGGGGGGGGTCAGTTGAGCGCCTCCACGGCCCCACCTATTGGTCTTCCCTTCTCAGAGCACTCAGAAGGAGGGGGGCCACGAGATCCCCTGCTGACAGCTGGCAGTAGAGGAGAGCAGTGAGTATTTAGCCGAGTGCCGCTCTGCGCTTCCATGGCCCGTCTGAGCTCTTACCCACCCCCCGAGCACTGCAGGGGGGGGGGGGGGCCCAAGATCCCCCCGCTGGCAGAAGAGGAAATTAGCTAAGGTATTTATCACAAACAGATTAAGAAACATACACAGTTTACATTATATAATAGTGCATTTTAGAATTTTACAACCACGTTAAATTAGGGCTTATATTGCACCCCTCCCCAAAAATCACAGTAGGGCTTATTTTTGGGGTAGGTCTTATTTTCGTGGAAACACGATAAACACGTTTTTGCACAGAGCAGCACTGATCCTCCTTCTTGGGTCCCCCGCCGATGCTCCTCTTCAGTGAGTGCCTTCATAGGAAGCCATAGACAGGATGGCTCAGCCTCGGCCCCCTGTCACAGGATCTGACAGCAGCGGAAGCCAATGGCTCCTGCGGCTAAAAATCTGCCCAGAGAGGAGGGACAGAGCCCGAAGAGCCTCTGCTTTCATGCACAGCGAGTCGGGAATGGGCCCAGGTAAGTATAAGGGGGAGTGGGGGGAATTCTGTTACACAGAAGCCTTTTACCTTTATGCATAGAGTGCATAAGGGTAAAAAAAAAAAAAAAAAAACCTTTAGGAATTAGAACCACTTTTAATTGCTTGATAACCGCTTCCTACTGTGTCATGTTGTCATATGTTGCACAGCATTCTTACCAGGTGTGCCAGCAGAGGGCGCTTTTGTAGGTACTTGCTCAGCGTCGTCCTGTAAGACACAAAGATAGAAAATGCAATCAAAGACATACAGATACTGTATAAAAAAGCGGCTAGGGTAGAACTGCCTGCTTTGCTATAATTTAAGGGGGCTACACATGGCTGCAACTTTTCATTTATTAGCCATGAACCCATAGGAACATAACATTTATCCTTCAAGTACCCATGTCATCTGCTTTTAAAGCTCTATTAGACATTTACAGACTGAAAAGGCGAACATTTTGAGAGATATACATCTGTTTAAAGGGAGGGACACAGCTGAGCTATGAACCAGCCACCAGTTTAAAATCTGCGCCAAGGACCTGCGGACCTTAGGGATGCCTTTGAAAAGTCAGCTCCCCTATGGTCCATTATTCTCCTCACTGTTTAATGACTCCAGTGACTGGCTAATAGTTCTCTCCACCACTGTCGCCAACCATGAATT
This sequence comes from Lithobates sylvaticus, assembly GCA_028564925.1. Taxonomy (NCBI): domain Eukaryota; kingdom Metazoa; phylum Chordata; class Amphibia; order Anura; family Ranidae; genus Lithobates; species Lithobates sylvaticus. The sequence continues at coordinate 71,630,062 of CM053028.1, forward strand.
ATGTAACTGTAGGCTCACTCTTACCGTTTTGTCTTCTTTTGAGTCAGAGTCTGCCGGTACTTTCTCTGCAATCCGTCTCCTGTACCAGGAATGGATGAAAAGTCACACTTAATTAGGATGAATTATTTCTGCAGTATAGGTCATATGCAAATGATCAAATTTGCTCTCTGTCAGGAAATGGGCAGCATTCATTTCCAATGCAGATGCCTTAGTAAAGGACCAAGAGATACAAGCTTTGCATTATTGGGTGTGGGGGTGCATGAATACGTTTCAGTTTGCAGCAAAGTGGGTACATTGTGATGCTATTCAAGGTGCACAGGAAGAATTTTCATAACTCTGTGGTATGTATCGGCACCTTGTGGGTACTGCAAAAACACCCCGACACCAGTTTGTAGTATTTATTCTAGTGCCATTTTTTCTTCAGACCTGAACATTAATCAGCTTTTATTTTAACCACCCTGGTTACCCCCAACCCCATCCCTTTCTCCCTTGATGGGTGGGTGCAAGTCTGGAGGCATGGGCATTCCTAGGCAGCCTGCATTTACATGCAGAATCCCTTAGGCAACGTGTGTGGAGCCTCATTAATTTAAAGTGGATGTAAACCTCAGACATTAAATATGAACAAAGCATATGCCTCTATAGCGTGTACTTGTCTCAATGAAAAGCACTAAGGGTACTTACACACTGGGGCGGTGCTGGCTTTGGCAGTAAAGTGCCGCTAGTTTTAGCGGGGCTTTACCGGTGTTATAGCGGCGCTTTTCGGCCACTAGCGGGCGCTTCTAGCCCCCGCTAGCAGCCAAAAGAGATTTGGCAGCGCTGCCCATTCATTTCAATGGGCAGGGCATTGTGGGGAGCGGTGTATACACCGCTCCCACACCGCCCCAAAGATGCTGCTTGCAGGACTTTTACCGCCGACCGACATTTGGCCCGTGTGTATGTCAGCCGGTCTGACAGAAGCCAGCCGCTGTGATCACCAGGACTCCATGTCAACTGGCATTTGATGGCATTTAAATGTTAAGGAAACTTTTCCTAGTTTGACCGGCTTCTGTCAGACGAGCATGCTGGAAAACCAGCAGCCAACCGGCTCCCGATCATTGCTGATTGGAGAGTTTTGGCGGGGGTCCGTCAATCTGTCAGAACACAACAGCTCAGCTGGAAGATTGCTGTACATTGGCTTTTTTTCCCATTCAACCCAGCAGCTTTAGGGAGAACAGTGTTGGGACTTTTCCTTGGGCTCACCTCCTGGCTAGTAGTGCACTCATTTCCTCCATTAGTCCACCGCCCACAATCGGCAGAGGGCCATTTCCACGACTCGATTCTGCTTTAGAGGATCCTGAACTGGTTCCAACCGTACCTGCACTCCCCTGACTGGAGGCATCTTCAGTCTATGAAATGAAGATAAGACAACATTAAATGCTGCAGACTTTTCAGTGGCTTGTAACATTTCCTAATGGTTCATTTACATTTTCTGATTGGCAACAAAATGCCATATGACTAAAGAATACCGACAGCTAGTTCTCAGGCTTCAGAGGCAGCATTCTGGATCCTAGTTTGAAGTAACTGGCTCCTGAGTTGTCCAGTTGGGGGCAGGCAAAGTTTTCACACCCAGAAGCATGATGGAGCAACAGACAGAGCAGGGGAGAGACAAAGTGATTCAAAGCTTTTTAGAACACTAATGTCAGTGTGGCAATGCCAGAGCCGACTCTTTAGTCTGTGGCATGTGCAGCTCTTCAACGTAGCAGTGGCATGGTAACATGCGCACAATATTCATGTAGGATTAAGCCCTGATCACACTGATGCAGTGTGGGAAAACCAGCAATTCCTGTGCATTTCCCACACCACATAGCATTTGCACTGTGTTCTGCGATCTGCTGCGGGTGTCAATGGAAAGTTAACCACACCTTAAAAGCAGGGGCGCAAACACAGTGCATTTGCCTGAACTGGATTGCATGGGTATAAACACCCATGTGACCCTGTTCCAGTGCAAATAAAAAAAAGCTGCCTGTACCTTTTTGATGAGAATGCAGTGCGATTTCAGCCATCCACCAGAATTCATGAACTCAAAATCGCACCACACAGAATCGCATGCGATTTGCGCAGGAATGCATTGAGATTCCTGTGTGATTCATATGTGGATCACAGTGTGAACCTGGGCTAAAGGTCCTTGCACTCCAGACAAATGTAAATGACACAAATTAATGCAGCTCCATATTCATTAAAACATTGTACAAGTACATAAATCTGACTTAGTATCAGCCTCTTACAGTCCCTGAACAACAGGCCTCATACTGGGAGAAGGAGAAGCAGCACACAGTGCCAATTAGCTGTGCTGCAGTGCAAAGAACAAGTTGACAAAGATAAAAGGGTTAGCCCATCAGCCTGCTGCTTCTCCTTTCATTGTCCAATGACAGGTTGGGGGAGGGACACAACCTGTAAGCGTTAAAGTGGATGTAAACCAGATTCATGAAATTTGAGGTGGGCACATCTGCAGTGTTTTCTTATCTCTGTCCAAAGCACTATGTCAGGTGGCTGTCTTCTGTTCTGTGATCAGCCTGATAACTTCTGACAAATTCTCCATGGTGATAAGGGGAGGATGCTATAGATTAGCAGAGCCCTGAACTATTCAAGGAACAGCACTGAAAGTCTCTATGAGGAGAGGGAGTTTGCGTCTTTCCTCCAATCAGCCGTCTTGGCTGTATGCCCAGACTTCACTGCAGTGTTGAACATGAAGAGAAAATATCCTAACAGGATCTGAACTTTCTAAAACAGTATATAAAGCTGAAGAGAGCAGATATACATGTAAAACGTATATAAGGAGATTTGTTTTATCCAATGTGTATCATCTGAGACTTTTCACTTCATTGGGTATATGTGAGGGTTTACATCCACTTTAAATGACCATACAAGGGCCTGTTTTTTTTTCCAACCAGCAAAAAAAATAATAAATAAAAAAAACACACACAGATATCCTTCCCCCATCCACATAATCGATTAGGGCGCATCCTCCCTGCTGTGTCATTGTATTCTGATAGCAGGGGGAGTCTCTTGTTGTCAGAATGCACACACCAGCGCTGCAGCCTATTGCCTGTGGCGCTGATCGAGTGAAAATATACTGAAAGGGCAGTTGAACAAAAGTTGATCGGTAGATCCCTGCTGAACCTGTCAAATTTTGATCCATATAGTGCCAGCTTTACTGAATGATAGCAGAGGAACACCTGGCCTCTTATGCATTTCTTTAAAAAAAAATAAAAGATCAGTGCCCTCTACCCCTTCAATTTATCATAAAGCCTCATTTAGGCCCGTTTCAAACTGGGGTGTTTTTCATGCGCTACAGCGCTAAAAATAGCGCCTGTATAGCGCCTGAAAAAATTCGGCCCCTTTCACTCCAGTGTGAAAGCCGGAGGGCTTTCACACTGGAGCGGTGCACTAGCATGGCGGTCAAAAAAGTCTTGCTAGCAGCATCTTTGGAGTGGTGAAGGAGCGGTGTATTCACTGCTCCTACCCATTGAAATCAATGGGACAGCGCGGCAATACCACCGCTTTGCGGGCGGTTTTAACCCTGTTTCGGCCGTTAGCGGGGGTTAATAGCGCACCGCTAGCGTCCGAAAACGACAGTAAAGCTTAATATAGCGCTGCTTTACCGCCGACGCTGCTCCCGCCCCAGTGTGAAAGGGGCCTTACACTGTGCTGGATGCAAAAGAACATTCATCAGTGTCTTTATTAGCAGTGTGCAAGCCAAGCTTGGATCTTTTTTCGGGTAGGTGAGAAGCTACAGAAAACACTAAGTAGCTTTTTGCCTCATTATACACTTACAGACTCCATATATGCAGGGTGCTGCACAGGAGTCGGAACTAGCTGCCAAGTGCCCAAAAACTGCCAGGAAAGATTGTAGTGCAAACAAGCCCTTGTGCAGCTGCAAAGTCTACTTTAACAAGAATATGGTATGAAAAGTCCTAAAGCACCATCATCACAAAAAATGTTACAGGGGATTAGGATAGACTCTGCCAAGGCCGCTTAAGGGGTTGCAGCAATATCTTCTGCATGAACAGATGCAAGTGTTAAAATACTAAAGTGCTTATAGTGACCACCTCTTACAAAAAAGCTGTAAAAAGATTGTACAGTAAATTTGTCTAAAAAACATTAAGTCAATTTAATCTGCCTGAAAGAGTAATGCTCTCCAAAACATGTAAAAGACATTAAAAACCAATTAAAATATAATTACCCGAGACACTTTTCGAAGCTTGGCTCCAGCTAAAGCAGCAGCAAGGCCTGATAGTGGACGGTTATCTTCTGAGGTCACCGAAGCCGCAGAAAAAGGAAGTGGAGGTGCGGGAGGTGGTGGGGGAGCTGGTGGAGGAGGAGCTGCCATAGGTGCAGGGGGTGGAGGACAAGGTGGAGGAGGGGGACCAGGAGGAGGAGGTGGGGCAAAAGCTGAAGGGGGAAGTGGTGGGGCAGGGGGAGGCGGGGGGGGCATGCCCACTTGAGACAAATTTGAACCAGTTGGCAAAGGGGGTGGGGGCGGAGGCGCTGGTGGTCCTGGTACAACACCTACAAAAAGGAGAAAGTGTGGGAAATCATCACTACTAAAGACAACACAGGTTTTTATTATTCTTATATTAGGAAAGTGAAAAAAAAAAATCTCACAAAGCAAACAAAACACAGGACGTTAGTAGACGTTAGAAAAAGGGAAAGCAGTAGTATAACAAATGCAATCATAATAAAAATGTTAATAAAATTTTACAAGGAAGCATAATGGGCCTGGTCACCCAAAGGCTGCTGAAAACTGGGAGAAGTAGCTAGAAAAACACCAGACGTTCTGTTGCAGCAAATAAAGCTTTTTGAAGTCCTGTTAATTTGCTACAGCAAAAATTGTCAGGATATGACAGATACTGATAAGCTACCCACAGAATTAAGATCATATTATGGTACAGCTATGGGTACCAGCACAACCCCCAGCTAATTTCTACAGCCATTACTAGTCAACACTACACCCCTCACCCCTTTCCTAAAGACATTCATGGCACAGGTGTCTGAAAATGCTATCCACAGCTTACTTAAGCCAAGTGAGCAGGCATGCTTCTGCACCAATGACCACCAGTTATGTCTGTAGCTAGCTTTAAGTGTATCAAATGTTAAAAAAATGGTTTTTAATACTAAAACATACCAGTGTTGCCTTTTGGCAATGTTAGAGCACTAGGGCATACTCTACATACAAGGCATGCCTCTGAAAATGGTCACAGTTGCCAGTGTGCTTATATCAAGCTTTAAACCACACTTTTTAGCCTTTAAATGTCTGGCGTTACAGCTGATCACATGTGCAGCACAACAGCAATTGCAGATCTAAATAGAAGCTAAGGTGCCACCGTCCTTGACCCATAGGAGGGTTTAGTTTTACTTTAAAAAGGAAAAAAAACTTTGTAAACCATGTTTCTTACTTTTTTTTGCGGCCTAAAACTGTGTTGAGCAATGTTTTTTTAAGCAGGTACCAAAAAGATCCTGTACGTTGGACCATTTAAGGGTTAATACACCTTATTCAGGACCACTGAAATATCACTGCACCAGCCAAATCTAACTACACCACTGTCTGGGACAATGTCAAACAACTGCTCAATGGCAAACGCATACCTGTTTTTAGATCGCTGAATGTCTGTTTTAGATACCCAAGTGCAATATTCTAGACTTGATTATTAAAGTGTAGTTAAGCTCCAACTCTTTTTTTTTTAAAAGACAAGTAGGATTTGTATAACAGAAAATACCCTAATGGACTTTCTTTCCCATCAGTGTTAAATAAAGTACACTGAGCAGTGCACATGCACAGTTCAGCATACATTTACAGCATCACTCTGTCATGATGATGCAACTCCCATGCGTAGGAGTGATGTCATCATAAAAGAAAAATCTGAACTCGAAGGGAAGACCGGGAGAAGATGGAGCTCAAAAAGACTGACACTGCAAGGCTGGAGGGGACTGTTTGTCAGGTAAATTTGCCATAATGTGCCAATATGTTGTGTAAACTAGTACATTATGGCATAAAGCTCAGGGGACACTTTTTTTAGGTTTCATTGCACTTTAAGGCAGATCTACACGATGTGCACTATTAATTTAGAAAAAGCAGTGGGCACATTTAAAGGGCAGGGCACAAAAAATATGGCAGAAAAAAAAAAACACCTGGGCCACCAATTTAAAATAAAGGTTGCGCATCACTGCTGTAAATCACATCAAGGAAATAAAAACAATATAAAAAAAAAAAAAAAACTGCAAAAATGTCTGTACTGAAGGAGTATACATCCAGGTTATGGTCAGACCAACCCTTTCCTAGCACAAGTTTAAGGATGGCATGTTCAGGTTAGTCAGTTAATGGCAGTGACAGTAAGCCTTACCCGGATGGGCCGCAGGGTCAGTCGGTTGAGAGGAGGTGGTCAAGTCTGGCTGAGAAGCACAGGTGTCTCCCAGCACAGAGAGTAAAGAATTCTCGACAGAGGCAGGGGAAGCTGCAGAGGGAGAAGGGAGAACACTTGGCTGGCATGCTGAGACAACAGAAGCGCTCGGAGAACACGTGACAGCTTGAGATGAGGACAGTGAGAATGGAGTAAATGATGGAGGTGGTGGTGGTGGAGGGGCAGGAGTACATGACGTATCATAGGAAGGAGCATCTGAGTGCCCATTTGGTGTGGAGGACAAGAGCGCCAGCTGCGCTGCAGACACTAGATGTACAGCCCTAGGGCCTGTGGCCTTGCCAGGTGGACTGCTGATCATAACTGGGGGAGAGGGCGGAAGTGGAGCAAAGTTAGAAGCAGACCACGTTATGGGCTTCACTGGGGGAGGAGGTGGCGGTGGTGGAGGAGGTGCTTGGTTCACAGGGGATGGCGGCCGTGAAATCTTATTTATAGGCCGAGGAACGGTGGCGTAATGTGGAAGGACGGGATGGAAGGCAGAGCCCAGCGATGTGGCGAATCGTGAGGCAGAGTGGCGCAGGGGAGGGGTGGGTGGTGTAGAGCTGATGGATTGAGAAGTGACAATGACATAGTCAGCAATGGAATCTGTGCAAATAGACGACACTGGGACAGAGATGGCTTTAGCGTAAGAAATGGGGGATGCGGAATGAGACTGAGAGCTAGAGTAATCAAGATGTGCAGTGTTATATGAGTTGTCGAAAGATGAGTCTGGTGTGGATTTGGTGCACATAGCAGCAACAGACAAGACAAATAAAGAAGAAGAAAAAAAAAAAGAGAAAAAAGGAGCTAATGAAGCAACCAAACCAGCATTCAAAAGGAAAAGATTAAATGAGAACTACGGTTAGTATAAGATTAGATAAAGAAGACGTTATTGCTTTGAACGAGTTTGCCACCAACCCCCCCCCTCCAATTTAACAGTACAAATAGAGAACAACTCATATCTAAATGATCATCAATATACAGACCACAGTAAATGGGCTGTTCACATCCCTTGATTGCATATTGGTTCTTTTTTGGTACTCAGAGCTTCTAACAGTTGTGCTCGTAAGTTTACATATGCCTGGCAGAATTTGTAAAAGGTTAGCCATTTTTATTGCACCAACGCCACAACACAGCCTGTCTACAATATGCTAAGCAGCACTTAGAAAAGCCTCAAAACTTTTGGAACATAAAATCATTTGGAGTGATGAGACCAAAATTGGACTTTATAGTCACAACCGTAAATGCTAGGTTTAAAGTGGAATCAACAAGGCCTATGAAGAAAACCACACCATTCCTGCTGTGAAGCATAGAGCTGCTCTTTTGGGGGAGTCCCTTATGGGATATTTAAAAACATGTAGTTCATGCTAGACAAAAGACTGCAAGTCCTCATTGATGCAAAGCGGGCAACACAAAGTGCAACTACAGCCAAACATATGCTTTTTAGTTTTGGATAGTACTAGAAGGGTTAGAATCCCATCCAGTCCCCTGCTATTATGTTAGAGAGATGATCGTTATTTACTGTTTGGAGAGATTTTGTTTGGGGCAGCCATTTTTAATCTTAAACAGGGAAACGAGCTACAATAAGAACAAAAATTTTAATTAAAAAAAAGGAAAACGATGTCCTCCGGACAGGAATAGATGGTCCCAATTACACCTAGCTTTTTTGAAACGCATGTCTTTCTGCGCAACAGGCACGGGGCAGCCTACCAAATTCAATGGGCTGCCCCAAGTGTCAGAGGTGCAGTAAAGTAGCTTATGGCACTTTGCCATGTTACAGTTTATGTGTTAAACCACATCTGTTGCGCTTTTTCTGTGCGACAAAACCTGTGTCTCCTTTCTGCATTTGGGGTGCCATTAACAATGAATGACACAAGTGCAAAGCGCAGAAATGCCCATTCTCAGAACACACAGATGTAAATGGAGCCTAATGAAGTCCCTAAAGGCAGTAAAACCTGTTAAGGGTTCTAATCCTTCATCATATCCTATCATATTTTATCTCCTTAATAATTGAGGTACAGCTAAACTAAGAACTAAAGGTCTGCAAACTTTTGAAAAATGATTCTATATTTATTGCTATCGTTTAACGAGTTTGCTATTCTGGGATGCCTAATAGTTCAATTTGAATTCCATTAAAAAAGTGAAATAAAATGGTGTTTGGTCTGATCACTAATGTTTCTTTAAAAACTGCTCATATCTTACAAATTCTGCTAGGGATGAATAAACTTCTGAGCACGACTGTAGCAACTGCAGCCCTTGTTGTCCAACGCCCTGAAAGATGCAGTGTGTGTGATGTCCTAGCCTTGTGCTTGGATGAATGAAAGCACTGTTGAGCTTGGTGGGTTTTGCAATTGTGGCATCTCTAACATACAACACACCTTCTAATAACTGATGGAGTCGTGTAAGAAAATGACTTTGGGAGGTGTATGTCACTTGACTGTAAATAAAACTCAAAAAAGCAAACCCATCAATCTGCTTAGGCCCATGTACACAGCAAGCCTATGGAGTCTGTGCAATTACAAAAAATAAAATAAATGGAAGCCACAGATCATCAAGGAACCGTCCATTTATAAAGAGTGAATTAATCCAGCATGCCGGCTCCTGTAAAATGTGCGGTGATGGCACCTACACCTTATGTCCACACACCTGCAATAAATCCCAGCAACTTCACCCTCTGGAGTTACTATGGGAATATAAAAATAAATAAGACCTACTGGTAGGATCAATAGATAATAAAACTTTGTAGACAGAATCAGTCATGCGCCTCCAAGGCACATCATTTCCAGTCCATCATTATGATAGACAGCCTCACTGACCAATAATAAGAATTAGAAGTGGGTGGGGCCAAGCAAAATTTAGAACATATAAGAGCTCCCTCAATTTCAGACCTCTACAGTATAGGTGATAATACCTGAAGGCTGTGCACAGGAATGTTTGATCATTCTTCCAGATGCACCTTTGTGAGGTCAGGCACTGATGTTGGAAGAGAAGGCAGTCTCCGCTCCAATTCATCCCAAAGGTGTTCCATCAGGTTGAGGTCACTATTCTGTGCAGGCCAGTCAAGTTCCTCAACCCTCAACTCACTCATCCATGTCTTTATGGTATGGGGTTCTTTTTTCCAGGGCTTGGTCCCTTAGTTCCAGTGAAGGGAACTCTTAAGGTGTCAGCATACCAAGACAATTTCATGCTCCCAACTTTGTGGCAACAGTTTGGGGATGGTCCCTTCCTGTTCCAACATGACTGAGCACCAGTGCACAAAGCAAGGTCCATAAAGACATGGACGAGCGAGTTTGGGGAGGGGAACTTGTCTGGCCTGCACAGAGTCCTGATCTCAAGCCTTCTCGTCCATCAGTGCCTGACCTCACAAATGCACTTCTGGAAGAATGGTCAAACATTCCCATAGACACACTCCTTAGCAGATTGGAGCATGCTCTGCTGTTTTTTTTTTGCCTTCCTCTGGATCAACTGTGGGTATAGAATGGGGTATATGGGATTGTATGTATTTTTTTTTTTGTGGTTGGACTGAATGTCTTTTCAACCTGACTATGTAACTACTAAACCTTGTGGACAGCCTTCCCAGAATAGCTGAAGCTGTTCTGTATGTATGTATGTATGTATGTATGTATTTATGTATGTATGAACGTATGTACATTTCCTTAGTTATTTGGGCAAAATCAAGTCTCAGGGTTATTTTACTTCATGGTGATCCTGCTAGCAACACTTTCTGACCTATGGCGGCAATGCTCACTCACTTTACTGTATCTATGAAAAAACAGCCTGGTCACTCTAGGAGACAGGAAGCATGTTATGACTACAGAATTCCTCCCCTCTCTATTGCGTAGGGTGGAAATGTATTGTAGTTCACAGGAGCGAACTAAGACATCATTTGAGATTTAACTACAGTTCCAAAGAGATTAGGAGGACACTCGATTTCTAGCAGGACCAATAGGTATTTTCTGTGCTTGCTGAAAATGTATTTTGCCTGCAAAAAGGAAAACAAATGCAGCCACTGCATCTAAAAAAAATGGGTAGACTGTAATAGATTCCATTTTCATTGTTGAGTTTAGACATACAAGGGACTTTCCCCTCATAAGGTCAGCAATAGTGTCACTAGACGTGGCCCTGGCAATACTGACCATCTAATGGTTGCAGTGATTTGTTTCCTGGGTCTCATATTTTGGCATTGGTGTGTATGTGACCTAAACAGACTTCTGCTGCATGGATTTAATTCAAGTTACCCACTACAATTTATACTTTTTAAACTCTTTATATAAAAAGGAGGGGAGCTGTCAACTTTGTTACATAAATCCACCACAGGGATCCATCTTCACTGCTTTCTCTAGATGGGACTGGTCATAGTCAGAAGAGGGATGGTGTGGGCTGTATTTCTGTTGATCTTTAGGGATGCCACAAGGAGAAACCCAATTACTAAAGAGCACTTTTCACCACCAGAGGCCCTGAGAGATAAGAAACCACTAGAAGACTGAGACGTCCAATCTACTAAAACTTGAAATGTCAGTTTTAGGTGGACTGAGTCCATTAAACATTCCAGAATTTGCTGATCTCCTGTAAAAGGTAATGAGTTATGTGCAATTCTGATGTTCAAGAGGTTATGAGTGGAGGCAATGGGTGTACTGAGGGGTGCATCTCTCTTGTGCGTGTCTAGATGTGTGCATACAGTCTCTTACCAGCATTGGACAACCTCCTTTCATGTTCCCATTGCAGCTGTTCCTTCTCCAGCTGTTCCTGCAGCTCTCTCTCCTGTCTCTCTTGCTCCAGCCTCTCTTGTTCTTGCAGCTCTTGCTCCAGCTGCTCCTGTCGCTCTCTCTCCTGTCTCTCTTGCTCTATTTCCCGTTCCAGTTGCTCTTGTTCTAAGCGCTCGCGCTCAAGCCGTTCATGCTCCAGTCGCTCCCTCTCGAGCCGCTCTCGTTCCAGTCGCTCCCTCTCGAGCCGCTCTCGCTCCAGCCTCTCTCTCTCTAGCCTCTCACGGTCCAGGCGCTCTCGTTCCATACGTTCACGTTCCTGACGCTCACGTTCAAGCTCCTTCTGCCGCTGCTGCTCCTGCAGCTGCCTGTTAAAAAAAAAAAAAAGAAAAAAAAAGAAGAAGGTTGAGGCGTAGAAGTGTTATGGTAAGAAAAGTCTCTATGGTTACCAGTTAAACGCTCAGCTCAACCTCCATTAATATTTTAGCAGACAACTAATCAGTTATTTTTGTAGCCGTGAACAGGAGGCTGTGCTCAAGCTGCACAGGCAGCATGGTTATAAGCTTGTCGGTATTAAAAGGTGTTAACATTTTCAGATTACAGAGACAAAATAACAGGTCAAAGCTAATTTTGCATATTTCAGCAATATTCCACTCTGCAGATGGCTGAGATAAAAGTGTATGTCCACCCAGGTTTACCTACCAAACCTCCTTCTCCCCCTCTAAATCAGGTCCCAGCACATATTTTTTTTGTAACTTTATTCCTGTTGTGAGAAAAATTTTATTTTTATGTCATACTTACCTGTAAAAATTTCTTTGAGTACATGATGGGACACGGAGTCAGGCTAATATTCATTACCTGCTGGGTTATACTCCATCATTAGGTGAATGGACACTGGTAGACCAAAAGGACTTCAGACAGGAAGTGATCCCCTATAGAACAACCCCTCCCATACAGGAAGTACTTTAGTTTTGTAGCAAGCACTAAATCCTAAAAAAAGAGGGGAGGGATCTCAGTGTCCCATGATGTACTCAAAGAAAATGATTTTACAGGTAAGTATGACATAAAAATCCTATTTTTTTTTTTCATAAATCATGGGGCACAGAGTCAGGCTAATATTCATTACCTGCTGGGACGTCCCAGAGCAATAGCCTTGAGCCTTGACACCCAGCCAAACAATAGCCAATCATAACTTATACGGCAGCCCTCAGTACACTGCAGGCAAATCCTCGGATCTCCGCAGATCTAGACAAATAAACCTTGACTGCCCGGACAACGTCCAAAGAATGCAGTCTCTCTTCCACAGAACGAGGCGGAGAGAGAAAAAAGGAAGGCAAAATAATGTCCAGATTTAAAAAGGCCAACACCACTTTTGGCAAAAGGGATGGAAAAGGTCATAACACGACTGTCATGGTGAAGGATCAAGTATGGTTCCCTGCATGAAAGGGCCGCCAACTCCAACACCATTCTAGCCAAGGTGATAGCCATCAGGAAGGCTAGCTTGCGTGACAGCAAGTCTAATGGAATTTCCTTAATAGGTTTAAATGGTTTCTGCAACACAGACAGCACCAAGTTCAGGTCCCAAGGACACAGATGACCTAATGGGGGGCAGCAAGTGAGTTGCCCCTTGCATAAAGGTTCGAATCAGTGAATGGGAGGCTAAAGGCCTTTGGAAGAATACTGATAGGGCCGAAACTTGACCTCTGATTGTACTCAAAGCCAATTTGATTTCCACAACTGACTAGAAAAGAGAATTCTCCCAATCACATTTCCAAGGATGCTATTTTCTGGCTTCACACCAAGCAATACAAGTCTTCCAGACCTTATGGTAAAACAGCTTTTCTAGCATTCACTAGACTAGACACCACTGGTCCCAAGATGCCACGGTCCTTTAACACCTTGGCTTCAATAGCCATGCCATCAAATTTAGAGACTGTAAATTGGGGTGGAATATTGGACCTTGAGACAGTAGATCGGGGCGATATGGAAGCATCCATGGCCGTCTATTGTCAGTTTCACAATCTCCGGGAACCAGGGCCTTCAGGGCCAGGCTGGTGCAACCAGAATGACTGGAACCCCCCCCGCGCAACAAATGTGTAAGGAGAGGGATCGGAGGGAAAGCATAAACCAGGGAGCATCTGTTCCAATTGCCAGAGGACCTCTTGCTCAATAGATACAAACTGCTGTAGCTTGTTGTTGAACCTGGATGCCAGTAAGTCGACCTCTGGCCATCCAATGTTGGCAAATTTCATGGAACACCTCGGTGTAGGGACCCCCCCCCCCCCAGCAGATCTGCTGGCGGCTGAGATAATCTGCCTTCCAGTTCTCTACTCCCAGGATATGGACTGCAAATATCATTGGCACATGTCCCTCTGCCCAGGCTAGTGTATGTAGTTCACCTCCTTCAAAGATGAACGATTCCTGGTACCGCCTTGGTGGTTTATATAGGCCACTGCCGTGGCATTGTCAGACTGAACCCTGATGGGGCAAGTCCTGAAGCTCCACCGTCCAGGACCGCAGGGCCAGACGTACTGCCTGTAATTCTAGGACATTGATGGGCATGGTCTGCTTTGTCCCTGACCATTTCCCCTGAGCTGTAAGCCCGTCTAGCGTCGCTCCCCAGCCTGAGAGACTGGCATCTGTAGTCAGTACTCTCCAAGTTAACGGGAGAAATGATTTTCCCTTTCGCAGGTTCTGATCCTGCAACCACCAGTTAAGGCTTAAGCATGCCAGAGGAGATAAGCACATTGGATAATCCAGGGCTTTTCTTCCCCTGTTCCAAGCCAACAAGATGTCTTGTTGTAAAGGCCTGGAATGGAACTGGGCATAGGGCACCATCCTCCCTAGAAGACTCATACAGAGCCGAATGGAGGATTATCTGACGCACCTGATCCTTCAGGGCACAGATCCTTATGGGTGGCAATAATACTCTTGCTTGGAGCGTATTTAGAATCAGACCTAAAAATCGTAGACTTTGAGCTGGTCTCGAGGCTGACTTTTCGGTATTTATGATCCAGCCTAAGCTTTTAAAATACCTCACTGTGTATATTATGCTCTGTTCTAGAGCCTGTAGAGTGATCTCTGAGCAGGAGGTCATCCAGATAACCGAGCACCAGTATCCCTTGGGCCCTTAAAAAGACCCAGTACTGGTGCTAAGACCTTTGTGAAAACCTGGGAAGCTGTAGCAAGCCCGAAGGGTAGAGCCACAAACTGAAAAATACGTTCCTCTACTGGAAAACGTAGGAACCTCTGATGAGGCTGAAAGATAGGTACGTGTAAGTATGCGTCCTTTATAATCGATGGAGGCTAAAAAGTCTCCCCTCTGGAGTGAGGTTACTACTGAGCTGGACATTTTATAGATAGGCAACTCCTATCCTCATATTGATTAGTGGTTCCAAATTAATAACTACTGCAGTAGGGAACAGACACAAAAGATATGCTCAGCATCTTTGGAAATAACTGCTCTGCTTTATTAGGACGCAATTAAAGGTTTTTATACACATATTTACATAGGTATCACATTAATATTACAATTTTACATTTATGGCAACAAGGGGCATTGCATAGGCAGGCTAATTCTAATCAGGACTCGAAAGAATGCAAACATGTACTGAAAACATTAGTGCTGTGTGCACAGTGAGGGCAGTGTGCAATACATACAAAATAGAATACAGTTATATACAGAACTTACAAATTTCCTTAACACTACTGAGCGGGCAGACTCCATCCAAAAGGACTGTATCAATAGTTACTTGTTCAGGGATCATAGGTCCAAAATAGGCCTTGTGTCCCAGTTTGGTTTCTGAACCGTAAACAGGTTTGAAGTAAAACCCTGTGCCCCTGTCGGATACCAGAACCTCTACAATCACTCCTTGATTCACTAGATGTAGTGCCTGAAGCAATAAGTTTATTTTTGGAGGATTCAAGGGTACGCTGGATCTTAGAAACCTCTGAGGGGGAACCCCCCCCCCCCCCCCCGTAACTCCAGCTTGTAACCGCAAGATATAATTGAGGTGACCCACTTGAATTGTTGTTTTCCAAATGTCCACAAAGTGCAGCAGCCTTCCCCCCACCAGATGGAGTGGGGGCGTCCCCTCAAAAGGAGGGCTTGGTGCTGGGCTTAGAAGAACTTTGGACCCAGGGCCTTTTCTGGCCATGGCCTTGTGACTTGCCCCTGGCCCTAGCGCCCTGTTGGCGGCAGAACCGCACCCGAAGCCAAGACATTTGAGGAAGCAGTCCCTTGGTTTTTAAACGAATACCAATTGCTGAATAGCTGAACTGGCCAAAAGAAAAAGGAAGCCTTTAATAATAACTTAAAATTTCTTGTCAACAGTTTCTTTCAAGCTCTGTGCGTTATCTACCGGAAAAGTTAAGTTCTTGTTTAAGGAACAGACTGCTGCATCAACTGCTGCCATGCACCATTTTTTAACAAACTTTTCATCCATGGGATATAAAAAGGGAAAACCTTTTAGGAGGCAAAAAAGGATGTTCCCAATCAGCATACACCGCCTGTTCCAACAGGGGGTGTAGCGGGAAAGTCTGTGCGACCTGAAAAGGTCTCAGAGATCCCAAAGAGGACCAGGGGGGCTCAATCACCTCTGCAAGAAGCAACTTAAAGGCAGAACAAACCATTTCGGTCAGAGTCAGGATCAAAAGCCTCTGGGACTGAGAGGCAGATATCGAGTGGGTATCTTCTTGTCCAGATTGCTCAGAAGCAGACTCATCTGCCGGACACTCCACCGAAACCTGATCTTTAAGCTCTTCCCCCATCCTCAACCCATTCCTACTCCAGACTAGGAGGCTCGGGGGAGGGAGGATCCATCACGCTTTCTGCCACCCTGCGGGATGGAGGCAATCATGCTGGCAATCCTGTGCTCTAACCCGGCTAGGGCTGAGGACAGTTCATCCTTAGCGATAAAGGGTGAAGCAGCAGCATTGACTGTAGGCACAATACCAGATAGGCGCAGCGGCTCATGCCCGGGAGCCTCTGGTCTTTCAGGGGATACAACACTAGGGATACGACTAGGTTCATCAGGAATTACTGATGACCTAGGTGTGCCCTTCCCTGTGGTGTTAGCCCCACTCCTCTTTTTGGAAGACATTCAATGCCGCAAAAAAAGAGTACTTGGGTGTAGTTAAAACACCTCAGAAGGGAGCCCCTTTAATAGAGCTCACCAAGCCCCTATGCAACAATCCTGCTAAGCACCTTTAGCCTGCCAAGCAACATCTGGTGACTCACGTGACCCGGGTAAGGAAAACAACCACTGCAAGTGTTTGTTCAGAGCCTGCTGTGTGTCCCACAGCTGCCTTCTGGAAGCTCCACATGCTTGGCCTACACAGCTTAAATAAGCTGGGTGTGCGCCAGAACGTTCTATGCGTGCATGCGTGGTCCCGGTGAGAAGGCGTGACTGTTTTCGCGTACGACGCAAATCTTCGTGCGCCCAGATAAAAGCTATGGCGCATGTGCGGCGAGGCCGCGTGCGCCATGGCTGCCAAACAAACTGCTGAGCCCAGCAGCGCTTTTGCGAACGCACGAGCGCCATGGTGAACCAAGGCAAAGTGGCACACCATCATACAGGTAAAAACAGCCAGACACAAGCAAAAAAAAATAAAATAAAAAAAAGGTACACTTTGCAAAACACCCACAGCTAGCCCAGAACTCCCCCGTGTGGTCACCACACACAGGTGTCCAGCCTTTCCTTTAGCTAGCTTGTCTGATTGTAACAATCACTGGGACACCCCACAATAATTAAATAAAGGGGTTTCACTTACCCGTCCAGGCGCAGGGCCACTTAGAAACGAAAGGCCCAATCTTCACCCTTCACGCCGGGTTCCTGTCACTTGGACCTTCAAAGACTGGGTACCCTTTCATTTTTAGGGTCCACTCCCCCTGTGCAGCACCCTGCAGGAAATACATTAGCGCTGTAATGTCCAGGATTTCCATTCCGCAGAGTCCAGCGCCAGGAGGCCACATTACAGGCAAAACCTTGCAAGATCTTGATTCTTCTTTGCAAGGCTCGGTACCATTTATCTAAGCATAAAAGCCTGTGTCAAATGGATCCGATCGGTCAATCCCTTGATTCATTTTTAGAACTGTTAGTGGGACTAGAGACCTGGAGCTCAGAGAGCTCAAACAAACCGTGCCAGCCACCTTGCAGACACTGGTAAAAGTAAAGTACTTCCTGTATGGGAGGGGTTATATAGGGGATCACTTCCGGTCTGAAGACCTTTGGTCTACCAGTGTCCATTCATCTAATGCTGGAGTATAACCCAGCAGGTAATGAATATTAGCCTGACTGTGTCCCATGATGTATGAATAAGAAAAGATAATTCTCTGTGACAAACACCAGACTAGGCGATGACCACCCTAAAACATTTGGTCATATGACCATCGGCTATGGAATCAAAGTAGTAGTCACTCAAGACAAGGTAGACATTTTATACTAGGAATACTTGTAGACAACATTTACGAATATTTAAGAAGCAGTAAATGAGCTTAATACAGATTCCCACTGACCTCTATAGCTGCAGATACTGAGTGAGTCACCCTCAAAGTTAAAACGCTATTCAACCACAAAACAAAGACTATACTGTATTGAAGTTTGACAATCCTTAAATGAGGTGGCTGCATTATTTATATCCGTTGGCCGTTTTTCCCCTTCATTTTCACCTGGTGGTCAGGTGCTGTCTTAAGACATGGATCAAAAAATCGTCCGGTTCAACAGAAACCAGCTGAATTTCAATCTACACTATATTACCAAAAGTATTGTGACACCTGCCTTTACACGCACTTTAATGGCATTCCAGTCTTAGTTCGTAGGGTTCAATATTGAGTTGGCCCACCCTTTGCATCTATAACCACAAGGTTTCTTCCAGAAGCGTGGTCAGGTCAGGCACTGATGTGGACGAGAAGGCCTGGCACATAGTCTCTGCTCCAATTCATCCCAAAAGTGTTCTAATGGGTGGAGGTCAGGACTCGGCGCAGGCCAGTCAAGTTTCTCCACCCCAAACTCGCTCATCCATGTCTTTATGGACCTTGATTTGTGCACTGGTGTGCAGCCATGATGGATGCCTTCTACTACTTTGCTTCATTTTTCATAGCAGTCTAGAGAAGCCGTTCTCAACCAGGGTTCCTCCAGAGGTTCCTAGGGGCTCCTTGAGAAATTAGAAATTTATGCCTCTCCGATAAGCTACCACCGATGCCATTGATCTTTTCAGCAATCTGTAAGGGGGCAATTCTTCCCAAGTTAACAAATGTAAGGGACATTCTTTCTACTGACCATCACACCAATGTATCATGAGTTGTAGATATAGTAATTTTTAGAAGGGGTTCCCTAAGACCGGAAAGATATTTCAAGGGTTCCTCTGCGTTAAAAAGGTTGAGAAGGGGGTGATGCCCCATTGTTTTCAATGGGAAGGGGCTCTTTAGGAGTGGTGAATACAGGCGCCATGGACGTGCTGACGTAGCGCAGCGTCAGCACGGAGGGAGGAGTTTGGGCCAGGGGGCCGAGGAGGACAGAGGCGCAGCACAGCCGGGGAGGACGCGGGACCGCTCCAGAGAAGGGACGGAGGGGATGTCTGCTCGGCGTCTCGTCCCCCCGGGGTGAAGCAGCGCAGGACATGCGGGTGCCCCCGCACAGGGGAAAAGCAGCATAATCAGCAGCCCGGATAACGGTGACCAAGACGTGCGGCTCTCCTCCCCCGCTACCTCGCCACCCCGCTCAGCAAGCAAAGCCGAGACATATGCGGCCAGCGCAGCCGGGATGACCTCCCCCCCAACCGTGAGTACTTAATACACCCCCACTGGAATCCTGCTCATCTGGAGGTAAGAGAAAATTGCCTGATGTTGTACCATGCCATCCTGAAGATATCCCCAGGACTTTATAAAGGTGCTAGGACGGAGTATAGTTGCCTTTTCTTTCTTCCCCCCCCCTTTGTATCTCCCACATGAAGGATAGCTGGATCGGGATCTGTGTCCTTTTACTGAGTCTGAATGTCCCTATCCCCCCCTTCCCCTCTACCCTTCCTGGGACATCACCTCCCCCTCCCCCCCTCCTGCAAGAGGGTACAGACGGGCCATAGTATAAAAAGACCCTATACCGAGAGGGAAGTGGCAGCCGGTGTCTGGTGTGCCCACCTGCCACACAGGGTATATCTGGCAGAGTAAATACTCATCGGAGCATAAATATAAACAGCACCGGGCAGACCTTGGTGAGCACTAGACCCCAGAGCTGACACTCCTAATAAAGTGGATGGTCTCCCTCTCCCCCTAAAAATGCTGTTTTGGTGTGACCGGAGCCTCAAAATGATCCCCTAAAGAAGTATGGACTTATAAGGGGGCTCATAGGAATCAAAAACCTATGAGTATGGTAAAATCTGAGGCAGTATAGTTCTCAAAGGTGGAAAACGGTCGGAAATAAGAAACTTTGAATCCGCCACATAGACACTATATACTTTAAAGTTGCAAGATAGACTTTAAGTGTGATTCCGATCGGCGCTCAGGAAGTTTTCCTTTTTTTTTTTTTTTCCTGCACGCACTCTAAAAAGTTGTATAGCGGAATGAAAGGGAGATTTTGATTGGTGCCTGGGAGGATCGAGTATCATTCACTTAAACTTGCTTTATGGAATGAAAGAGAGAAGTCGATTGGCGCCCAGGAAGATTGATTATCACATGCCAAAGGCTCCATCGCGGAATGAAAGTGAGACTTTGAGCGGCGGTTAGGAGGATATATATTCATGCACTAAAATTTTACACTCTGGAATAAAAGGTTGAGTCAGATAGGAGTAAAGGACAACCGGAAGTAAGGACCCCAGTAAGGGCAGGAGGTGGAAAAGGGCCCAGCAGGCCCAGGGACATTATAAAACTGGGGAAGAGAATCAGACCCTCCAGGAAAGTCAACATGAGTAAAGATCTAGCTAAACAGCCTAAGAAAGCATCCGCCAAAGGCAGTAAAGGGGAGACGAGTACAATTAAACACTACTTAAGACAGGGAGCAAGCCCAAAAACATCGGGAAAAACAACTCAGGCTGGAGTCTCCCCGGAGACTAGGGGCGGGACGGAAGGAGAAACAAACGATTCTAGAGCGGATACCACAATGGAGACCGAGATTGAGCCTAGTAGGGGGGAGGACCAACAACCAGGAACCCACATCCCCAACAAACTTGAAATGGAGGCGATGTTATCACGCCTGGAAAATGTAATTAAAATCGAAATTAACTCGTTACGGGAGGACATGGGTCACGTGCTGTCCAGGGTGGAAGTGGTGGAGGGGAGAGCGGACTCTATAGAATCAGAAATCGTGAAGCTGAAAATGCAATTTAAAGGCGCCTATCTCACTCAGAGAGACACCCTCTATAAGATAGAGGACCAAGAAAATAGAGATAGGAGGCAGAACTTGAGGCTGCGCGCCGTCCCGGAACAAAAAGGGGAAAACCTAGAAAGAAAACTATGGGAAATTCTGGGCCCTATAAGTGGCAAGGACGTAGATCACTTTCCCCAGATAGAAAGGATACATCGAGTAGGCAGGCTCGGAAGGGGGGGCATGGAGCGGACCCGGGACATAATTGTCAGATTCAGCCACTTCAAAGAAAAAGAGGACCTATGGGCTAAAATAAAAAACAAGTCACCTATATTACATGTGGATGCTGAAATTCAAGTTTATGCGGATCTATCGGCCCGAACCCTCGAAAGACGGAGACACCAGAAACCCCTGCTGGAAATACTGAAAAGGGAAAACATAAGATACAACTGGGGTTTCCCTTCATGTTTAATAGGGTTCAAAGAGGGGTGTACGGCCAGGCTGAGATACCCGGAAGAAGTGCAGGGATTCTGCACAAAACTCGGGATCTCGGTCCCGGACATGCAGGGTTGGAATGAGATGGAAGGTTGGGGGGACCCCGGGGGGGGGGGGGGGAGGGGCGAATGCCCATCTGTAGCTGCAAAAGAATTCTGTCCAAATCGGCCCTGCCCCCTCCCCCTCTGCGCCCCGAGTATGGGCTGCGGAGGGGGAGGGGAGGGCTAAATAAACTCCACCTCACCAGGAATCCGGAGTCCAAGGGAAGCCACAAAGGATGGCCCCCAACGACCCGGGGACCCTAGTTGGGGTAAGAGAGGGGGGGCAGGGAGGGGGGGGGGAGGAGGGAGGGGGCAGGGAGGGGGGGAAGGAGGGGGAGGGAAGGGAACCACGTCCGCTGTGGGGCTGCTGTCACTATCAATATCCCAGGGGGAAAAAAAAAAAAAAAACACAAAAAAAAACACAAAAAAACCTATAAAAATAAATGAAGGATCTAGAAATTAAATTCATATCATGTAATGTGAAAGGCTTAAACTCTCCCGGTAAGCGAGCTAAAATATTGGAGGAAGCAGAGAGATATGGCGCAGGCATAGTGTTCCTGCAAGAGACCCACCTGGTACATTCCTCAAATATTAGACTTTTTTTCTCCAGCTCTCCCAAATTGGTTTTATGGAGACACTATCTCGAGCAGGGCAAGAGGGGTGGCTATTGGGATTGCGAGGGACATTGACTTCACAGTGGAGGAGAGAATGACGGACCCCGAGGGGAGGTACCTGTTTCTTAGGGGCTCCCTCCTAGGGGTAGAACTTACACTGGCCAATGTTTATGCCCCCAACACCAGACCCATCCTATTTCTCGAAGCAATTTTGCGTAAGCTAAGGGCCTTCAGGAAAGGATATCTGATCTTGATGGGGGACCTCAATTTTGTGATGGACCCTGCGAAGGATAGTACGTCTGGTGGCACAGGGAGGGGCAACATGCAACTGAAGCGAATTAAAAAAAAACTAGCGGAGGACCAACTGGTGGATGTGTGGAGGACCCAGCACCCGCAATTGAGGGATTATTCGTTCTTCTCCCCTGTCCACCAGATGTACTCTCGCCTGGACCATATTTTAGTAGACTATGGCATATTGGAAAGGGTCAAGGAAACCGAAATTGGAATAGCTTCCTTTTCGGACCACGCGCCGGTATCCATGAGGCTAAGGTTCCCCGAATACAAACAACCCTCGAGCGGATGGAAACTCAACCCGGAATTGTTATACGATAAAGAAATCAGGGATTATATTAAAAAGGAGCTAGAATGGTTCTTTCAAAGCAATGATAATGGAGAGGTCTCAGAGGCACAACTATGGGACGCTCATAAAGCGTTCATTAGGGGGCTTCTGATAGCTAAAGCTTCATGGAAGAAAAAGGAGAGGGTGAGAAAAACGCAGGCTCTAATAGCAGAAATTAAAACCCTAGAGCAAAAGCATAAATCTGGGGGGGCACTCAGCCAGGGCACATATATTGAGCTTACAGATAAGAGAGAGGAATTAAAAGATCTAGCTGAACAGGAAGTCAGACAGAAGTTCAATAAATTGGCCAGGGAACAATATATTTGGGGAAACAAGCCAGGGAAATATTTAGCAAGGAAACTACAAAAAAAGAAAACCAGAAATTTTATTGAAAAAATCCAAACAAAAAATGGGGAGATGAAGTTTACCCCTAGTGAAATAGCCTCGACATTTAGGGACTATTATAAAGAACTATACGAGGTGAAAACGAAGGGAAACAACGACAGCATTGGAATTAGCCAGAAAACCTCTGAGTTCCTAGAGAGGGCAGGGCTGATAGCCCTAGGGGGAGAGGAGAGAGATGAGCTTGAGAAGCCAATATCTGAGGAGGAGATTTTAGCAGCCATTAAGAATTCGCCAACAGGGAAGAGCCCGGGCCCGGATGGCTTCACGGCCTCATATTATGAAACATACAAAGAGATTCTGGTACCAAGATTGCAGCGATATATGAATGGACTAGGGATAGACTATAACATGAGCGAAGAGGCCCTAAAAGCGACGATCACTCTTCTGAGGAAGGATGGGAAGGATGGATCGGTGTGCTCGAACTACAGACCCATCTCTCTATTAAATTTCGACACAAAATTATACGCAAAGATACTGGCGGATCGAATAAAGGGGCACCTGGGCACACTGATCCATTCGGACCAGGTCGGGTTTGTCCCGGGCAGAGAGGGGAGGGACAATGGGATTCGGACATTGCTAGCCATACAGAGGATGGGAGATTCAGGAACCCCCAGTCTACTCCTCTCGATAGACGCTGAAAAAGCGTTCGACAGAGTAGACTGGGGGTTCATGTTCAACACTCTACAGAGGATGGGTTTCGGACCCAGATTTATTCAAAAAATCAAAACCCTATATAATCATCCGAAAACCAACATCAAGGTCAATGGAACGACTTCCGCGGAGTTCGAACTGTTTAATGGTACTAGGCAGGGCTGTCCACTCTCCCCTCTCCTTTTTATTCTATCCCTGGAACCGCTGCTAGCCACAATCCGCAGAAACCCAGAGGTGGAAGGCTGTAAGGTCGGCAGGGAAGAGCACAAACTTGCGGCCTTCGCCGACGACGTCCTCTTTTATATAAGTTCACCCCAGAAGTCGATCCCCATGTTGCTTAAAATTTTAAGGGAATATGGGGAACTAACAAATTTTAGAGTCAATCCCTCAAAAACATTTATCCTTAATATTAACCTCAATAAAATAGAGAGACAGACCTTACAGAAAACAGTGAGCTTTGTCTGGAAAAAAAGGATAAAATACTTAGGAATAGAACTGGCCAATAACCCGAGGAAAGTATACAAAATAAACTATATCCCACTCCTAGAAGATATTAAAAAAAAATGTCAAGAGCTGAAGGGAAAAATTCTATCCTGGATAGGCAGGATTAATGCGGTAAAAATGATGATCCTTCCAGTCATCACATATAAATTCCAGATGCTCCCCCTTCCTCTCCCAAAACAGTACCTCGGTAAACTAAGATCTATTATAATGAATTTCATATGGAATTACAAAAAACATAGAATCTCCCTACAAATTCTAAAACAAGATAAAAGCCAGGGCGGTCTGGCGGTCCCAGACATAGAAAGTTACTACCATGCTATAGCACTTTTAAGAATCGCAGAATGGGGTAAAATAGGTAACACTAAAAGATGGGTTAGTTTGGAGGAAGCACTTAGTGAAGCTAGGCTGGGGAAGATTGTGTGGAATCCTCCGAAAAGCCGGACACTGGGAGAAAAAACACATATAATCACAATCACGACTTTGAAAATTTGGGACAAAATATATAAAATATTCAACAAAAATTATAATTCGCCACTTATAGCACTTAAAGAAAATCCTTTTTTTCCGCCAGGGTTAAAGGAAATAGGAGGTGATTGGATCAGAATGGACTGCACGAGATTAGGGGAAGTTATTAGTAAGGGGAAGGTTATGACATTGCACGAGTTACAGAATAATGAGGCTTTCTCCATTGATGGATGGCGGCATCTCCAGCTGACCCACTTTGTGGGCTCTCTTCCCAGCCCAGTAAGGGAGGCTAAGGATTTAACAAAATTAGAGAAAATTTTTACGGCAGAGTGCTCAAAAAAAAGAATATCCAGAATATATAAACTGTTACTAGAAAGAGATAGACCGGAGATGCCGTCATACCTTACCAAATGGGAAAGTGAATTAGGAACACAAATAGAAATAGGCACAAGTAAGAAAATTTTAAAATTAGCACATGGGTCAGCGGTAGATGCGAGAACTGCAGAAACAAACTTTAAGTGCATGGCTAGGTGGTATAGAACCCCAGACAGGGTCAGCAATTTCCAGGCGGAAACATCGGCGAATTGTTGGAGGGGGTGTGATCAAAGGGGCACAATGGGTCATTTATGGTGGGGGTGTCCTAAAATCAAAAAATTCTGGGAGACTATCCTAAAATACATAAAAGAAATAACAACAATTGAGGTAAAAAACGACCCTTGGGTGGTACTTATGCACGCCACACCCAAAGAAATTAAACAATATAAAGGCTCATTGATACCCCATTTGCTTAATGCGGCCAAAAAGGTAATTCCAAGGAGGTGGAAAGACAAGGAAAGCCCACCCTTATGGGAATGGGTTGACGCAGTGGAATCCACCTACATTATGGAATGTGTGTTGTACACGGGGGAGGAGGACAGAGAGGCCACGAGGGTTAGATGGGAGAGCTGGAGAAAATTCAAGAGATCCTGGAGCTACAGGGAGGTTTTGCGAGTGCAGCCATGACAACTGAGGATCCCTGGGGGGTGAAGCCGAAAAGAGATCTAGCCATGGAAAGGCTGACCCCAAGGGCACAGAAAATACGGGGACGAAAGGACCACCTCCTAATATAAAACAGCGGACGGGGTTGGGGTGGGTGGGGGCATGGGAGGGATGGGGAGGAGGGGGGGGGGGAGGAAAGAAAAACCTCCAGGGGGGCCAACTGGAAGAGTGATGGAACAGGATATAGGATAAAGGAAGTGGAGGGGGAGTAGAGGCTGGGTGGGATCACGGATGTATACATGTATTCTTGGGCTTTGTAAATGTTTTTTTTTTTTTCTGGAGGCCCGACTCAGGACCTCGATTCCCCCAACCCCAGGGGGAAAAAAAAAAAAAAAAAAAAAAAAAAAAAAAAAAAAAAAAAAAAAAAGGCGAGAATGAAATAATCCACTAATGATGCTAAGACAAATTGGAGGGATGGAGATGCGGGCATAGCTGACACTCACCTACAAATATTCTTTCTGAAGTGGAAAAAAAAAAAAAAAAAAAAAAAAAAAAGGTTGAGAAGGGCTGCTCTAGAGCTTTTTAGATCCACTATAGAAAATAGGTTGTGAAAAGCAACATGGGTCTTCTAAGGTCAGCCCTGACCTTTGTTCACAGCTCCTAAATATATCACATCCATTGAGGCACCCATAAACGGAAGGCTGTGGATTGAAAAGTCTGACAACAGCATGATCATTTTGTAGGACGATCATGGTAAAAAACAATCTAGCCAAGCCTGTGTGTTTATGCCTTCTAAAAAAAGACCGGAAGGTGATTAGTAATGATGGATTGGAAAAAAAGAATCCATGCCAGAATATTGATTCCACCATAGAATAAGATCAGATGATCGTTCCCAGTGCTGACTGTAATCTGAAAACCGCAACAATTATTCTAGAATCCTGCTAGTCTAGGTGTACTTACAGCAAAAGCCGATCTACTTTTGGTCCATTTCCCTGCTGGAGTACAATGTAACATCCGTAGGGCTTCATTTTTTGGAGACTCCCAGGAAATCTTGCTTCGTAGTGCTCGCTTTCTCTTTATAAGCGGTGCTAGCCTTCTAAGTGACTTCCTAACTATTAATAGCGTATGCAAGCCTTACTGACACCATGCGACCTGCTCTGCGTCTGAGTCATCTTCATGCCATTCTTAGCATGTGCTTCTGTTCACAGCCAGCTGTAATGCCGATTACACAGCGCACACTGATTGGCTTGTGGTGGGATGAAGTCATGTAGACAAAGTTACAAATAGAATAGAATAGGACAGCATTGAATATATAGTCTGAACTGTAAACACATTCCATCACGAGAGGTCAGTAAATGGAGATTTGAATGACAACATTTCCTGGAAATTGTGGTAATGGAGACATTTGAATGGCAGTGGTTATTGGCATGTGTGTTCGATTCAAACTAGGAGTATAATAAAAAATGACATACAATGCCGTCTGTCAGTAAAATGAGGGCTACTTTACACTATTGATTGGGGGGGGCGGGGGACTAAAAACCCTGTGGTTGAGCTGCAATTTTACTGCCTCTTCAACCTCTCCGCCTAATAGCAGGAAAGAGCAACCCGGGGTGTACACATACTGCGGCACCATGCTTCACAGCAGGAATTATACCCTGTTGCATTCGGTGGGCACTACCACCTACGTCTCATTTAAGTGAGTTGGGCCACACTGCAACCATGCATAATGCATGCATAGTCTAACATTTAGGTGGTAAAACAAGCGGTGAGGAGGCAATGCAACTCTCTGAAGAACAAGGCCTAACACAGCAATGCTTTCTTCTTCCACTTCCTGTAACAGACCAAGCTATCCAGCAAAAGTGGCAGCTACAGGTGCAGGGCAAACCATATAAGCCTAGCATGATTGGCCACTCCACGTTGGTTACCATTTTGCCCTTCATCTTGTTAGAAATGGCCCTCAATATTTGCATTCAGTCAGATCAAGAATTGATGTGAATGGCAGATAACTTCAAGTAGAATTTAACAAAAAAACAAAGCTCAGAGTACATTTATGGCACTGCTTTGTGCTGTGATGAAGTGACATCATTGCAGCCCATCCATTTAAAACAGCCGAACAGTCTGGAGGAAGACCAAGAGAGATGGAAGCACCCAGGACCGGCTGGAGGGTGTCATTTGACAGGCAAGTTTGCCATAATGTGCCAATATGCTGTGCATACTAGCACATTATGATGCAAACCTTCTAGGGAAGCCATATAATTTTTTTTATATACAGTATATCACAAAAGTGAGTACACTTACTTTTTTGTAAATATTTTATTATATCTTTTCATGTGACAACACTGAAGAAATTACCGTACACTTTGCTACAATGTAAAGTAGTGAGTGTACAGCTTGTACAACAAGGTAAATTTGCTGTCCCCTCAAAATAACTCAACACACAGCCCAGCCATTAACCACTTCAGCCCCGGTAGATTTGGCTGCTCAATGACCAGGCCATTTTTTACGGTTCGGCACTGCGTCGATTTAACTGACAATTGTCCAGTCGTGTGACACTGCGCAATTACACTACATGACATTACACTATAATAAATATCCCACATTTTTTATAAAAAAAACTAAATTTTTTCCTCAGTTTAGGCCGATATGTATTCTACATATTGTTTAAAAAAACAAAAAACAAACACACAATAAGCGTATATTGATTGTAGATGCTATAACTTTTGCGCAAACCAATGTAGGGAATAGATTTATGGAATTAAAAAAATAATAATTTTTTTGCGATTTTTATCAGGACTGCGACATTATGGCAGACACATCGGACACTTGACACATTTTTGAATCCATTGACAATCATACAGCGATCAGTGCTATAAAAATGCACAGATTACTGTGTAAATGTCACTGGCAGGGAAGGGGTTAACACTAGGGGATGATCAAGGGGTTAACTGTGTTCCCTGTGTGTGTTTCCAACTCTGGGGGATGAGACTGTCTAGGAGGAGTGGTACATAGTATGAACACACGATCTGTCTCCTCTCCCCTGAAAGAACTGGGGTCTGTGTGTTTACACACACAGATCCCGGTTCTCGCTCTGTCACGAGCGATCGTGGGAGCCCGACGGTCATCGCGACCGTCGGGCACTCGCACCGGCTCCAGGTACACGCTCCAGGCTAGTGGCCAAAAGTGAAGGTACGTAAAACTGTGGTGGCTGGTCGGCAAGCCGCTAATGTCTAAACCGCTGGCAACAAAAGTGAGTACACCCCCTAAGTGGAAATGTCCAAAATTGGGCCCAATTAGCCATTTTCCTTCCCCGGTGTCATGTTACTTGTTAGTGTTACAAGGTTCTCAGGTGTGAATGGGGAGCATGTTAAATTTGCCTGTCAGTGCTCCGACCATCAAATTGGTCTGCATGGCTGTCATCCAAGAAGGAAGCCTCTTCCAAAGATGATGCACAAGAAAGCCCGCAAACAGTTTGCTGAAGACAAACAGACTAAGGACATTGATTACTGGAACCATGTCCTCCTGTGGTCTGATGAGACCAAGATAAACTTATTTGGTTCAGATGGTGTCAAGCTTGTGTGGCGGCAACCAGGTGAGGAGTACAAAGACAAGTGTGCCTGGCCTACAGTCAAGCATGGTGGTGGGAGTGTCATGGTCTGGGGCTGCATGAGTGCTGCCGGCACTGGGGAGCTACAGTTCATTGAGGGAACCATGAATGCCAACATGTACTGCGACATACTGAAGCAGAGCATGATCCCCTCCCTTTGGAGACTGGGCCGCAGGGCAGTAGTCCAAGATAACGACCCCAAACAAACCTTCATTTTCTGTTGCAACACACCTGGGTGGGCTCCAGACGCAATGCTCTGCATCACAAGTCCATCCTATTTTGAAGCCTATTAGAGCCTCTGGCTATGCATGAATCTATCCAATGCATATGGGGGGTGGTGCCACTGGCTCACACTATCCTTTTATAGCGAATGTAACAAGAGAATGAGCTGGAACACACAAACTTAAAGTGGTTGTAAAAGCACAAGGTAAAAAAAAACATCTGTGTGCAGCATCCCCCCAGCCCCCCTAATGCTTACCTGTGCCCTAGCTCGATCCAGCGATGTCCACGAGAACCATGGCTCTCCGCGGAATCGCACTCCCGATGGGCTTTTGGCAGCAGCGGGAGGTCCATCACAGCCACATTAATGAGCCAAATCAGGAGATGGAGGTGGCCATGGCTTGGGAGCACGCCTGCTTGGGTGCCCCCACAGCAAGCTGCTTGCTGTGGGGGCAACCGGCAGGAGGGAGGGGCCAGGAGCTCCAGCATCGGACCCAAGAGGAGGATCTGGGCTGCTCTGTGCAAAAACACTGCACAGAGAAGGGAAGAACAACAAGTTTGTTATTTTAGAAAAAGAAAACAAAAAAAAAAAAAAAAACACACACTTAATATCGCTTTAAAGATCCCAAGTGGGCAGGAAGAGAGTCTAGATGGCAGGGATAGTGCACTGTCCAGGTATCCAATAAATAGGATAAGGGAGGACTCAAACACACATTTAGTTTAGGGGCACTCTACATATGCTTCACAGCTTGGAGGTCTTGTCAACACCTCAGTTAACCCTACTCATTACTTATACTAATAGTAAACACAAGTCTTAATACAAAATGCTAGGCCTTACATGCTCCTAGAACACATGACCTGAATGGGAACACAAAAACGGGAGCCATCATGGGCCCACATCTACACATTTGTTGTCTCTAGTACTTTAGATATGATGACTTAACCCCACCCTAGCTGCCAGTAGATTAGGCCTCATGCTCAAAACCAAAAAAAGAACAAAATGATTTTTCGAGTAGAATACCACTTCAATTAAGACACTATCAGGAGGCCACAAGAGTATACACAGGCTGGACTTTGCCTGAATATAGAGATAAATTGGTGATGACCAATAAAGCTTCAGAAAAAAAAAAATAAAAAAAAAATGGAGATCTTATTCATGGTATTCTTTTTATCCACAAAGTACAGTTTTCTTATAGCAGGTTCCTATGGATTACAAAACCTACTTTTCTTTCTTACTCCAGTTCTGCTAAAGTAATAAACTAAGCACATGCAATCCCCCAAATCAACAATTAGAACCTTCCATTTCCAAAAAATAAATTCAGTAATTGGAAATATATAGTGTGTTTTTCTATGGCTTAGGTCAAGTTCAGCAGCGCTGCTCTTGAAGCGGCTGAAGGTGGACTAGGTTTGTTGTATAAACACGCACGTCCTACCCATCCCTATTAATCTGAGTGAATTACATCAAGAACACAAAATCCAGTTTGGAAAAAATCTCCACAAGGATTAAGCGTTGCGCCGTGGGGAATGCCAGAGAAAGCCTGAAGGCTGCCAGGACATTGCCACAGAAGTGCTATAAATATCTATGACTGAATGCGCTCTATAAATACCATCACCTACACACAGATCTGCTTCAAAAACACACATGTGAAGCTTCAAAGACATTCTTCACGGAGGCTGAGCTCTGACAGTAAGCCTTAAAGAGAAATAAATGAGAAATGGCAAAAACTTGCAGACATCAACCAGACAAGACAGAGGTGGAGGGTAGGCATGGGCACGGTAGGTCAATAACTACCAGCGTGAGCTGCCAGACAAAACTCAGCCTATGGTTTAAAATCCAGGACGTGTGGCATGTAAAAGGTCCAAGAGCAAATTTTGGGGATCCCTAGATTGCATTAAAGTGTATCAACAGGATACAGGGAGGGATTTACCCTTCCCTGACCAGGCCATTTTTTGCCATACGGCACTGCGTCACTAACTGACAATTGCACCGTCGTGCGATGTTGTACCCAAACAAAATTAATGTCCTTTTTCCCCCAAAAAAATAGAGCTTTTTGGTATTTGATCACCTCTGCGGTCTTAATTTTTTGCGCTATAAAACAAAAAAAAGAGTGCCAATTTTGAAAAAATATATATTTTGTACTTTTTGCTATAATAAATATCCCAATATTTTTTTTTTTTAAAACAAAAATTTTTTCCTCAGTTTAGGCCGATATGTGTTATACATATTTTTGGTTAAAAAAAAAATAAAAAAATAAAATCCCAATAAGTGTATATTGATTGGTTTGCACAAACGTTATAGCGTCTACAAAATCGGGGATTTATGGCATTTTTATTATTATTTATATTTTTTTTTTTTACTAGTAACAGCGGTGATCAGCGATTTTTATGACTGCGACATTGCGGCGGACAGGTCAGACACTTTTGCCACATTTTTGAGACCAGTGACATTTATACAGTGATCAGAGCTTAAAATAGCCATTGGTTACTGAATACGTCATTGGCAAGAGAGGGGTTGACACTAGGGGGCAATCAAGGGGTTAACTGCGTTTCCTAGGTGTGTTCTAACTGTGGGGGGGGGGGGGGGGGACTGACTAGGGGAGGAGATCGGTGTTCCTACTTAGTAGGAGCACACAATCTGTCTCTACTCCCGAGAGAACTGGGATTTGTGTGTTCACACACACATATCCCGGTTCTCACTCCGTCACAAGTGGCCGGCGGTCATCGCGCCCACCAGCTCCGGGGACATGCTGCAGGCGTGCAAGTGTCTTAAAGAGCCGACGTACAGCTACAACAACTCGCGCAGGGAAGCCAACCTGCCACAGTATAACTGCGGTGGCTGGTACGGAAGTTGTTAAATCCTTACAGTTTCTTAGCGGTCGCTTGGCAATTCGAAGTTTCAGCTCCTTCCATAAATTTTCTATAGGGTTAAGGTCTGGAGACTGGCTAGGCCACTCCATGACCTTAATGTGCTTCTTCTTGAGCCACTCCTTTGTTGCCTTGGTGGTATGTTTTGGGTCATGCTGGAAGACCAATCTGCAGTGTTCTGGCTGAAGTATGATGGTTCTCAGCCAACATTTTGCAATACATAGCCCCTCAATGCAGCAAAATCGGCCTGTACCTTTAGCAGAGAAATAGCACCAAAGAATGTTGTTTCCACCTCCATGCTCAACTGTAAAGATGGTATTCTTAGGATCTTAGTCAGCATTTTTCTTCCTCCGAACACGTCAAGTCGAGTTAATGCCAAAGAGCTCAATTTTGGTCTCATTTGATCACAGCACTTACTCCCAATCCTTTGCTGAATCATTTAGGATGTTCATTGGCAAACTTCAGACATACATGTGCCTTCTTGGGGAGGGGGACCTTGTGGGCGCTGCAGGGTTTTCAATCCATGATGGTGTATTGTGTTACCAATGGTTTGTTTAGTGACTGCATTCTCAACTGCCTTGAGATCATTCACAAGCTCCTCCCATGTAGTTTTGGGCTGATCCCTCTTTTCCCACGATCATCCTTTCTCCATGGAGGCAAAATCTGCATGAAGCTCCAGACTGAGGCCAATTGATGATTATTTTGTATTTCTTCCAACAGTTGTCTCCTTCTCACCAAGCTTTTTGCTCATGGTCTTAGGCTACTTTCACACTGGAGCGGTGGGGGCGCTGGCGGTAAAGCGGCGCTATATTTAGCGCCGCTTTACCAGCGTTTTAGCAGCGCATTTCGGCCGCTAGCGGGGTGGTTTTACCCCCCGCGAGCGGCCGAAAAAGGGTCAATACCGCCCGCAAAATGCCGCTGCAGCGGCGTTTTGCGGGCGGGTTCGGAGTGCTGCCCCATTGAATCAGATATGCAATTAGCGGACCTCCAGCTGTTGCAGAACTACAAGTCCCATGAGGCATAGCAAGACTGACAGCCACAAGCATGACACCCAGAAGCAGAGGCATGATGGGACTTGTAGTTTTGCAACAGCTGGAGGTCCGCTAATTGCATATCCCTGCCTTAGATGATTTCACACTGCAAATATGATGCGCAATTTACATTTCCCAATTCATCCTTTTAGATAAGGACTCACACTGCAACGCCTTCCGTGCACAATTCTTGCACTGCGTTCCAAATCCACTGGGTGTACAATCTGCTGCAGCGGTAAATAAATTCCTATCAACGTCCCAAAAGCAGGTCGCACACGCAGTTTGCCTGCACCAGATACTGTGATGCCATGGGATTTGGTTATAGTGAGTCTGTAAAAAGAAGTGCATACACTGCTTTTGGTGCGATTTGATGAATGGGCTGAAGATGGCATCACACAGGAATTGAAGAGTTATACAGAGCGCGACCCTGTAAGCTTCTGGTGTCAGTTCGCACTTAAGGTTATGAAAACAGCAAAATTGCATTTGGGTGCCAGGAGACCATATATCGACACCTGAGTTTTAAGCACAGAGGTTGACCACCGCTTTTTCATGCACGTGTATATGACCGGACGTCCCCCATTAGGTAGGTAAAAAGGGTCTGGCTTTTCCTTTATTAGTAGCGAGAAAAGCAGGGGCTAAAATTCCCAGCCATTTCTTTCTCATGTAACACCTACCTCCTGATTCAGTCTTTAATGTAGAATACATGGACCAAAAGTTTTATGGCTGTCTGTATGTGGTCTCTAGGCTTCAAAACAAACTTAAAATTACAGTAAAAAAAGGAGGCATCTAGAGTTGTTAGGAGCTCACTGGATTTCTGGGAGGATCAACGGGTCTTTTTCTGTACTTGCAGGAATATTAAGAGACAAAATGCAGGAAATGTGCATGCACTGCACAGATATACGTATTTTTGTTCACCATTTGAGTCAGTGCTGTAACTTGGAGTTGAACATAGTGTTTGAAGCCATAGCATAAGCTCCCTACCTTCTCTGTATCTCCAGCTCTTCTTGCGAGGGGCCATTCTGCACTTGCTGCGGTATGTGGGAATTCTGACGAGACAACGTTGGACCTAAAAAAAAAAAAAAAAGAAAAAGATAACAGCAAGGGTAAAATTGGGCAACATCCATGAACGATTCACAGTCACAACTCGGAAATATTAAATCCTAAAAAGTACATGTGCCAAGGTTAAGGAAAGAACATACAATGAAGTTGAAAAGCAGACAGGTGGATTCAGCCTAAACAGTTATGGGGCAACGCCACCCTCTCACGACGACTGGACATAAGTTTGGGGGGGGGGGGGTAAAAACAAACCCGCTGGAAGACAACAGCAAGGTCACTCACCTAAAAACAAAACAAAAAAAAAAACAAACAAAAATAAATAAAAAAACTGGGGATGGAAAAAGGGAAAAAAATAAATCAGGAGGTAGATGAACCAAGCTGTAGGCCAATTCAGCAAAAATACAGAACAGCTATTGCTTTTACACCCACTGACAAATTAAGTGAACAACATTATCTAGTTACGATTGCATCTGAAAGTTGGTGGGATATATTTGGCAGCAAGTAAACATGTTGTCCCTAAAGTTGGTGTTAAAAGCAGAAACAATAGGCATCACCATTTGTTGTGTATGGGGCTGCATAGTCACAGACCAGTCAGGTTGCCCATTCTGACAGGTGTCCACACCAAAAAGCTCCTACAATGGGCAACATGAGCATCAGAACTGGACCACAGATCAATGGAAGAAGGTGGCCTGTTCTGATGAATCAGGTTTCCTTTTACATCATGTGGGTGGCTGGGTGCGGCATGCATCGCTCATCTGGGGAAGAGATGGCACCAGGATGTACTATGGGAGGAAGGCAAGCCAGCAGAGGCAGTGTGACATTTTAGGCAATGTTCTGCTGGGAAACCTTGGGTCCTGCCATTCATGTGGCAGTTACTTTGACACGTACTACCTACTTAAACATTGTTGCTCATCAATTACATCCTATCAAGGAAGCAGTAAGCCCTGATGGTAGTGGCCTCTTTCAGCAGGATAATGCGCCCTGCAACACTGCAAAAATGGTTCAAGAATAGTTTGAGGAACACTGTATTGAGATGCTTACTCTGATTTTACTGCATACTGTGAGCTTCTCATATTGTGCATTAGAAGCCTCAAGTCAGTCAGACCGCATTTCCTGGGTGCAGGATGTCCAGCATTATGGAGCCCTTTCCTTCCCAGCACTACTGTCCCAGGCCCGACCCTTTCAAACACTGAATTTCAGTTCTTTCAATTATGGGTCGTAGCATCACAAGTGGGCTTTATCTAGGGTGGTCTGGTCTGTATATAAATGCTGTCTGCCTAGGAATGCCCACTACTCCAAACATCTGTTCATTAGGGTATTTTGATACTGACAACTCCACCCAAGAGCCAGCCCACTAGGTGCATTAAGGCTGAGGGCTCTGTGAGGGAGTGTGCTGTGACGTGTTCAGGAGGCTCTGCACCCTGCCAGCCCTTCCCATCAGCCATGAGCTGCTTGCATTAGAGAAGCACAGCGATTCAGTAAGGTAATGAAAATGGAAAGGTCTTCTTAGGGAGAGATTCACAATACATAAACCACATCGCCTTTGAAGATGGGTTATGGCGGTTGGAGATCCAGAAGCCCAACTTTCATAAACAGCTTTAACTCTTGACCAACACTGGTCTGTCCGCCTACTTATCTTCATAGTGTTCTATGGACTATATGGTTATATGAGGTCTTTATAGCCTGGTTTTGCATATGATACCTTGTCGGACTCTAATTGTGCTGCATGGAAGGTATTGTTCTATTTGATCAATCGACTTTCTAATAACTTCTTTTGTTCCCCGGTTTTCTTGGCTTTTGTATTGAAAACAGTATAAAGAATGCAAAAAAAGAAAACAAAAAAAAAAAACTGAAGATTTTAATTAAAAAAAGGTCATTAGCATGTTAAATGGGGTGGCTGGAAGGAACCACGGAAGAAAAATATAAGCACATTAAATTTCAACTTTAAAAACTTTGGCCTCCCTTTCAGATCACACAGGAATGTCCCCCTCACTGGGTGAAAAACTTATCCCTGTGCTCACTCCTATTACAACACCCCTAGAATCAGATTATTCTCCCCAGCATGGACAAAGCAAAAAGACACTTCTCTTTGGAAAAAAGGAGAATTCCTAAATATACATTAGGAAATTCAAAACAAAAAGGCACGTCCAAGACTTAGCTCATCATCACTCGGAAGTTCAGTAAAGCTCAAATTTTTTAATTTTGCTTCCAAATTTCAGGCTGGTTCATGGCAAATCACTTTCAATTTCACCGTCTTATCACATACACATTGTCTTCAACTACAATGCATTACCCAAACAGGAACTGATCACTTCTCATCAAAAACACCAACATACGTGGAGCAAAAAAGGTGACAGTGGCGATCGTATGGTTGGTTGTATTGTAATGTGTGTCATCCATTAGGAGTTACATTGGTTAAAATTCGATACAGACCAACACCTTAAGCCTCATCTCATTGGAGATAATACGATCATATTGGAGTGTGGTTGCCCAGGTTTTAGGTGCCACATGGTTTATATAACCCATTTAGAAGTGGCGAAGCTCAACATGAACTTGTTCCCACACAGCTATTATCTTTTTCTATCACTTGCCTGTCCCTTTTAGATTGTAAGCTCTCCTGAGCAAGGCCCTCCTAACCCTAGTCTTGAGTGTATTGCAACTGTGCTGTCTTCATTTATATGGTAAAGTGTTCTGCAAAACTATTGCTGCTCTATAAATCCGGAAATATAAATACTCACAAGCAAATATTCGTGCGCTATCCCTTTTGTGACAACACAAATACTTCCACATGCCATCCTGGGGTGGCTGCGGGGCCGTCTCGCGGCTGGCCTCGGACTGCAGGAACAGGACCATCCTTCCAGTTGTGCTTTCCTAAAACGCTCAAGACCGGAGCATGATGCCGGCTGTGCTAGGTGAGCCGGCGACTTCTCCGGTGCTTCTTCTTGCTGTTTACGCTATGTTGAGACTGAAGTGAGATTGCGGTCTGCACTTTCCCCGAATCTCATGAATTATTGATGCTTCTATATCCATAAGACTTCTATCTCTCTGCCGTCTAAGAGAGGCTAATGTAAATATTGGCCTTACCGAACAGGAAGGCATTTCAGCATATTACCAAGCATTACACGGAGTTGGCAATTATTGATTCATTAACCTCCAGCTCAGAGGGACGGCAGTGTCCTTCAGACAGATCCATTAAAGGGAGAGCGCATAACGGTACAGTCAGCAGAGGCCTAGGTCCGAACAGTGACGGGATGGGGCAAAATAGAATTTGCTAACATCCATTTAAGCAAAGCAAAATCGATAACAGAAGTTCTTAAAATAAGAAGCATTTATGCGCTGGGATAAAAGAGTTGTCTATGTGGATTTATTTAACAGAGGAAATGAGAGAAATGCATTCTTAAAATGGCTGTGCATGTGCATAAAGGGCATTAAAGTCCAACTCCAACCAAAGCTGAGTGAGGAAAGTTTACACCTCTGAAAGGATTCTCCTGCTGCCCGCTTCTCCCAAGGTAGGGATTTTCAAGACAAGAAATGAGGGGAACCTACTCCTTGGGGACACAGACAAATCTTAACCCTTCCCGCTGACTCTACATATATGTGGCTTCACGGCAGTGGGTCTTTATCCATGAGGTTGTTATATGTGTACCTGTGTTTCTCCTAGAAAAGAGGTCTGGCTCTCATTCTAACAATCGGGATCTAGGACTCCCAATTGATTGTTGTGACAGCCTCTGAAAGTGTGTAAAAAAAATAAAAAGAAAAAAGAAAGAAAAAAAATAAATAGATTAAAGGCTTGATCTAGGTCAGTGTTCAAGTCAAGGTAAGGGTCAAAAGGTCAGGATTTTTTTTTTTAACCACTTGCCTACTGAGCACTTTTACCCCCTTCCTGCCCCGGCCAATTTTCAGCTTTTAGCGCCGTCACACTTTTAATGACAATTGCGCAGTCCTGCAACACTAATGCACCCATTTCTTTGGTGGTATTTAGTCATCACTGTATGTAGCGGCCAGTGTAGTGGACAGTGGTAGCGGCCAGTGGTAGCGGCCAGTGTAGGAATCGGGTATGCCAGAATAGGAAACCGGTAGGTCAGTGTAGTGTTAAGGTAGGTTAGTGTAGGAATCAGGTAGGTTAGTGTAGGAATCAGGTAGGTTAGTGTAGGAATCAGGTAGGTTAGTGTAGGAATCAGGTAGGTTAGTGTAGGAATCAGGTAGGTTAGTGTAGGAATCAGGTAGGTTAGTGTAGGAATCAGGTAGGTTAGTGTAGGAATCAGGTAGGTTAGTGTAGGAATCAGGTAGGTTAGTGTAGGAATCAGGTAGGTTAGTGTAGGAATCAGGTAGGTTAGTGTAGGAATCAGGTAGGTTAGTGTAGGAATCAGGTAGGTTAGTGTAGGAATCAGGTAGGTTAGTGTAGGAATCAGGTAGGTTAGTGTAGGAATCAGATAGGTTAGTGTAGGAATCAGGCTGGTCAGTACTATTGTAGGAAGGGAAGGGAGTGCTAAAAGTCTGCAGGTTAGGGGGCACTAATTACTTGCCTTGCCCCGGGTGCCGACAACCCACGCTACGCCACTGATATTGCAACATCTATACAATGCCCCTAGAAGTGTGCACATGGCTAAGTAACAATATTCTGTAACAATCAAATAATCCTCAATTGGTATTAAGGTGCCTGATGTGCACAAAGGAGAGATTCTCCACACCATCACCACCCTGCACCGTTGGTACAAGACAGGACAGATCCATGTAATCAGACTGTGTACAGAAAATTGTTACCCTGCCAGCTGCATGCAGAAATTTCAATTCACCGAACCAGACAATAGGCTCAAATCACAAAGCTACAAACACTAGAATAAGATACTTACGTTTAAGAAAAGGAGACAAGTATTTTCAATGAGATTAGAAAAAATAAATAAATAAATAAGGAGATTTTAATGAAATGGAAAAGACTGCCGGAGGCAATGGTTCACTTTGGCATGCATACATCTCCCTAGATAGATATTGTAGAATACAAAACTTACAAAAGAAATGGGGATACTGCTGGTATTTTGGGGTTGGTTTTCCACCCCCCCCCCCATAAAATGGAACGTTTTAAAATCTGACACTGTAATCCCACTTGGCGTTTTTCAGGCAATCTCCTGTCTTCCAGAATGCTGTGTGTCCCAATGTATGTGCCTTATTAAATAAATACCGTTCTGCATCTTATTTTTATAGCACCGCTCATGTGACTGGCTGCCTCGCAAACTGACAGCTACAGCGGAGGGGGGGGGGGGGCGAGAACCCCCCGGCTAAAGTCAGCCAGGACGAGGGGAGGAGGAGAGAGGTGGCCGGTCTCGTGAGCGCCGAAAGGCGCTCTTAAATATAGTAAAGAACAGCATTTTTTAATAAAGCACATTCACTGGGGCACAAAGCATTATGGAAGAGGTTGTTGACAGGGGTTTCCTGAAAATTACAGTTATTTCAGCAGGAGGGGAGGGGCAGACACTGGTAAGAGCTGACAGGCAGGGGGGGGGACGGGACAGGGGAGAGCAGAGAGGTGAGCTGTGGATGACAAAAGGCACGTAAGCTGACCTCAGTGTCAGGGCTCAGCAGCCATGATAAACCGTGGTCAGTATACAGGGGGAGGGCAGAACCAGGAAGGAACAGCCAGGTATTTCAGGTGATAAAAAGGGCCAAATGACACAGCACAAACACTGTGCTGTTATTTGTGCTTTAAAGGAACAGGATTTTTAAAAAAAAATTTAGGGTAACACCAAGTCTTTTCAGACGTCCTTTATTGAGTTTTGGTAAGCAGATGTCCTCTGTAGACTAATTTCCTGATCTTAGCTGGACAGGAACCCAACCTGGCCTTCAGCTGCTATAGCAGACGGTCCATTGTGATGTGTGTTCAGAGGTCATTGCCTATTGCAACGTAAAGGACCACCACCTGAAGCTGGTGGTTCATCATTGGATACAAAGACAACCTCCCACTCTGGAAGAATGGATAACTGATATTAATAACACCCTTCCTCTTAAGAAATGAATATATGTTCATAGGGGCTGTCCTAATAAGTACAAAATATGGGATCCCTGGCTGGAAAAAGTAGACGTGTTTGTAAGATCATGCAAGTTTGGGCTTACATTGTATTGGGGATGTGCATGCAAATACAAATGTATTTAGCCAATTCCATTATGAACCTTCCGAAAGATGGGGAGAAAACATTCCATTTGGTTATATTTTACTTTATTTTTTCTATTATGCAGGAAAAAATGCTTGATTGCGCTAGCTTAAACTAAGTATATATGCTATTCTTAGTGTCTTTAGTGTGACCAGGGGGTATCGAAGTCTGTTTAGTTTGTATACATTCCTATATACCATTTTGCACTTTCCAGTATTTTTGACTGTTATGCCCCGTACACGCAATCGGAAATTCCACCAGCAAAAGTCCGTTGAGAGCTTTTAGTCGGAAAATGCGATCGGTGTATGCTCCGTCGGACTTTTGCTGGCATAATTCCAGCCAGCAAAAGATTGCGAGCAGGTTCTCAATTTTTCGGTCGGAAAAAACATTTTCGATCGGAAATTCTGATCGTCTGTACAAATTCCGACGCGCAAAATTCCTAACGCATGCTCGGAAACAATTTGACGCATGCTGGAAGCATTTAACTTCATTTTCTCAGCTCGTCGTAGTGTTGTACGTCACCTCATTCTTGGCGGTCGAAAGTTCAGCGAACTTGTGACCGTGTGTATGCAAGCCAAGCGTCGGAAAAAACATCCAGAATTTTTCCGACGGAAAATCCGCTTGCGTGTACGCGGCATAAATCTGTGCAGGTCATTAATAAAACAAAAAAAAAAGCTTAAACAGGTGAGGCCAATGTTTTTCACAAGTCAAGAGTCTGCAGTTATAGGAAGTCCCATAAAGTCCTCATTTCTGAGATGCTGCAACCAGCAAGTCTAGCACAAATGATTCCAAGGGGAACATCTCCTGGCGCATGCATCTTCCCCATTGTAATGCACAATTAAGTCAAATCTCTTGACCATTTGTGTGCACTTCGTGTGCTGAAGAGACATTTCCTGTTTTGGTATTTGACTAACTGGGCATTTCTGGGGTATGTGGTTACTTTGGGTATTTGTACCCAACAAAGTGATCACTGACTGTATAACTATGACTAAAACAGCTTTTGAAATACACCACCACACATTGATAAAATCACTTACATGGAAGCCCAACTACAGCTTTTCTATTTTCTTTGCGTGAATCAATTGTGTCAGCATGCAAGACAAATAAAAATGCGTTTTCAATCATCTGTGTCC
Organism: Lithobates sylvaticus; assembly: GCA_028564925.1. NCBI lineage: Eukaryota > Metazoa > Chordata > Amphibia > Anura > Ranidae > Lithobates > Lithobates sylvaticus. Next base: position 71,671,324 of record CM053028.1, read on the forward strand.
CCGCTAATGAGAATTCCTGCACTTCCTGACACAGTGTCATTAGGATGTAAAGCGTCACTGCTAAAAATTGTAACTGGGGAAACCCGTTCCAAGTCTATCCAAAAGGAAAATCTGGTTTTGAATAGAGTTGGGCCTTAAACTGACAGCATTCAAAAATCAAATAAATAATAAAAATAAAATTAAAAAAATCTGAGGTTACCTTAAATCCTGTTTCTTTAAGTCTACCTAAAAAAAATACATAAACCCCCCCTTGTGTGTTCCACTTTAATTGAGAATGAATGAACTTAAGCAACTGCCCAAGTAGAATTTATGTTTTCTATACAAATGGCAACGGTTACAATATTACTATACAAGATAATTTAATCTTCTTAATTTTTAATCAACTACAAAGAAATATATTTTTGTTTAGCAGTTGTAATTAAAGAACTAGATAAAACAACAGCAGTCAGTCCTGCAAATAGCCACTAGAGGGCAGTATGAGACTAGGAAATGGCCCTTTTAGGTTTGTTTCACAAAACTGGATGCAATTATGAACCTACTACTGTTGGTGTTTCTCCCCCTTTCATCTCGTCCTTAAATCCCCTCACTGCATAAGCTGGAGAACACCATCTACTTCTGTTGCTGTAATGATTCTCAGAGTTTAAATTTCACATGCCAAGTGAGATTTTACACTGCTGTCGCAGAGCTCATTCAATTTGGTTTGTGAAAATTACTTATTTACATCTTTCTGGACGGTCAGAAGAGCATGCAGAACTTTATACAGCACAGACACAGCCACTGCTGCCAGAAAAGCTTACAATTCAATGACCATCACTGATTTACATTTAAAAAGTGACACCAGGGCCAAAATAAAATATAATAATAATAATAATAATACATATGATACAATCTGTCGGTAACATTAAAGGCATTTTTTTTTATAAATAACAAACCTATACTTACCTGCTCTGTGCCATAGAATTGCACAGAGCGGCCCAGATCCTCCTCGTCAGGTCCCCCCCCCCAGTGGCGCTCCTGGCTCCTCCTCTTTAGCCAGTGCCCCAAACAAGCCATTTGCTGTGGGGGCACTGGTGCATGCTCGCTCCCGAGTCCTGCTCTACATGTCCATAAGACACAGAGCTGCAGCATTGCCTCGCCCCCTGCTCTCTCCTCATTGGCTCACTGGCTGTGAGTGACAGTAGCAGGAGCCAATGGCTCCCACTGTTTTCTTAGCCAATGAGGAATGAGAGACCCGGGAGAAGCTCAGCTCTCATGCACATCGCACAACCTTGAGCCTTTAAAATCACTTGAACACTTGTTTTTCTGAGTTCCCCCTGTAACAGTTTATTGCCTGGTGACCTGGCCAGCAATTTTTTTTCAACTTCTTTTACCAGACCAAGTTGTTCAGTAAAGGGTTGAGACAAGCCATATACTGTTGACAGGGGTGCTTACAAAAATCAGCTTTTATTCATTTAAGAAAAACCATTGCCTCAAAAAAAAAATAAAAAAAAAAGGAATCTAACAAAGTATTAGCTAAAGCTGGGCTTTAAATTGTTAGTCCACCCAAAAACTACCCTCTCCACTGATTGACAATGCTGCAGTCCAAGGGTGGCTGTGTTTCTCCTGTGAAAATACAACACAAGTGAATGTAGAAACCCTAAGCAGGTGAAAATAAAATAAGCCTGAAAAAGGAAAACAAATGCAGCCACCACATCCAATGAATGCAAGATCCAATAGAAGTATTTTTTGTTTTAGTTACGATTTAAAGCGGAGTTCCGTCCAAAAAAGAAAGAAAAAAAAAAGTTAAAAAGCCAGCAGCTACACATACTGCAGCTGCTGGCTTTTAACAATAGGACACTTACCCATCCTGGAGTTAAGCCATGTCGGTACCGCAGCTGATGTTTCCATCAGCTGTCGGGTGCTGCAGCCCCAGGGCCACATTCAGCCCATTGGCTGTTCCTATCTGGCCCTTGATGGCTCCACTGTCACCAAGCCTCTCAGAGTCAGTTTCTCCACTGAGGAAGCTGACAGATGTCCATGTGGAGAGCTGCAAGAACTGGGAGGAAGAGAGCCTGAGCAGCTGATCAGTACAGCGGGGAGGCTCAGTACTGACGGGAGAATGTTGCCTAGGAGGATAGGTCCTGAAGCTCTCTCACCACTCTGCTACCCACCCAAGTTCTTGCTGTATTAGGCACCCGCACACTGCAATCCTCAGGAGAGGTGCACTTCCTGATCACTAGGAACAGCAGATCTCTCTACTTCCCTGAAAGAATGTGGATCTGGCTATTTACATTGACAGATCCCCATTCTGGCTCTGGGGAGCGATCGTGGGTCTCCGGCAGACATTGCAGCCGCGCGCATTGGCTCTGGCGGCGCACATGTCCCCTACAGCTCTTAAAGCGGCCGACGTACACCTACAGCGATTCGCACAGCCGTGCCAACCTGCCGCAGTATAATGATGGTGGCTCGTCGGCAAGCAGTTAAATCAGTTTTTTATTTTTTATCAAATTTTAATAAAATGCTTATGGAGTAAAAATCTATCTAAATATAGTTTTGTATTTAAGATAGATTAATAATTTAGTTTATTCAGCATGAAATGGAGCTTAGTTATGTAGCATGGGGCTGTATATTCTGCAATATTTACATTTTTGGTAAACTCATTCAGGCTGGGGTCACACTGCCGTGCAGAGCGGCTCGCAGCAGGGGTCCAGTACACCTCTGTTGTCCGGTTCATGTCCGAGTTCGGTCCAAATTTTTGGCTGAATTCAAAACCCGAAATGGACCTGTGCAATTTGCTCCGCAGCCGTCCTGGAGCTGTGTGATTTGGCTCCATTGAGAGCCGATCAGTCTCCTGACATGCAAATTGGATGCAGGGAAATCCACATGCAATTCGCAATAGTGTGAACCCAGCCTTAAAGTGGTTGTATAGTGAAGAAATGACTTTTACCTACAGGTAAGCCTATAATGAGGCTTACCTGTAGGTAAAAAAAAAAAAAAATCTCCTTAACCTGTACGGTTTGGGAGATATTCCCCGTGCAATGCGCCGCTGACTGCAGCGGTGCATGCGCACGGGGGATTCTCAGCTGAAAGGCCAGCAGAATCCGAACCTTGCCGGGAAGAAGTCTCCCGTGTGCATGCGCTGGAGTGACGACATCGCGGCTCCAGCCACTCGCAGCGCTGGAGTCGCGATAACCGGTAGACACGCCGAGGCAACATGTCAGCTACCTCGACGTGGACCAGGTGAGTTACCGGTGCCTCGTTCCAAGGTAAGTATTTTATAATGAGCTAGTATGTGGTGCATACTAGCTCATTATGCCTTTTGCTTTACAGGTGTACTAAAAAAATAAAAAAAAAATAATGTTTCAGCGGGTATACAACCGCTTTAATGAATCCAAGCTCTGCACGCTGAGATAACACGCGCTGGCAATGTTATTTTAATTAAATAAAAGAATTTGAGTAGTTCAACTATGTGTAATTAACCTAAAATCAGTTCTGATATCGCTGTTTTACTAACCTGACAGCTTATTATTCTAAATAGAATCTTTATATTTGCAAATAAAATTAAGGTTTCCTAACTATCAGCAAGAATGAGTCCTTACATTTAAAGAGCACCTGTCATTTCAGATCCATCATGGCAGCGCCCGTTAGCGGGCATCCACTCACCTGCTGTCACCACGTCCCTCACCTTGTTGTGTCACCTCCGCATCACCAGCCATCCCATTAAGGTGAATGGGACTGTTGGTGAGTCAACAGCGAGTCAGAGGAGGAGCCGCTGCGGGACAGTGATTACAATTGCTCTTTAAAAATTATGATTTACAAATCGGGTTGATCAAGCCTTTTTACTAGTAATTTAACATCATGATTTAAATTGGACTTGATTTAAATTAAATCCACCCTGCAAGGCGGCCATTCAACCATGTATTCAGGAGGTCCAGTATTATCACAGACTGCTCACTACAGAGGGGTGGAAAAAAAAAAAACATGTATAACCCATCCAAGCCAAACCAGTCCTAAGAAGCGCCTTTCAAATTGTGCCCAACTGACATGTTGGGGCAGGTTCTGGGACACACCCAGCGTGCAGGTTTAGAACCTGTTATCCCTACTAAATAAAAGCAGGACAGGCTGTGTATAAAATTGTTATACAGCCACTAGGGCTTGGGACAGGTACTCTTTAAAAGCGTGTTTGATTGCTGGAAACAGGCATGGATGGAGGGAACAAAGAGCCTGTTGGCTCCGGTCCACGGCCCATCTCCATTCAAGCGTGCATTTGGGAGAAGGCAGAGGCCTTGTAAATATGCATTCCTTTGGCATAGGGCCTCGGAGCTTCCAGCTCTCCCTTGGTGCTGCCAATCCCGCAGCAGAATACACAAGGCTGCAACAGAGAAGGAATCACAGCTACAGCAGGCATACCTGCGTGTTTAATGTGGCTTTCTAAGCCAAAGCTAGCCACAGGCATATGATTGAGGTTTAACGGGCAGGCACAAACTCACTGCCAACCATTTTGTAAGAAACTATTGTACTATGTATTCCTAAATCAGGATATCATTCCCTTTCTCCACCCAACTACGCCATCCTCTGTGTAACCCTTACCGGTTACCAGCTTCAGCTCCTTGCAGTAGCTAGACAGCTGAATGCATATTCTTTAAATTTATGAGCAAGGGGTGTCTCATATGCACCCACAAACCAGGCAATCATCGATGGTATGGCTAAAGCTTGGCCATGGAGTTGCTCTTTAAACCTAGAAACAACTTGCCACTTGTCAACATTGACAAAACTTAAAGCTGAACTTCAGGCTTGCAGAGTTGTACAAACTTCTCTCCTGTACTGAAAGTATTTACTCTGATTTCACTGCATACTGTAAACTTCTCACAGTGTGCATTAGAACCTGCAGCAAATCAGAGTCCACGTTATATCCTTGCAGGAGGACATCCAACATTAACCAGCTCTTTCCTCTGCAGCCTTGCCTTCCATGTCCCACTGCTTTAATTTAATATACTATTTGATTCCAGTTATTTCATTAATGAAGGCTCAGCATCACATGTAGGGGTTACTTAGGGCAGTCTGCATACAAATGAAGTCTGCCTAGAACACTCATCCGTCACTCCTCTCCCCACACTTTCACCACTCACATTCCCCCACCCACAGCTCCTTCAAGTGAATAGTCCACCCATTTCAACTGTTTCACCCCATCTATTTAGATACCAGTCCAGTGATTTGCATGTCCCCCTTAGTTGCCGCAGGGGACCCTTTGGTGACGTCCTGCCTGCCAGGGTTACAGGTAAGCAGCTCTGCTCTTCCTCCATATATACTTTGTTATTGACACTATTGTATGAAATGTTATTACTTTGGTCAATTGTATTGTTATCGATCATTTGTCAATCAAATTACAGATATCCTCCTCACGAAGCAGCAAAACTAGTTGAGATGTTATCTGTGACCATCTATCCCACTGTGATCCATTATTTTGGTGATACACATGGATTGTTACCATGCTTTTAAATCTGTATTCGGTTATTTGGCATGTTTTAATTAAACGCTTGCCGACCGCCTCACGCAGATATACTGCGGCAGAATGGCACGTACAGGCAGATAAACGTACCCATACGTTGCCCACGGCAAGCTCCGCAAGTAGAACCACGGGGGCCCGCAGACTCAATTTCTGCAGGGATACCTGCGATCGTCTCACGGAGAGGATGAATGGGGAGATGCTGATGTAAACAAGCATCTCCCCGTTCTGCCTAGTGACAGTGTCACTGATCACAGCTCCCTGTAATCAGGAGCGGTGATCAGTGACGTGCCACACTTGGCTGCCACCCCCCCCCCCCCCCCCCCAGTTAGAATCACTCTAGGACAGACAACCCCTTAACTGCCCCCTACTGGCTAACCCCTTCACTGCCAGTGTCATTTACACAGGAATCAATGCATTTGTATAGCACAGAGTGCTGTATAAATGACAATGGTCCCAAAAATGTGTTAAATTCAAAAATATCCGATGTGTCCGCCATACTGTCGCAGTCACGATTAAAAAAAAAAACAAAAAAAAAAAAAAAATCGCTGATCACCGACATTACTAGTAAAAAAAATAATAATAATATTAATAAAAATGCCATACAACTATCCCCTATTTTGTAGACGCTCTAACTTTTGCGCAAACCAAACGCTTATTGCGATTTTTTTAACCAAAAATATGTAGAAGAATAAACTGAGGAAAGAAAATGTTTTTTTTATATATTTTTGGGGGATATTTATTATAGCAAAAAAAACAAAAAAAAAAAACATGGTGTTCCCCCCCTCAAAATTGTCGCTCTTTTTTTTTTGTTTATAGCGCAAAAAATAAAAACCACTGAGGTGATCAAATACCACCAAAAGAAAGCTCTTTGTTGGGGGAAAAAAAAAAAAACGGACGTCAATTTTGTTTGGAAGCCATGTTGCACAGCCGCACAATTGTCAGTTAAAGCAACGCAGTGCCGAATCGCAAAAAGTGCTCTGGTCTTTGGCCAGCAAAATGGTCCGCGGCTTAAGTGGTTAATTATGTATTAATAAATCTTCATATATTTTTTTATATACTTGTTCATACATTTTATAATTTATTTTTGTTTAATTTGTACCAAGATAGTCCAATTGCCCTTGTCCTCCAAGGTAGGCCTGGTTGGGGACCAAGCCACCGATTCCCATATATCATGTTGATGAGGTCGGGGGCACAAACGACAAAGTATATACAGATAAAACTTCAGCCTCAAGGGAAACAAAGGCAGTGTTTATTATTACGCCAAGTCTAAAATTTGCTTTATTTTACAAAGCTGCAGAACATCTTATACTTCCCATTAACTCCTACTTTAGATTTTTATCGACTAAGAACAGAAGCAGAGTTTCACACTCACCAGAATCCAGGGAGTTCAGCACCTCCAAGGCATGCATCATGGCACTTGCAAAAACATTGGCATCTTCTTTGCTCCCGAAATTGAGCCCATAAACTTGTCGCGCATCCCGCCACTGGTGGAAGGTCTGAGTGGCCTGGTTGTACTTCAGCCCCTTAGGAATGGCACAGTTGATCACCACCTTTGGTAAAAGAACACATAAAACAATGTCAGTGTGAATTCCTTACATGTCAAAGAGGTTTGCTTAAAGCAGAAGTTCACCCTAAAAGGAAAGTTCCAATTTAACACCTCCATACCCCTACTCTCCCCACTTTGAGGTTTTTTATTTGGGGGAGTGTGTACCTAGTTTTAGTAGGTTCTGCCAGCCACTCTCTACCCACCACCTTCTGTGACACGTCCCAGGAAGTTAAAGGACCATTCATACCGCGCAGCGTGGCTCACGTATGCGCAGTGGGAAGCCAGATGTAAAGCTGCAAAGGAGTCGCAGCCAGTTCCACTTGATAAACATGCTGGCGCTGGGGATCCGAAGACCAGTGAAATACCGGCCCAGGCGAGGACAGTGCTAGATCCCTGGATGGGCGAGTGTCCTTTACTTTTTTAAGTCAGCAGTTACAGTATTTGCAGCTTATATTTTTTAAGACTGAAGATAGTCTTTAAAGGAGAACCCGTATGCAAAAATGTTCTGTACTTGCAGATGCTACGAGAAGTCAGGAGTGTTTTGAAAACTTTCTGTAGTGAGCAGACAATACAGTATGGCTCTGGTGAACTGGATATCCAAGAAGCGTGGTCAGTTCTGCCCGATTCTACTTTGCTCGACTTCTTCGTTTCTATAACATAAAGGAAGGGGTTCTACAGTTGATCGGGGCTAGGCTAGTCACCGCTTTGGCTTTTCAGTGCGTTAGTGGCCATGTTGTCAGCTCACTACAGGAAGTTAGGAACTCACTGGATTTCCAGCAGGTCAACAAAACAAACATCACTATTAGCAGGTTTTTTTTTAAAATAAAAAAAAAATAAAAATTGGGAAATGTATATCTATTGCAGAGCTGTAGTGAACTTTTTTTTAATGCAATGACATAAGCTTTAAAGAAGGCCTGTACACAAATAATTAGAGCCAGGTAAAAGCCTATGCCTCTTACTTCATCCACCTACCCCATGGGTGCTTAACTTGTGGCCCTCCAGCTGTGGCGGAACTACAAGTCCCTTCGTGCCTCTGCCTTTGGGAGTCATGCTTGTAACTGTCAGTGGCTTGCAATGCCTCATGGGACTCGTAGTTTTGCAAAAGCTGGAGGGCCACAGTTTGAGCACCCATGCCCTACCCTCTCTCTTCATCCCTGAGCAGAGCTAAACTTGCATGCTTATAGTGCAACATACAGAGATCAGAAACAGACGGATTGTTTCCAATGCATTTGACCATTCTCTAAAGTCTACAAATGACCTTCGTTCCTAAGTAAACTACACTGCTGAATTTGTGAGGCATTCACATGCAACTAGGCCACACGTAATCCGCTCAACGGCCTGCAAAAAAAGCAAACATATATAGATTTCCATGTCCCTTCATTCAAAAAACAGATCCTGGTTTTCAGTTAGAGACCCCTTTGACACAAGATTCTAAAAATCACAATTAAAGCCCAGCCAAAATGTTTTCGTTTTTGGATTTAGTAGAAAATAAAACCTCTGTCAGACCATTAATGCTGCCACTTGGGTAGATTTCCCCTCACTTCCTGATAAGATTTGTCAGGATAGAAAGTGTAGGGAAATCCAGACGCTTAAAATAGTCAAAGACCCAAAAAATAAAAAATTATATTTGATACAGTTGGTAAACTTCCCCCACAAAAAAAACTTCAAAAAATGTTGTGGTGGCAGGGAGAAAGTCCCCATCTCTGTGTAAACTTCAACAGATAGTCAGAGCTTACACATGGCTTTTTCTACTCACTTCCAGCAGTGGATGGAGTGGTGTGGGAGCAAAGAAAAAAAAGGCAAATAAAAGCATTTTCCGAACAATTTACATTTCTGTCATCCAGCCTGGTGACATGACTTTGCTCTACTGCAGGTAAACAATCCAGCTTTGGTCACCTCCCTGCCCCCAGCCTGTGATTGGACAGGAAACAGCAGCTCACTGATGAGCTCATATCTCTGCTCTCTCCTCCTGCCAGTATGTTGTGTATTCAATGCACTCCACTTGCCCCCAATGGTTGCCCTTCCCTCTAAAAGTCTAAAATGCAGGGGTATCTGATATCACAACATATATTAAAAAAAAATATATATATGTATGTATGTATGTATGTATATATATATATATATATATATATATATATATATATATATATATATATATATATATATATATATATATATATATATATATATATATATATATATATATATATATATATATATAATTTGACTGAATGTTTTAGCATTTTTTTTAAATCTGCCTGGAGGTCAGCTTTAAGAAGGTGGTTTAAATGAGAGGCTTCCAACGTGACCATTCAGCAGAATCCCCTAAACATTAACAAAAACGTTCTCACGAGTGACCAAGAAAAACATCACTAATGAACATTTCAGAAGTTTACAGTACACAGCCATCAAAACTGAAAATAGAAGCTTTGTAAATGGATTCAGGGAGCATGACCTACAGCGAGGGGGGAAAAAAAAAAAGTATTTGATCCCCTGATTTTGTACGTTTTCCCACTGACAAAAATGATCAGTCTATAATTGTAAATGGTAGGTTTATTTTAACAGTGAGAGACAGAACAAAAATATCCAGACGCATTACAAAAAAGTTCTAAAATTGATTTGCATTCTAAAATGAGTAAAATAAGTATTTGACCCCTTTGCAAAACTTGACTTAGTATTTGGTGGCAAAACCCTTCTTGGCAATCACAGAGGTCAGATGTTTCTTGTAGTTGGCCACCAGGTTTGCACACATCTCAGGAGGGATTTTGTCCCACTCTTTGCAGATCCTCTCCAAGTCATTAAAGGTTTTGAGTCTGAAGTTTGGTAACTTGAACCTTCAGCTCCCTCCACATATTTTCTATGGGATTAAAGTCTGGAGACTGGCTAGGCCACTACAGGACCTTATTGTGCGTCGTTTTGTTGCCTTGGCCATGTGTTTTGGGTCATTATTATGCTGGAATACCCATCCATGACCAATTTTCAATGCCCTGGATGAGGAAAGGAGGTTCTCACCCAAGATTTAACGATGCATGGCCCGTTCATCTTCCCTTTGATGCAGTGAAGTTGTCCTGTCCCCTTAGCAGAAAAAAACCCCCAAAGCATCATGTTTCCACCTCAATGTTTGACGGTGGGGATGGTGTTCTTGGGGTCATAGTCAGCATTCCTCCTTCTACATGGCGAGTTGAGGCCAAATAGCTCAATTTTGGTTTCATCTGACCACAACACTTTCACCCAGTTCTCCTCTGAATCAGATGTTCATGAGCAAACTTCATGTATGTACATGTGCTTTCTTGGGCAGGGGGACCTTGTGGGCGCCGCAGGATTGCAGTCCATCACAGCGTAGTGCATTACCAATTGTTTTCTTGGGGACTATGGTCCCAGCTGCCTTGAGATCATTGACAAGATTCTCCCATGTGTTTCTGGACCGATTCCTCATCATCATTGAAACTACACGAGGTGGAGGTGGAGTATAGACACCTATGGGCCCACTGCAGTCGCTCACACAGAAAAGACTGATATTCAGGTGTTGCGTCTTTGAATAGCTTTTTTGCATTACAAGACTGAAAATAGAGTTCCCAGAGTCAGACACAAAGACATGACTTGCAATCAAAATATAAACAGATGTTCTAAACCACTCCCTCACAATATGCTTTGTCATCTGTTGGGTTCCTCCTCAATTCCCATTTACCCAACAGACAGTAAAACAGTTCATTGATTTAGTTTGCCCTTCAGACAGTAAGCACTTCACCAAAGCAAGCAGGGGGTAGAATCACATGTCCCAAATCAGTTCGGCACGGGAGCACAAGGAAAGTATTAAAGCCTCACTCCAAGGACAATATGATCGGAGACAGTTGTCACCAGAACGGATGTCCCTATTTGAGGATTTCTTCTCTAATCCAAATGGAGAGCGGCACTTCTCTGAAATGCTTTGACCGACAAGGCTTAGGTCTTCTTGTAGGACATTTGCAGGACCCCTCCAAACCTTGCTGGCCACAAGTGGCGTCCTGGCAACACCCGATGTGGACTTTGCTCTAAACTGGTTTACTAACTACAAGATTACAGCTTAAAGTTGAACTTCAGTCATTTTTTCATCTATTAAATCTTCTGCTCTTGTTGTTTTAACTTTGGATAGTAAAACTTTTTTTTCTGCCAGTAAATACCTTATACAGCCCACTTCCTATTTCATGCCAGTCAGTCAGTCGTGTCGTGTCGTAAGCCTAGGCGTATGGCATCATGCACAGCTCTCTCTCTCTCTCTCTCTCATTTTGTGAGTTTGCCAGGAAGAGGGGGGGATGAGTCATAAGAGGGACAATAAGAGCTGCAGAGCTGGTGGTTTGCCTCTGTGTGTGTCTGTGTAAATACAGGAAACAGGCAGCAGCTTTAGCTGCCCAGTTAAAATGGATGCAGCAAGACTCAGCGGAGGGAGATTTCTGTGCATTTTTGGCAAGTACAGAATCACAGTATAAACAAAATATGCAAAGTGGTTAGAAGGAAGCTTCAGAATGGAAAATATGTTTATTACAAGTTATTTGAGCAGGCTGCAGTTCCTCTTTAAAGACCACTGGTAATGCTGCCCAGCCATGAGTCTGACAGGTAAAGAAAACCAACTGTAAGGATCATATTACTATACTGTATATATTGGCACTTCATGTTTATAGCTTTTGATATTCCACCTTAATGTTTGCTTTCCTGTAGATACTGTTTATTCTTCTGTGGATACAGGGGTTTTCTTTACTGCTTTTGTGAGCAAGCAGGTGTCCTCAGTTTTACGATATATCTATATACATGTACTCTGTGGTTATATTGTTTTATGATTTTTTGCAACAGTTACTTTTTTGCTCATATAGATTTCCTTTTACTGGCAATCACACTAGTTACTTATGCATTTCAATGCCCCTCCATTATGGTTCTGACAACGGCTCAAAATTACGGATTTTCAGTCAATTTGGCATTAGATTCACTTGAATATGTCTTTAAAACCAGCTTACTGCAATCATTTTTAGCCAATCGGGGCTCTACTGCAATGACCAGTGCTGTCAAGTAAAGCACACTCAACATGATTATAAGATAAAACTGTAACCCCAGTATCACGCTTCACCTTGGATTGTCCAATCAAATTAATGGCACAGCACTGTGCAAGGGATTGCTGGATCCACACAACACGCTAAAGCAAGCCTGTTCTAGCACACAACTTGGCATATCAGAGAGGTCTTCCAAACAGGGCCACCAAAGAATATGCACCAATGGAAGGATCACCAGTCCAAACTGATTTTTAAGTTGGTTTATACTTAAAAAAACACCACTGAACACGTTTTGGGGGCCAGAAAAAAACTCCCTCTTCATAAGGGCTTCAGTTAAAATAAACTTGAATGGAGCTTTTTTTGTCTGAATCTGTGCAGGGAAGCTCAGAGATATTTTAACTGTTTTTGTTTCTCCCAGTATGCATTTTTTGTAAACCAATTTGTACTTCTTATTTGGGCTGGTGCTCCAGCCATTGGTTGATGTATTTTTCTGGTAACCTGCTGGGGTACCCATAGGAAGGTAAGTCCCCTCTGTTGTGAGCAGCCTAACCTGAGCCAGCGATCTCTGAATGTTCTTGTCCCTTCAGGACTTTGTATGAGCTCACATCAAAGTCCCCGCGTCTCTTGGATGCTTTTTATTTCATTGGACTTGGGCACCTGTTAAAGCAGCTTTGATCCATCAGAGCTGCAGTACATTTGTGGTGCTACACCTGGGACCCATCGCACCTTTACAGTTCTATGGCTTGGCAACCACTTTAGGGCCATCACTGGATGGGAGCCTTCAGCTGTGCCAGACAAGGACCATCATAAAGCAATAGAATCCCTTCAACAGCTTATACTGCATGCTCGCTTTAACTGCTCCAGCTCTCCTCCGCACTTTCCAACCTTGAACTTACCTTGACCACGTTATTCACGCAGCTGACAAAACACATGCCTGCCAGTATCTACACATTACAAACAGCCGCCTCCCGCCATCGATAACAAAAGGCAGCTTGAAGGCGGCATTCCTACATTTTTCAGTAGGCCGTGCTTCTGAAACTCCTTCACGCTGATCTGATAAAACACACTGACAGGCAGCACAAGTGAGCCCAGGTGTTCCTGGAGAACAAAGGGGCTCACCTGCCGCAGAAGGAGGAGGAACGTGGGCCTTTATTCAAATGTGTTCCATTACAGCTTCCCAAAAATAGAGGGGAAAAAAACCCCACACACATCAATGCAGCAAAAGGACTGATAATTTCAGAAAATACATTTTTTGACTTGGGTATGTCAAGTTTTTTTTAAAGACACAACTGTTTATTAATTCAAATAGCAAATCAATGAATCACAAGTCTAACAATGCATAAAGTAGGCAGGGATAGTTGCCATTAGAATGGTGAAAAATTGAAGCTCTAGAGCAGGGGTAGGCAACCTGGGACCCTCCAGCTGCTGCAGAACTACAAGGCCCACCATGCCTCTGGGAGTAATTGTAACTGCCAGCCTTGCAATGCCGCGTGGAAAATGTAGTTCCACAACAGCTGGAGGGTCACAGGTTGCCTACCCCTGCTCTAGAGCAAGGCTGGGATGGGCATGTCCTTAACTTCAGTCCTGGAGCCATTTTTCACTTATTGCACATTTAAGGCCTGAAGATTAGTTAATACCCTCAAACAGTATATATTTTCTGACAGCAGAGGCAAAATAAAATGGTTGTAGTTGCATTTTTTTTATGACACGACATTAGCGTAACAGAGCTGCACGATCCATCGTTCTACTCCCCTCGCGTCTGCTCACTTTTGACAGCCTGCCAAGTTTATCTCGATATCGGAGATAAAGCCCTGGTTCACATTGCAGCGATTTGACATGTCAACTTGCATGCCAAATCGGTGGCTATTGCTGGCATTTGCAGTGCTACACTAATTCCCAAAAGTAGTTTCTGTACTACTTTTGGCGACTTTGGGGTGCGATTTCAATAGACATCTGTGCAGAAACCTGCACATACGTCTCTGAAATCGCCCCAAAAGTAGGGACTGATATGCGGGAATAAATTCATTCCCACTGTCAGTGTGAACCTAGGCAAAGGGAAACATTGTAAATATTTTGTTCTTAGATCAAAGGAATGAACTACTGTCTGCAAATGACAGTTTAACCACTCAAAGACTAACCTTCATCTGACAATTGTTGCTTACCAGTTAAATATTTTTTTGCTACAAAATTTAATTATATATATAGATATATATATATATATATATATATATATATATATATATATATATATATATATATATATATATATATATATATATATATATATATATATATATATATATATATATATATATATATATATATATTTAGTAGAGAATAAAATGGTGGCTGTTACAATATTTCATGTCACACTTTCAAATGCAATTTTTTTGGGCAAAAATACACTTTAATGAATGAATAATAAAAAAAAATAAAAAAAACATTAAAGTTAGCCCAATTTTTTTGGTATTTTTTGGCCTTTCAAATGCAATTTTTTTTGGCAAAAATACACTTTAATGAATGAATAAAAAAATAAAATAAAAAAAACATTAAAGTTAGCCCAATTTTTTGGTATAATATTAAAGATGATGTTACGCCACAAGAATTGTGAGAGAATCATGATCTTTTTTCTAAGCAAAAAATAGTGATTCTCATTTTAGTCAGAATCGTGCAACGCTAGCGTAACAGTTTATCAAACCTTTATATTTTTGGTAAAAAATAGATAATTATTATTAAAAGGAATTGGTCGAGTGGGCCAGGACGTAGGGATTCATTATATAATGCCATTAGGTTATGAATTGAGGATATAGATACCTATGTTATGGAACATTTAAGTTGAAATTGTATCCAACGGATTGTTGTATAAAGAAGAAGTAAAAAAAAAGATTTTTAGTGCACACAAATATACTACCAAATATTTTGGTAGAAATACAAAAAGATGAGGTTGTGTCAAGTAAAACAGATACTCAACATGGCAAGCCTTAAAATTGAGGTGCCCCGTCATTGCAAGCGTAAAAGATCGTTTAGGTCTGGGGACTGGAAAATTGCAGTTTTACTTAACCAGTCCTCTGCCAAGGTAAGCTCCCTCCATGCTGTTGGACCATTCCCCGAAACCTCTTCTCCCCTATGCTCCGGCATGCACAGGTCCTCAGACATCAAGTACAATGTAGAACTCATAATCTCGCACTTAAAGTGGGGGCACTAAGGTACAGTCCACTGCTGGACCAGAAGACAGTGACCTCTGCCAGGAAAACAGAGGATCAGGTATGATAACTGTTTTTTTTCCCCTGTCTCCTAGATCTTAACAAGAGCTTGACTTGCTAACTCTTTGAAGTGCATGGGTAGCTCCAATGCAGGGGAAGATTTTTATTTTCCCCAGTGATTAGCTTTAGATCTACTAAAGCCTATGAAAGATAAAGCAGAACTCTGGGCATCAAAGCAGTCCCCTACCCTACTCCTGGACAGTGTACACTTTATCTCCAATGCCCAAATACCCTTTTTGTTTGTGGAAATGTAATGTAGTAGTCACATGACTGCTCCGGCCCTCCTTCCTGGGTATGGCAGTGGACAGGAAGCAGTGACGATGCAAAGACTACATTACCCAGAAGTCTGAACTTCAAGCTCCTGTGGGCATGCTGCTGGGATGATCGGGCCAAAAAGTAAAAAACCACTGACTGACTGCAGTGGCTGCATCATGATGCCACCCTTGTAGTACTGAGAACTATAGGGTGTGTTTAAATGGCAGCTGGCCATGACAGGACACAGCATATGAGGCCCGATCCCACACAAGCAATGAAGACTACACAAAGGAGCCCTGCATGCAGAACTTGGAACGGCACAGGAAGAAAAATAAAGTTGGGACCCTCTGCAGCAAAAATGCGTTAAAAAAAATTTATTCAAACTTGGGTTCTGCTTTAGAGCATTTTTAAAAGTGATTTAACCTTTTTTTTTTTTTTAATCTGCAGCTTTCGTGAAACAAATCCCTGGATTATGCCAAGATGATCCTTTGATTGGGTTCTACCTACAAACTCCATCAGAGGCATATGTGATAGGGCAAGGCATAATCACAAAATAGACAGTTTTCATCACATAATCGAAGGTGAAAGGATGACCAGGTGCAAGTTAACTAACGCTTTACGTAAATATTTTTTTGTAACCTCTAAATTTTCTTATTTGGAGATTCTGCCAGCAACAGCATTTCATGTTTCAGGCCAACAAGCCAAGCCATTGCCTTGCAATTAGCAGCAATGTTGTCAGCTGGCTCCTCAATTTGCCAAAAGTCTGCCTGACCTGATAGAAGAGCTGCACAATTCTGGCCAAAATGAGAATCACGATTTTTTTTTTTTTGGCTTAGAATAAAAAGATCACAATTCTCGTGACTTAAAACCTTTCACATTATACATAAAAAATTGGGCTAACTTTACTGTTTTTTTTTTTTTTTTAATTCATTAAAGTAACAATTTTCCCCCCAAAAAATTGCATTTGAAAGACTGCTGCGCAAGTACAGTGCGACATTAAATCTTGCTACAACCACCATTTTATTCTCTACAAAATTTTTATATTTAATATATATATATTTAATATATATATATATATATATATATATATATATATATATATATATATATATATATATATATATATATATATATATATATATATATATATATATATATATATAGTTTAGGGGTTCCAAGTAGTTTTCAAGCAAAAAAAAAAAGATTTTAACTTGAAACAAAATGTCAGAAAAGGTTTAGTGTTTAAGTGGTTAAACTTTCTTCATTTACACAAGGTCTATTCCATTGACAGATTGTTACAATGTTTATACTTAATTCCAATGCTAAAGAATGTTGCGATTCTTGACAGACTGTGGATTGTCTCTTCCTTTCTTTTGACAGCTGTGGCTTCAGAAGAGCAGAGAGAATTCTTTGCATAGACAGACTCCTGAAACACTTTTGTTAAAGCAGAGCTCCACCCTAAAGTGGAACTTCCGCTCAGATTCCTCCCCCCCCCTCCGGTGTCACAATTGGCACCTTTCGGGGGAGGGGGGACAGGATACCTGTCTGACAGGTATCCTTTTCCACTTCCGGGAGTCCTGCCACGGTGCATTTTTTTGCATTCCGGTGCGTTTTACCGTATTCCGTGTTCCAGTACAATCTAGGACAGGAAAAATGCAACATGTTGTACTTTGTCTGGAACGCCCTGGGACTGACTACACTGGTGTGAACTATGCCATTGGAAACCATATAACCTTATTTCCATGCGTTTTTGATGAAGAAGAAAATATGCTCTGGACTGCATGTGGTGTGAACTGGCCCTAAAACCGTATACAGCGAGACATGATGCAAAACAAGCTGGAAAATAGATGTTGGGTTTACATATACTTTAAAGTTCTTGTACATTATGTAGAACCTATGGGGGGGGGGGAGTACAACACCTGGCAAAGAGGTCTAATCACAAGCACCCCCCAGAGAGACAGGTAGTAATCATATTCAGCTCACCAGCAGCTTGAAAAAGTATTACATTCTTTTGGGTGGAGCTGGCCTGTAACAAAACAGACACACGATGGTATATTTGCACACTTCCCCTGGACTCTGGAAGCCCACCTATAGAACACAGAGCAAGTCCCATGTTCCATTGTTGTTCTCACACAATAGAGGGGGCACAGACCACTCCGCTGGCTTCCTGACTGTACAATGCAACTCCTGCTGGCACATACAATACATATTGGAGTCTTCTGAAAGAAGCCACAGGAGCTCGCACTGCAGAGTGGCAATTAATCTCTACAAAATTATCCTCGTGCATTTCCCTCGGTGCTGTAGAGTTCACTTTAATTCCTCCTAGTACTATGAGGATCTCAAAGAATACGAACACTTAATGTGACCTCTATGTCAAAGAAAATATCCAAGCAATAATTACACGGATAGTCGTGACATAAAAAACAATGCAACTTTGAGAAGACCGAGAATATAAAAAAAAAAAAAAAAAAAAGGAAGACAAGAAACAAACACCTTACTCATTTCCTTTAACACTACCTATATAGAAGTGTAAAGGCCAAGTTCACCGTTAGGAGCATGTTACCCATATTTAGGGTGCAACATGCTCCTAGTGACCCACCGCTGGCTGCCAGTGCACCCCGTTCTGTGATAGCAGGCGGGGGCATCTTCTCACCACACCGATGTTACAATTTGAAAACCGTGCGACAGTGCGGGGCTTCATCCAAATAACCGCATCATTAATTCCTGTAATGAATAAACTACAAGTACCATTGGCCTTTGTGGCTGATGGCTTGAAGTGCTCAGTGAACTGCTAAAGGCACAGATTAGTGTCCTCGTGGTACATTGATGCTTCTTGCCATTTAGTACCTTCCTGCCTGTATCTGAGCAGACAGCTTATTGAGCTTCTGCAGGATCCACACATTGCACCAGAAATCTGATGATTACAATGGTTTAAAGGCGGTAATAAAAAAAAAAAAAAAAAAAAAAAAAAAAAAAAAAAGAAAAATATAATAAACATTTTTTTTTACCTGCAAAAACGGTCATTTATTTTTACAAAAAATGAACTTATCCTTTAAAAGGGAAAAAAAAAATAAAAAAAAATCTGGATCTATGTATGGCCGTGCCTTATGTTACAGCTGTCACTTTCAGTGGGTGGGCAGAGGCATAAAACAGCCTCTTAACTGGCTATCAAAGAAATTATTCCGAGTTTAAGGTATACATGATCACATTTGTATTTTTTCAGCCACCCCTTCTTTAGGGAAAGGAGACAAATCTAATAAAAACCTAAACTACAGTCTTTTTTTAGGTCTTGCAGAGATGTACAAAACAGCCACTTCTCCTGCACCGAAATCCAGCATCTAGTGCTTTTCTCCCCAACCTGGCTATCCCTGGGCCGCACCTTCAATTAAATGTATTTCAGTATTTGAAATCATAGAGGCTCAGCTGAACATGTGGCCAAGACCTGTGGTGGTCTGCATGCAGATGGAGCCTGCCTAGAACACCTACTCTTCCAGACTGACAGCCACCCATCAAGTCGTTTTACATATTTGCATAACTCCTCCCAAGAGCCAGCCCACTATTTGCATCAGGACTCTTGGGAAGGAGTACTATGGCATGGTGCTGGGTAATTATGGGCTCCGGCGCGTTTGGGTTTTTGTACCCACCCGGAAGCTGTCACTGTACCCTACCAATCATAGGCAGTGTGTGTATATGTAGCCGCAGGCTGGGAAATGCCTCACTGCCTATGATTGGCGGTGTGCAGTGTCGGCTTCCTGTCGTGTACAATCCGAACATGCTTGAGCCCATCCCTAGTGCTGGGATGTTTTTAGGAAGCCATGTACAACACCCTGCCAGCCCCTCCCGACAGTCATGATCTGTGCGCATTGCATAGAAAAGCACAGAGACTCGCTGAGGATAACGAGAGTCCAAAATAAGGTTTGTAAAGAAAACCAAAAAAAGGATTTATTTAAAAAATGTAGCATGCTGATGAGGGGGAAAGGAGGAACCAGAAAGAGCAAATATAATCAAATTGATTCTTTAAAGCTGAAGTGTAGTCTACTCATAATTTTATATTTTTGTGTTCGGTGGACGCTGGAGGGATAAACCCTCACTTGATCCTGTACCAGAAAGACTGATCATAGGTACATAGTTAGGTAAAATAACACAAGTCCATCTGGTTAAACCAGTAAAAAAAAAAAAAAAAACAGTTTACAGAATCATAAAACTGCAGTTAATCCAAATCCATGGTCCCGGTGGGTATGCAATCCACGCCCCGCTACCATCAGAAATCTTTCCCCTTTCCTGGAGTGGGGGAAGCTAAGGGGAAGATGGCGCCAGATGACTCGACGCAGCTCTCAGAGGACAACCTGCACCAGTTCCCCTCTGATCTAGTCAGCCCCCTGACCATAGACTGATGCAATGCTTCATAAAATTCAGCTCCATAGTGCAAGATGAAATCACCACAGCCTCCCGCAAGCTCTCTGCTGACCTAGTTAAGGGTCTTAAAGAGCTAGGCCACCACACTAATCAATTGGAGCAACGCATGGACCTGGCTACAACAGTGCTGGAGGTGCATCAGGAGGAGGTTGATAAATTGAATTCTGAACTTGGGAGTCTGCAGGATAAGCTAGAGGACGCAGAGAACAGAGCCTGCAGATATAAGCTTCGCATTCGCGGAATCCCTGAGACCTCCATTGATCTACAAGGAGCCACCACTGCTTTTTTTCCAGGAGCTTGCACCTGATATCCCCCATGAGAGCCTGGAATTTTCCCGTATACACAGGTCCCTGGCCCTTAAACCAACTGAGGGCCCTCCCAGGGACGTCGTCATCAAGTTCCACTATTACTGCAAGAGAGGCTCTTGCAAGCCGCAAAGGGACCGCCAAGACATCTCTTTCCAGGGTAACCCCCTCCAACTCTTTGCAGACCTCTCCCCGGTTACTATTGCCAAAGCAGAGGAATCTAAAGCCTTATTTGCAAATCTTGCAAACCCAGGGGATCTGGTACAGATGATGGTTCCCCTTTAAGCTCTTGTTCTCTTAAAAAAAAAAAACGGGCAATTCCACGCTTCCTCGCTACCTGACCTGTGGTGGCACTTTTGGGAACTGAAGTTTGATTCCCCCCCCCCCCCCAAAAAGAAGACGCCGTCTTCATCCGCTCGTCCAAGATCTTCTCAGCCACTTTGCAGGCCTTCTCAGATTTCTCAACTAGGCTCTCAAGACCTTCACTCCCTCCAAGCTCAACGCTTCCAGGATGTATCCAACGGCAGACAGAGTTGACAAGGTTCACCTGGGATGTTCTAGATGACCTTGCTGCTCCCTCCACCTTCAGCCTGATACTCCAATCAGCCTGATGACTCTTACAGTCCATTGTGGATTCTGATCCATATTATGTTACTGACCTCATTCAGCTGGGGCCCAGATGACTTGGTACATGAGAGGCACAAACTGCATGTACTGTCTGTCACCCACTGGATCCAGTTAACCTAAAACGGGGAGGGGGGGGGGTAATTTAATCCCTGGGCTGCCCCAATTGAGTGATGGCAGCGCTGGGATCTGGAAAACTGGAACTCCAATTGTGATACTAGACCTTTGGAGCATTATGACCTTCAACCTCCCCCCCCCTTTTTTTTATTTTTTATTTTTATTGTGTATACTCCTTAAACCTTTTCACCAGTGAGAGCGTTCTGATGCTCATTTGGAGGGGGGGGGGGGGCTTCCCTATCTGTTTATTGGGGAATCCTCGACCATAGTGGGCTGCAGGCTGCGACCCTCTACATTTAAGTTGAGGTTCGACAGACCCGGGACTCAGAGTTCAATGCTGCATTTGACTCAGTATTCCACTGTGTGATATGATTATCTATATCTAATCATCAATGCAGGTTTATTTTCTGTTTGTTGGTTTCCCGCCTCGGTTCCCCCCACTTGTACATGGGTGCCCCTGGGTGTTGGTGACCCGCTTCAGTAAATCAAACAGTTATATGTTGGTTGTGAGGTTGTTTTACCTCTTTTCAGTTGTGCCTTTAAACGTTCTTTTAATGTGTTATGTGCCCAACTTCCTGTTATTTACTGATGATGATTCTACTAAAGAACAATGCAGAGTGGCAGAATGCCACTAAGCCCCTAGTTGTGCCGGAACTTGGTCTGTGCAACAGCCCTGACCAATCTCTGTTCCCCCCCCCCCCCCCCCCAGTGGGCCCTTTGTCCCACTACTGTAAGCAACTATGTTGTATGCTTATTTTTTGCTCCCAGTATTACTTAGTTTCCTTATGTTTTTCTACATGATCCCCTTTTCTTACGCTTGATCTTTTTCCTTTCAATCTTTCTTCTCTTTACTGAGTCCGCTGGGTTTGTGCTCGAAGGAGCCAATTCAACCTTTTCCTTATATTTAACATGACACAAAATTGGTTGTTCCATGAATGTTCAGGGCATGAACTCTCCTCAAAAAAAAAAAAAAAGTGAAAATTTTTAAGTATCTCAAGAGGCAGCAGATCGATATTGCATGCCTGCAAGAAACCCATTTTTCAACTGCCTCCTAAATATTTTGATGCACAATATCATCAGGTTTTCTTGACCAATGCTCCAAGCAAAAGGGGGTGCTCGTTGCCTTTCGCTAATCAGTTCCTTTTAGTTGCACTAAACAGATACCTACCATCTGGATCTGCTATTACAAGGTACTATCCAAGATACGGAAATTACTATTATGACTTATGCTCCAAACTCTGCTCTGGGACCTTTTTTGACCCTTATCTGTTGTCTGCTGGCACCCCATCAAAAAGGGTACTCTCCTTGCGGGAGACTCTAATCTGGACAAATAACCCTCGGAATGCGCAGCCCCCTGTGAATAAGGTTTTTGACACTGTCATGGCCTTATCTAACGTTCGTAGTTCACCATTATGGATTTGGTGCCTCCTTTCTGCATTTGGATGACAGTCCTATATGACTCCCCACCGGCTAAAATTAAGTACTACGGATTTGAGTCACCCCTTCTCAATATTGGTAGGGGTACTCGTCAAGGGTGCCCACTCTCACCACTTCCCTTTATTTTGTATAAAAAAAGAAAAACTGCGCTGATGCAAACCTAATAACTCTAGCAGCAACTCAAAGTAAAATACGAACAAATAAAGATAAATAAAAAGTAAGCTGCGCTCTTAAAGTGACATATTAACCAAATATACAAACAAAAAAGAGAAATAAATGAAAGAATCATATTAGAAAATAAGTCACAAACAGCGAGTCGTGTAACTCATGTAAAGTCCTCCAGTGAACATTGAAACCTTGAAAGTTCCTCCAATGGAAAATGGACAAACCGCAAAGGTTTAATTAAAATCTTGTGACTTTATGAAACAGAGTGAATCCACCACCACACAGAGTGCACGCTTACCAGCTGCACAAGTTTAGACAGTTGTGGCCAATACCCAGCCAGGGCCTTTTCCAGCCATATGACTCAGTAAGCCGTTAATCCAGAAGGTGGTTAGGAGGCACAGCTTGCAAGCCCATACACCATGTAAAAGGCAATGTCAGCTCAGAAAAAAAGCAGCGAAAAATCGCCATAGGTAAAACCAGATGGTTGTTTATGAAAGCAGTTTCGCTTACAAAAGAAATTTAGAGAGAAAAAAAAAAAAAAAAAGGAATAATGAGGCCAGCCAGCAACAATACAAACACTCGTACAATCGGGAAGTAAACAGCGCAGTGGCGTCAGCACGTCGCTCCTCCCAACGCGTTTCATCACTAATCTGCCCTCGTCCTGGGGCATGGGCGGCATACTGATGCACGGCTTTATATAATGGAGACACAACCAAGCCTCGGTCTGAATCTCAGGAGGCTGATGCTGCAAACGCCATTTTGATTATGGGCAAAACCAAGACTGAAAATCCTACAGGTAACAGAAGGCGGTAGGACAAATGGCGAGCGCAAAAATCAAAAAAACACCCACTATTGGACCAACACCTACCAAAAATAAAACCACTCAAATGTTGACTAACGCATTCAGCACGCATAGATAATAAAATATAATTTTGGACAACTAAATTTACAAACGTCATTACACACATAGCAGGAGTATGTCATAAAAAACACCAGTCACGCTTGTGGCTAAATCATAACCACCGTGGATAGGAAACGACCAATTATATATCAAAATTGGTCAATCCATACCTCTCTCTAGGTCTTTTTTTCAATCTTAATGTGTTTCAACTTCATATTGTCCAAATCCTTCTACACCACGTCTCTGAAACCCCTCAATGGAGGGAGCAAGAGATATGAGTTAGAGAGGCCAGAATGTAGATATTCAATGAAAGTTGCCCTATTACCTTTGATGGGATTGGTAATCGGATACCTTTTAGATGTTTAGTTTACGCACATACTTAGACATCCATGTAGGTCTGGAATTTGCTCAAACTTTTAGGTGGAGCAAACTTCAGACCCTTGTCCAATACTTTACTTCGGAGTCAGTCAGCACCTGAGATTAAAAATCCCAGTTCCCTTTAGGTCCTTTTCCTTTTTGGACTGAACACGCCTCCCCCCTCTAGTTCCTTGCTTGGCTCTACGGCTCTTTTGACGGCTTGATTAAACCTGGGGAAAACCCCATATCTTTCCTGATGTTCCACATAGTTGGGACCGTATGACCCATTTTGATGTCCCCCACTGCCACCATAGTTGGTTCTAGGATGGCTGGGTCCGTCTAGTGGGCCCCCCTATCCCTCAAGGGGAAGAAATTATTCTGAACTGGAATGTTATAATCACTCATTTTTATCATACTCCCCATTTATAGTGAACGACCAGTTTATATGGGCCACCATTATGTCCATGTCTGATTAGGGCCATATCCCTGCCGATTGGTCTGGGCAGGGTCTCGATAGGGTGGAGGCCCCTGTCTCTGGCCATTAATATGACCCCGACCTCGGGCTGGTGGTGGAACCTGAGCATGGGGAGGGCCACGATTCTAATTTTGATATTGGCCAAGACCATATGTCGAAGGAGGGGGGACCGTTCCCTGGTTGTTACCCCTATTATCCCCCTGACTTCTGTGAGGGGACTGGTATGACAAATGTCCCCACCCACCCCTCTAGGTAATCTAGGGGCAGTAGGATGGTCATTGGTTTGGTTGCCCTGATTGGAGACTGTCCTTCCACTGACTGGCTGTTAATCTGTGGGGTGGTATCCACCGATTTTGATATCGGCCGATTTGTCCATTGGGGTATACGGTCCCCTCAGGGGTATAACACCTTCGGTGTGAGGTGTCATATGATTCACACAGTTTTTGCTGTAGCTCCCAAGGGAAAATTCTTCATTGGGGATGCCATTATGGGCAACTAGCCCTTGTAATAACATTCCCTATATTATCCACAGTAGAGATGATTGACCGATTTTGATATAATTGGTTGTTTCTGTCTCACGTGTGGTCTTCAGTATGGACAGGAAAGTCGTTTCCTATCCACAGTGGTTATGATTATGATGATACTCATGCTATGTGTGTAATGACGCTTGTAAATTTAATTGTGCAAAATTATATATTTTATTATTATCTATGCGTACTGAATGTGTTAGTCAACATTTGAGTGGTTTATTTTTGGTAGGTGTGTTGATCCAAAAGTGGGTGTTTTGATTGTTGCGCTCGCTATTTGTCCCACCACCTTCTATTAGCTGTAGGATTTTCATTCTTAGTTTCAATCAAAATGGCGCCTGAGATTCAGACCGAGGCTTGTTTGTGTGCATCTATTATATAAAGCGGTGCGTCAGTACGCCGTCCGTGCCCCAGGACGACGTCAGATTAGTGACAAAACCCGATTGTACGGGCGTTCGTATTGTTGCTGGCCTGCCTCATTTATTATTGGAATTTTGTATACAGTTTGTAAGTTACTGCTTTTTTATTAACAAACAACTATCTGGTTTTACCGATGGCGATTTTCCCTGCTTTTTTTCCTGAGCAGACATCACCTCTTACATAGTGTATGGGTCTGCAAGCTGTGCCTCTAACCACCTTCCAGATTAATGGCTTACTGCGTCATATGGATGGACCAGACACCTGAAGTCCTTGGCTGGGTATTAGCCACAAGTGTCTAAACTTGTGCAGCTGGTAAGCGTGCACTCTGTGTGATGGTGGTGGATTCACTCTGTTCGATTCATAAAAAGGTCACAAGATTTTCACTAAACTTTTGCAGTTTGTCCATTTTTCATTGGAGGAACTTTCAATGTTCACTGGAGGACTTTACATAAGTTACACAACTCACTGCGACTTATTTTCCAATATGATTTTTTAATTTATCTTTTGTTCATTTGGTTAATATGTCACTTTAAGAGTGCAGCTTACTTTTTATTTATTTCTCTTTATTTTGGCTCTAGAGCCATTGGCAGAGGCGGTTCGTTCCCATCCAGATATAAAAGGGCATTGATGTAGCAGGCTCTTCTCATAAAATATCCTTATTTGCTGATGATATCTTGTTAACTTTAACTTCCCCTAGAATCTCTCCATCAAATTTACTATCCCTTCTAGACACTTGGTTCTCTTTCGGGTCTTCGTCTCAAACCCTCCAAATCTAAAGCGCTCTCGGTCAACCTCTCTTCTCCACTATTGACGAATTTGAAAACAGCCTTCCCTTTTCAGTGGTATTCTTCTTTGCCTTACCTGGGAATCCTCACCTCCACCTATGCTCCCTGGGACATCTCCGAAAACTTCTTCTGGACTTACAATTTTTTTCCCCTGCTCACCACATGGAGCACTACGGTTAGCACCAGCATATTCCTACTGCTCATGTCCCTTCTAATTTTATATATACATGTTCCTTTTGTTTTGTCTTTTGTTTATTTCACTATGTAACCATTTGAATGCTGACCTGATGTTGGATTACATGCTAATAAATCTTTGTGAAAGAAAACAGGAGGTTACCTCGATAATGGGTACACACGTTGCAAGGGGAGTTGAACCATTCCCTAATCCAATCGAAATTTTGATTCTAGATGCACCCATTTTTGAGCATAAGGCATGAAGGTTCTGCAGTTACCACTCACCTGGTGATCCTGGATCTTCCTGCCTACCACCCGAAACGTATTATTTCCTGTATGGTGATAAATATGGACTCTGCTAAATCCTGTAGAGCCACCGGCTGGTATCCATTTCTTGTTGGCATCGTCATACACCATAACAGCAGCCCGGGCCTGGCAGATGCTCTGTTCACTGCAAGGACACAAGAAGAGGCCATGGTTATTGTAAAAAAGGAGCTGTACTCACACACTGTCACTTTTTCTAACATTAGAAATCATTTTTACTGTAGAATATTACACATGTAGTTTCTTTTCATTTTCATATTTAATTTACATACTCATAGGCACTACATGTCCCTATGTGCTAAGCTTGCTGAACTGCTGCAATCAAATAAAGGATAAGCGACACACAGCATGTGATGCTCATCAACGATCAGAGCATACGCAAGGTCCCAACAAGTGGTCAAGTGTTCTACATCCTGTAAATCTATACAGATATGAAAAAGCATAAGAAACAGACAGCCGCACACCAATGATGTCACAACATACTTTGCTTTATTCCAAAAAACCGACAGCAATTGTGAAGCGTTTTGCACCTTAGGGCTTAGTTGATAGAGGTTGTCTATGTGAACTGGTCAGTGTGGGAAAAATTCAGATTGCTGTAGTGTGTTGGATGCCACCGCAAAAAGTTTGAATAAAGTGCAGCTTTTAACTCCCTTTAAACAACTTGTCTCCTTCAGTGACAGACTCATCCAATATCAAATAGGCTCTGTTCATACGGTGGACCTGAACACCCCACCAGACTACTGGAGAGGTGCTCACCCTATAGGAGATTTCACTCACATGGTCATGCCCTGTCATTACACAATATTGGGAGTCATTAGTCTGCCTCATCCATACGGTCTCCAGAAAGGTTTTTTTTGTCCTTCTCTACGTGTCTGCATACTGGGCTTGGTCGAAGATCTAGCCCCTAAGGTGGCAGAGTGGACACTGCTGGGGCTCCTCAGATTCTACGCCAGGAAGGCCATCACTCTCACATGGAAGAATCTTACTACTCCAACAATCACATTCTGGATGAAGCTGGTCAATAACGGCTTTGCCCCTATACAAGAACACATACTTCAACAGAGGGAGCCCCAAAAAATTAGACAAGGTATGGTCTAAACAGCTTGAGGATGACTCAATGGATACTTCTCATTAAGTGATAACCCCCCATGTTCAAAATATTTCAGATTGGTGGGGGGTGACTGAAGCCTTGTTGGCCAGACCGAGGGTGAGCTCTTCTTTTACTCTTAAAAAGCAGAGGTCCGCCAACCACTGCAAAATTTAAAATCCAGCAGCTACACATTCTGCAGCTGCTGACTTAATAGGACACTTACCTGTCCTGAAGTCCAGCAAAGTCGGCACCACACAGGTGCTGCCGCCGCCATTACTGTTAATGGAACCCGGCAGTGAAGCATTACGGATTCCCGCTGGGTCCCTACTGCGCATGCGCAAGGCACCACTGTGCTCTCCTACTGGCCCGGTGACGGGGGAAGGAGGAGGGAGCCGAGCTGCTGACGTAATTCGCCGTGGCCCGGTCTCCCGGAAGTGGGGACAGGTATCTGACCCCCCACAAAAAGGTGCCAACGGAGGGGGGGGGACTTTTGGGTGGAACTCTGCTTTAAGTTTGAGCCACACAGGTATGATGATAGGTGTTTTATACTATGTTACCTTTCGTTGTTGTGTACTGGCAGGACATGCAGCAGTTGCCAAGAAGTCTGCTTAAGTTCTGACCTCTGCATGGGTTTCCTTTTTTGTATTTCTCTTTAAAAATTCAATAAAAAAATTACCAAGGTGCTAGAACAATGCATCGTACTGCCCTCTGGCAATGGCTGCCTGCTTACTTTGCTCATAACTAGTAAAAGACCTATGGCTTTTGATCATTCTGGGACAAGATGGCTGGGGGGAAAAAAAAAATAATTCTGTAGGTTTTGTGCCAAAGCTCTCGCCCTACCTCATTTCAGACTATTAAAAACCACAACACTGGACATGCCTCACAATAGTCCACCTCCATGACAAAGTGACAAGGCAGTTTACTTTAGTAGGTTCATTCACCCTTTAAGAAATTAAAAAGGTAAAACACCATACAAGACCCAGATACAACTCAGTCTTTGGAAAGGAGTATAGGTCTACTAAAGGGTGTGTTACATATATCTTCTTAATCTTTAAAAACACTGCTCCACCAGATGTCAGCACTAAGGAGGTGACAAATCTGACATTTCAGCTTGTTTTTAAGTGACAAAACCCTGTGGCTTCCCACTCGTGAAGCAACAGGACACCACCATACCACAAATGTGTCATGTCACAAATGGATCTATTAACCACAACCACAGGTGCTTGCACCAAGCAACCTCATAATCAGTACTAAAGAGGAAGTTGAGATATACAAAAATAGATATTTTTTTCATAGATCTAATTATATATGTACTTATTTCCTCAATACACGTGCCAGCTTTGATTCCCGATTGTACCATGGTGATCCTCTTAACCCTTAACCCTCACTAATGCCAAGGCCGATTTTAGAAGTGGCCGCATGTACTGGTTAACTGAACCATAACAATGACTGATTTGTCTCCCTAAATATTTTTCACTTTATTTTTCAAGGATCTACAAGAACTGGTACTTTAATACATTACTTTAGCGCTTTTTATTATACGCTGTTAAATAACCAAGACATTTAAAAAAAAAAATTAACTAGTAATAGCTTATAGCTTTTTCTAATGTATTTTTTTTTTTCACTTTAACAGGTGGCTGTCGATGTGCCATGCCAAGATGATAGCTCAGCTGGTGGGCTGTTGTCAGCAAACCAATGTGCTCAATATGATTGGCTGTCATAGCGATCGCATAATCAGGAACTGTGCTAATAGGCTGCCAATTGCTTGTCTGCTCAGATGACCATCAATGACAGTGGGGGCAACATGCAAAACGGTGGGACATTTTTTTTAGAGATCATACTTACCTAGGCGTATGCAGCATCAGCTCCAAGACTGAGAACTGAGCAATCAAACATCACTGATCGCTCAGTTCTCAGCGCCCACCCCCCCTTTCTTGCGCTCACTGGCATGCTGGGCTGTGGAGGGGGCAGGAAGGGCTGGCGCCGGTCCAGGCTCCTGAGTGGATCCTGACCATATGGTTGTGATATTTTCCCAGCCAAGACCGACTCTGTGACGTCGGCCAACAGTAGGCTTTATCCTGCTGTTGGCTGAATATGGGTCACAGGAGTGCAGAATGAACTGCACTCCTGTAATCCAAAGGAAAAGTACAGCCAAACGAGCTTTTGCTGTACTTCTCCTTTAAAGCCTGGCTGGTCAAGAAATACAATTCATATCCCCCCTCCATAATATAAAGCTTGTTTTGTCTTCTTGGTAAAGGATGATTCTAATAGTGAGGAATGCATGGTCCTACAGGCTTCCTACCCGCTGGTTCTGCCAGTGACATCCAGTTCCTCCAAACATCTCCTCCTCCGGTGGTGCCAACAAACCCTCAGCTTGCTGCCACCGCTGGTCCTACATTGTACATGACGGCAACAAGTTGTGCCCATTCTTATGGGAGGATGGGAAACATTTTTTTGACCAGTTTAGAGTTCAGCTTTTATTGACCGGTCTCCCTTTTAATCAAAACTATCACAAAACAAGGCTTTTTCTTTGCAACCATGGTAACAGTACCAAACCTGTAGTCTGCTGAGGATTCCCCCATTCCCCTGCTGAAATCAGTCTCTCAGCTCTTCTCCAAAGTCTTCAACAACCTCTAAGGCGGGATTACAGGCAGCTTATTGCACAGAGCCCCCCATCAGTGTGTTTTTTTATCGATGTTGGGTGCCAGGATGCAACATTCTGTATTAGAACACTCAGATCACATGATTACAGCGAAAGCAAACCCTCCAATTTAGCAGTCATTTTCAGCAAGGGCCCTGGCAAGAAAACACCACATCTGAAATTCTTGTATGTAGGGTGAATGATTTAATCCCCAGTGAGCTGGAGTTCCCCTTTAACCCTTCCAGCCTTTGTTTTGGAAGGGAAAGCCACCTGTAGGATTATGAGTCACAAAACCAGTGTACATTGGAGAGAATCAGGGACTCGCCCACAGAAATGTCAATGCAGACTGAGATCTATGTTTAATACACGGTTATTAATAACACTCCGCTTTGCACGCTTTCCAAAACGTACAGAAAGCAGCTCAAACATGCCGTGCATGCCCAATGCAGGCCTCAGAAGAATCCAAAACAGAGATGGCACAAAAAAAAAAAAAAAAACACTTTTTCAGAATTTAACTTTCACCAGAATAAATTCACATTTTCAGACCACAAGGCTCATCTTAAAAGCACCTTTAAGGCCTGGTTCACAGCTCTGTGAGTGAGCATGGCAGCCCATTCATGCGTGCCTCATGAAAAATGCAGGGAAAAGGTCCCTGCAACCTTTTCTGAAAATGTGGCATGCATGGGAACCGCAGCGCAGTGTGGTACCCAATGCAGGGAGACCGCTCTGCAATTTCTGGTGCAGATTGGTTAGGATTAATGGCACCGCCCCCCCTCCCCTAAACTGCAGTGCCTTTTTGCCTCGAGTGGTTGCAGGAACATGTGCAGTGCTACAGCAGCAACCACCCGCACAAGTGTGAACCTAGCCTTACTAAAATTTGATCAGGACATTATGGCAGGTTAAAAATTGTGTTTTTGTGATTTATTCTTTTTCCTGTAGACACGTCACCCTGCTTTCTGCTTGTACCTCTGCACTGGTGGTTATAAAGCTGAAGGGAGATTGGGGGGGGGGGGGGGGGGGTAGCTGCACACCACACAAAAAAAATGAAAAAATAAAACACCTTTCAGCCTTTACAACCATTATAAAGTTGAACTCAAGAAATTATCTTTATTGCATACTTACAGTACATAGGTCCAGCTTGCAATAATGCAAGTATGCATCTCTCATACCTGAAAGGCCATTGGGGGGGGCAAACAATCATTGTAGCAGTTGGCACTACTACAGTCAGATCTTCCGGGTCCTGTGAAAGATTGTAAATCTTGCGCCATTCCTCTCCACCCCATCCAGTCTAAGAATGCTTTGCATTCATTATGAAAAATGCAACGCAATCTCTGAATGGCACCCAGACCACCTCATGTTTTCAGAATGCAGCTGTCTGGCACAAAACCCAGAAACTAGTGGAGATCACTGGAGTAGTGGTATCTACCACAGTCATTTCCAGCTTCTAGAAGGGGTCTTGGGTTAGGGGTGGCGAGTGCTTTAAGCGGAACTTCCCCTTTAGGGTGGAGCTCCACTTTAAACGCTGGCACAGCCAGAGATGGGGCGCACGTCATTAGAGGCCGCATATTTTTACTTTGCAAATGTACAAAAAAATAATTTTGGTCATACTTCATCTTTGACATTCAGCTGATATGATGTTAGAGGTAAACCGTGAAACCAGGCTTCATGGAAAAAATACATTGCCCTATTTAACACCACTGTCTATTAGAGGTTTCCAAACATTCTAAACAAAGGCCCAGTTTACGGTGCTTCAGACTTTAGGGGGAGCCAGTGGAAGTAGAACATCAGTGGGAGTAATAAGAATAGTGCCCAATCGTTGGGGCGGGTCAGTGGGAGTAATAAGAATAGTGCCCAATCGTTTGGGGGGGGGGGGGGGGGTCAGTGGGAGGAATAGGGCGCACCAAGGCCCCGAAAAAAGGTATACAAAGAGCACCATTGGGCCCTCGGGCACAGTTTAGAGACAACTGGTTTATTTCAGTGACTTATAATTTATGGTAGAGTCAAGGTAACCTTGAGGACAAGAAAAGTAAACATGAAAAAATGTAACTTTTTTATTTTCCCTCCATGCTTATTTCCTCGTTATAAGCCAGACACTGGGAGCTGAATGTTACAAAAGGAGAATAGGAGGTACAAAGAACAAAGTGATACAACGTGACAATACACAGTCTCCAGACAATGAGGTGTATACAAATATCCACATGTTCATTACTACCGGCGGGCCCAGCTTGCTCACCTGAGGGCACAATCATTTCCGACAAGGCTGCATGTACCTGCAAGAGCAATGACAGTACAGCCATGTGACATCTAACCTGTCTATACTGGTATCGCCATCCGCCTGGAAACTCTCACACTTATCAGACGATTATTAGACAGCAAATAGGGGAAATGAGACAGAAAAGCCATGATGAATCAAGTGATTCATTGCTATCCAGCCAAGGCTTTACATGTATTATATTATTAGGTCTTTTTAAACCTGTGAAGGCAGACACTGTACAGCAATTCTCCGACCGATTACGGTTTTAGTGTCATTTTTGTCACTTTAAAGCTGGCTATGCACAAATTAAAATTTGGCCGGTTCAGCAGGGAGTGTCCAGATTCCGATTAGTGCGCGGCCATCCCCGCTCAACAGAAGTCGATTCTTTGATTGACTTCTGTTAGAAAGCTTTTAGCAATCACTGGCTCCCGCTGCTGATTAGTGTATTTTGGCATTGGCGCATCCCGCTGTCAGAAGAAGAAAATGTCCTGGTGGGCTTTATTCCTCCATCCACCTTGTTTGTGTAAATGCAGGAATCTGCTAGTCTAAAGCCTAGTACACACAGGCCAAATGTCGGGCGGCATCGGCCAGTTCAATAGAAACTGGCTGACATTCAGCCCATGGGTACTAGAGTCTGTACGACAGAAGCTGGTGTTCGGCATTACTGAAAGAGGTCTGCCAACCAGCTGAATCTGCTGGCCAGGGGTCCCCCGACTTCCTCAATCTGGGTCCCTCTACAGTCTTGAGCAGGGGTCTCCAAACTATGGCCCTCCAGTTGTTTAGGAACTAGAATTCCCATCATGCCTAGACATGTCTAAATGTCAGGGTTTTACAATGCCTCATGGGACGTGTAGTCCTGCAACAGCTGGAGGGCCGTAGTGAGCATCTCAACCATTTACAAAGATTGTGAATGACTCCGCTTCCTTCCCCCTATGATGCATAGTGTGCAGAGATGTGCGCATCTGAAGAAGGAAAGTTGCAGATAGTCAATGGCAAGAGGCCTCAGGCTATTCCAGTGGTGTGGTGAAAGCGCCGCTTGATTCTGTTGCAAGAGATTTGCACATCTCAAATTTAAACTCAGATGAACCTTAAGGCCTCATGTACAAGGCTGCTGCTAAACGGACCTTTAGGAGCAGTTGGGCATTTTTTTCAACTGCTCCTGAACTCTCCTCTATCTTATCAGTCCATGTACACAGGGTCATTTATAGTCATTGCTAGGCAGCTGAGTTTAGAGGCCCTTTTTTGGAAAGCAAAAAAAATGAGTTCAGACGCTGAGTTTAGAGGCATTTCAAGCACCAAACTCGTGTTTCATTTACAGGCGGTTTTAATTTTTGGCTATTTAACTGCTTCAGCCCCGGAAGATTTTACCCCCTTACTGACCAGAGCACATTTTGCGATTCGGCACTGCGTCCCTTTAAGTAACAGTTGTGCGGCCGTGCGATGTTGCACCCAAACAAAATTGACGTCCTTTTTTCCCCCACAAATAGAGCTTTCTTTTGGTGGTATTTTAACACCGTTTATTTTTTGTGCTATAAACAAAAAAAGACAATTTTGAAAAAATAAATACATTTTTTACTTTTTGCTATAATATCCCCCAAAAAATATATTAAAAAAAGGTTTTTCCTCAGTTTATGCCGATATTTATTCTTCTACATATTCTTGGTTAAAAAAATAAATAAAATAATCACAATAAGCGTATATTGATTGGTTTGCGCAAAAGTTATTGCATCTACAAAATAGGGGATAGTTTTATGACATTTTTATAAATTTGTTTTTTTGTATTAGTAATGGCAGCGATCTGCGATTTTTATCGGGACTGCGACATTATGGCGGACATATCAGACACTTTTGACACTATTTTGGGACCAGTCATTTATACAGCGATCAATGCTATAAAAATGCACCGATTACTGTGTCAAGGACACTGGCAGGGAAGGGGTTAACCACTTGGGACGATGAAGGGGTTAAGTGTGTCCTAGGGAGTGATTCCAACTGTGGGGGGGGGGGGGTTGGCTTCAACTCACATGGCAACGATCACTGCTCTCGATGACAGAGCAGTGATCTGTCAAGACACAAGGCAGAACGGGGAAATGCCTTGTTTACATAGGCACTTCCCCGTTCTGCGGCTCTGTGACACGATCGCCGGGAGACCGCGAGCAACTCGCGCATGCGCAGTAGGAAACGGGCAGTGAAGCCAACAAGGCTACGCTGTTTGTTTCCCTTAGGTGGAATGGCGATGGCGGGAAGCGAGACCCGAGGGACGATCTTCTCGGGCAGCCGACATCGCAGGCACCCAGGACAGGTAAGTCTGCTTATTAAAAGTCAGCAGCTACAGTGTTTGTAGCTGCTGACTTTTAATTTTTTTTTTTCCCAGCTGGCCCTCCCCTTTAAATCATTCAGGAGAGGTTGTAAAAATGTCATGTGTTCATTAAGCCTAACTGAGTGGAGACAAACAAAAAAAAAAAATAATCAAATCTTGGTGGTTTAGTTTGTCTAGGTAGTACAGGTGCAGTTTCCAGCACCACTTCTTGCAGCCTGCCAAATTCTATGTGGCGCTGTGGTTGTACCAAGTGGTACTATACCCCAAGTACAGAATACCTGCATTCCAGGCAAACATCCCTGAGCACGAGTACCACTTGATACAGCATCCAGCTACAGTCTATTTTAGCCTGCCATAGACTGACAGGCGAAAGCATCGGGGTTGGACACTGCACCCATCTCCCCCAGGCACACTAAAACACTGGGTTTGGGGGGGCGTGGCCAAGATGGCGCAGAGAGCGGACGTGTTTTAGCTGAGCTCCCGCTCCGAATCCTTGATCCTTTTCCTATCCTGCAGAGGATAATCCCGGGACCCACTCCCAATCCTCCGGACGACTCCCCTGGGCGCTTGGGGAATGCGTAGGAGCAACAAGGGCTCCCAAAAGAGACGTGTCGCGGAAGTTATCCGCACGCCGCCGAAACCCGGGCCTGCGCCATTGCCCACGCGCCACATGGAGACACAAACGGCATCCTCCTCAGAGTCGGACGGGACCATCCAGGAGGGATCCCCGGCCTTTCAGGCACTCATGCAGGCCATTGCGGGCTGCCAGTCGGCCCTCACGGTCAAGATCGACCATGTCCAGGCCGAGACAGCACTGATCCGCCGAGATATGGACAAATTCAGGGAGCGGGTGACGGAGGCGGAGAGGCGGATCTCGGTGGTGGAGGACACACAACGCGACTACCGCACAGATCTACAGATCCTCAAATCCAAGGTGAAGGCCCTGGAGATAAGGGCCGAGGACGCCGAGAACCGGAACCGCCGGAACAATCTCCGGGTCCTCGGCCTCCCGGAGGGGGTGGAGGGCAAGGATCCGGTGGCCTACATGGAACAGCTTCTCCCCACCCTCCTACCGGGGGCCCGCTTCTCCCCTCACTTCTCCATTGAACGGGCGCATCGGATGCCGGCCCTTAGAGGCCCGCCTGGAGCGCCGCCGCGCACTTTCATTTTCAAGCTGCTCCACTACAGAGATAGGGACACGGTGCTTCGCTCGGCCAGAGCTCAGGGTGAGCTGAAGTTGGACAACGCCAGAATCCTCATCTTTCCTGATTATTCTGTGGAAACACAGCGGCAACGGAAATCTTTCGATCCTGTGCGGGCCATCCTTAGAACCAAAAGGGATCAAATACAGCATGCTCTTCCCTGCCAAGCTGCGGGTTCAAGATGGTGAACGCACCCAATTTTTCACCTCGCCCAGAGAAGCGACAGCATGGGCTGAATCACTCCGTACCTGAGTGCACCTGACAACCTCCACTAACTGTGAGTACGTTCCGGGGGGCGAGATATTGTGACCGTTTGACTATCCACTCTCAGAGGGGGGAATACTGTGTACTGATGGCATATCACCTCCTGCCGTCCAGGCTGTCCCTTTGTGGTGCCCTGATTCGCCCCAGCAGACTCCCCTGAGACCCCCCCTCATGACTGGGGGACCCGGACTGCCCACCGTAATGACACCTCCGAACCCCCCCCCCTTTTTGTTGAGCTGGGGTTGGGGGAATCTAGGACACGGCCGGAGGGACTGATGGCTGCCATGGACAGGATCCTCTCCCAATATGCCCCATCCCCCCTCCCCCTGCACCTCACGCAGGAATACTGACACCCTCCTTGAACTATGCTGGAGGGGAGCAGTCTGGAAACCACCGGCACCACAGGATCCAAGCCTTTTTGCACTCCTTCCCCCGCCTGTCCCCCCCCCCCTCTGAGACATATCCTCCCCCCCCCTGGAACCTGGATGTTACCCCCCTAGCTGATTGCTATAATGCCGGTCTTCTAGCCCGGATGAACACTATCACTACAATGCCCGGGAGATCCTCAGACCGTAACCTTCATTGGATTCCAAAGTTTACTTGACTGTTTACTGGAAAGGGGCCTGTTGCCTCTTGCTCATAGCCTCCATGTTCAGCGCATGTGCTGACACCTGTTTTGGGACACAAGCCCTCCTCCGGGGACGGGGGGGGGAGTTGGGGAAAGTTGGGCCGAGTTACAGGCTCTCAGTTGTTGTTTACCTATGGCATGACAGAAATGGTGTTGCTGATTATCTATGCATTGCAGTGGGGATCCGACGCTCTCCCCAGCTCAGTTTTGGCTGGATGGAGACTATCGGACCCTGAGACATGTAAAAACTCTCCTGACAATATGTGGTATTACAGTGATGGCTGCGCTTGATGTCCTCTCCTGGAACACACGGGGTATGAATTCCCCGATAAAAAGGTCTTTAGTC
Organism: Lithobates sylvaticus; assembly: GCA_028564925.1. Classification (NCBI taxonomy): domain Eukaryota; kingdom Metazoa; phylum Chordata; class Amphibia; order Anura; family Ranidae; genus Lithobates; species Lithobates sylvaticus. Next base: position 71,708,669 of record CM053028.1, read on the forward strand.
TTTCAATACATTAAGAAACACAACCCGCACATATGTGTGTTGCAGGAGACGCATCTGGTGGGTAGCAAAACATTGAGCCTTAAGAAACCCTGGGTGGGACACCACTACCACTCTACCTATTCCAACTTTGCTAGGGGTGTTAGTGTGCTGGTTGCAAATACCCTGCCTTTTAAGCTCCTAGATCTAGTTCTAGACCCTGACGGCAGATACGTACTGATATATGCCTTGATACATAGTGTCCCGTGGGTGATAGCGGGTGTATACCTCCCCCCCCCGCCTCCATCAAACTCCTGAACCTGCTTACGGCCAAACTAGCTCAATTCCCTCCGGATAATGTGATACTAATGGGGGACTTCAATCTTGTTCCGGACTCTGTCAGGGATAGGTGTGCAGCTGCAGGCGCAACCCGCCAGGGACTGGCAGCCTGGGCGGACACCTACGGATTTACGGACGTGTGGAGGTGGAGACACCCCCAGTCCAGAATGTTTACTTGTCATTCTGCCACACACAAGTCATTCTCCAGAATTGACCTTGCGTATGTGGCTGCCCCTGTCCTCCCCAGGGTCCGGAATGTCGCTATCCTCCCTAGAGGAATTTCGGACCACGCCCCAATACTGCTCTCCTTGGAGCTAACCTCGGCCCCATCGGACAGACTCTGGAGACTCTCTAGATTCTGGGTCACTGATGCAGATGTGGAAACTAGATTCCATGACACGCTGACACTGTTCTGGGAAGCAAATCCCGGATCAGCTGGCATGAACCCCACATGGGAAGCCTTCAAGGCCTCATCGAGGGGTCACTACCAGTCCATTATTGCGGCAGTGCGTAGGGAACGAAGGGCGGATTTAGAGAGGGTGGAGAGAGAGGCATCTGAGAAAGAGGCTCTCTATGTTAGAACCCGAGACCCAGCACACTATGCCCAACTCCAATCCCTGACACAGCAAGCTTTACTCATACGCACGGCCCTTACGCAGAAAAAGCTCCTTCACCAATCCCAACGGATTTTTGAACAGGGGGAAAAAACAGGACGTCTCCTGGCATGGCTGTCCAGGGAACAGTCGGGTGTAGCCACCATCGCCCAAATACAGGCCCCTGATGGAACCTTACTATCTACCCCCCAGGACATTAACCAATGCTTCGCCAACTATTACCAGCATCTTTACACCTCCAGGGTATCCTACGACCAGTCCGACCTAGTGAAATACCTCGATGAAATAGATTTACCGGTCCTCAATACTGCCACCGCCAACAAACTAGATGCCCCAATAAAGTTAGAGGAGATACAGTCAGCCCTCAAGGGAATGCAGACAAACAAAACACCGGGCCCGGATGGACTCCCGGTAGAATTTTACAAGACATACTTGGAGGATATATCCCCCAAACTCTTGCAAACACTGACACAAGCCGCAGAATTAGGATCCCTACCGGACTCTATGAGTGAGGCCGTGATAGTGGTCATCCCTAAGCCGGGCAAGGATCCCCTACTATGCTCCTCATACCGCCCCATTTCCCTCCTCAATGTCGACGCCAAGGTGCTAGCGAAGGTCCTGGCAAACAGGCTAAACACAGTCATCACGGCCCTGGTCCACCCAGACCAGACCGGGTTTATGCCAGGACGGGGCACGGATATTAACATCCGTCGGCTGCATACCCATATTGCATGTGCGCCCCCCGACTCCTCGGGGGTGGTGGCCTCACTCGACGCAGAGAAGGCCTTCGACTCGGTCGAGTGGGGTTACCTCTGGTCGGTCATCTCCAGATACGGCTTCGGTCCAAAGTTCCTTGGATGGCTCCAGATGTTGTACGCGCACCCCAGGGCCCGCATACGCACAAATGGCGCGCTGTCGGCTCCCTTTCTCCTTGAGCGAGGGACCCGCCAGGGATGCCCTTTATCCCCAACCCTCTTTGCCCTTGCCCTTGAACCCCTTGCAGCACACATTAGGAAGGACCCCCAAATTAAAGGTATACGGGTAGATTCCCTTGAAGAAAAACTCTCCTTATATGCGGATGACTCCCTGCTTTACCTCGCGGACAGTTCCTCCTCCCTAGACTCGGCCCTGGTACAGTACGACAAATTTGCACAATACTCAGGGGTACGCATTAATTGGGACAAATCAGTCCTATTCTCACTACGCCCTTCGACACCACAGCCCCCCTCCCACACGCCCTTGAAGTGGGTAGAGCACTTTACATATTTAGGGGTTAAAATAGATTCCACAACGAAGGGCTACATGACTAGGAATTTAATCCCTCTCCTCACCCAACTAACGCAAAGCTGCTCGAATTGGCGCAACCTCCCCCTCACTCCAGTAGGGAGAGGCAACTTAATAAAAATGATCTATCTACCCAAATTTCTCTACTTCTTCCGTCAGACGCCCACACCTATCCCCCGCTCCTTTTTTAGGAAACTAGACAGCATAGTGACCGCCTTTGTCTGGGCAGGACGGCCTCCCCGGGTGGCCAGACGCTCTCTGTACCTACCCCTGTCCGCGGGGGGACTAGCTCTCCCGAATTTCCTGGTCTACTACTGGGCAGCAGTCCTTGTAACAGTACGGTGGTGGTTCTCTCAACCTAAGTTGAACCCCGCAGTAACACTTGAGGCAGCCCTCTTGGGCTCATATACGGCCCTTTCCAACCTAGTATATAGGGGACCCAAGGCACACCCCCGGGTCACAGACCCTATGAAGACCACTATTCGGGTGTGGCAGACCTCTAGAGCTGTGGGACTGAAGCCTCACACGCACTCCCCGCACACCCCCCTATGGGGCAACCCCCTCCTTCCACACCTTAACTCGGTTCCAGACCCGGCGGTCTGGGCAAGGTACGGGATAGTGAACCTTAAACACGTGATGACGGACGGGAGGGTGGCGACATTTCGGACCCTGAAGCAGAAGTACCACATCCCTCAATCCTTTCTTTTTAGATACTGGCAACTGAAGCATGCCATCACCTCTCAGTTCCCAGAACGGATTACCCTTGAACCAGACTCCATAGAAAGACTGCTTAGCTCCGCGGTAATGGGGAAACCCCTCTCCTCTCTGTACTTCTACCTCACGGCGGCCCACGACACTGACACAACGACACTCTTCCACAAGTGGAGGGCTGACATTCCCGACCTTACGGAGGAAGCCTGGGAGGACCTGGTCTCCACCTACATCCCGTCCATGATTGCATCCAGGGACCGATTTATCCAACTAAAGTTCCTGCATAGGGCATACTATACCCCGCAGAGACTTGCTAGGATCTATCCCTCCCTGGACCCAAAGTGCACCCGATGCTGTCAGGCCAGTGGCTCCTTTCTCCACATGGTATGGACCTGCCCGAGGATCCAACCTTACTGGAGGGCGGTGGCCGACACTGTGGGGAGGATAGCCGGTCTAGATCTTAGGCTGGACCCCCTAGTCTTCCTGCTTAGCCACCTCGAGGACGTAGAGGTAGATAGATACACCAAACTATGCATAACTTTCCTACTGTTCTATGCCAGACGGGAGATCCTCTTGCGTTGGAGGGGCTCGGAGGTGCCGACTGGGGCCACCTGGGAGTCCACCGTAAATAGAGTGCTGCCTCTTTACAAAATTACATATGAAAGCAGAAATTGCCCTGCCAAGTTCACTAAAGTTTGGTCTGCATGGATGGATGGAGGCGGGGCGGACCCCCTCAGCCCTTAACGCTCACCCATTGCTATTAGGAAATAAGGCTGCTGGAATTGAGATGAGCACCTCTCCCCTCGGCCCCTTTCCCTGCTCCCTCCCGTTCCCCCCCCCCCTCCTCCCTCCCCCCCCCCCCCCCCCCTTCCCCCCCTATTGGGGGATAGAGACCTAACATGCTTATGTATGATCTACCTTCTAATGAACAATGTGACACCTACTGATGCGATACATGATATATTCCTTGTATGTACCACCTGCAATATCTAAAACGCGGATAATCTGTTTTTTTTTTTTTTTTTTTCCTAACCAATGTAGAAGTTCTGTCAATGCCTTGTACTTACCTCTTATTTTCGAAATAAAAAATGTTTTACTGTTAAAAAAAAAAAAAAAAAACACTGGGTTTGGACAGACACAGGCTAACCGCTTAGACCCCTTTCACACTGAAGGCACTTTTCGGGCATTTTAAAAATAGCGCCCTTAAAGTGCCTCTCAAGCCTCCCCGGTGTGAAAGCCTGAGTGCTTTCATACTGGGGCGGTGCGCTTGCAGGACCAAGAGAAGAAAAAAAAATAAAAAAATAAAATAAGTAAAAAATAAAAAAGTCCTGCAAGCAGAGTCTTTGGGGCGGTGCAGGAGCGTTGTATACACCTCTCCTAAACTACCCCTGCCATTGAAAAACAATGGACAGCGCTGCCGAAGTCTGCAAAGCACCTGCACATTGCGGCCATTTTAAAATCTGATGTCTGCTCCACCCTCCTCCCCAAAATCCCTGTTTCACAAACAGGAGACGGGGAGGAGGCCTTAAACTGGAAGTTTCACTTTTGGGTGCAAATCCGCTTTAACAATTCATCCTTTTTTTATTTTTACTCAATGAAAGTGTTACTAAACACACAACAGTATACAGTAATGCCTGCTTATTATACCCATTGTGGAACCTAAGGGGTAATTCTTTGCATTGTATAAAAAGGCAGTTTTGATCGGGTCTTCTCTGCTCCTCCCCTTCTTTTACCATAAAGACATGGATGAGCGAGTTTGGGGTGGAGGAACTTGACTGGCATGCACAGAAACCTTGTGGACAGCCTTCCCAGAAGAGTTGAAGCCGTTATAGCAGCAAAGGGTGGGCCAACTCAATATTGAACCCTACGGACTAAGATGCCATTAAAGTTCATGTGCGTGTAAAGGCAGGTGTGCCAATACTTTTGGTAATGTATTGTATATGTAAAAAAAATTTAGACTCATCATAGAAAAGTGAACGCTACGAGTACAATGCAGAACACGCCCTTTCTGCACCATAGTAGATTCTTCTCTGCTGTGTACGTCTCCTTTAAGGCAATGTGTTAGCAGAAGCTGAACAAGACCATGTTTAAACAGAAAGCTCTCCTTTCATGTACTGTAACCACCACTGAAGGAATGCGCCCAATCCCCAAAATAAACCAAAGCCTGAAATTTTACCCGCCGGCCAGGGTTCTCCATCCAAAACCATGCAACTTATAAAGCTGCTGTGCCATAAAGATCCTGTGACATCCAAAATAGACAGGTATTTTAAAACTTGACATTGGGAGAATCTGGGTATTAAAAAGACATGAACACGTAGCAAGAGAAGGGATAAAAAAAGCGTTCCCTGGTAACAGGCGGAAAAAGTGACCAAGAATTTAACAGCTAAATGGTGATTTATAAAAAGGAAAAAGATCATAGTTTGGATCAGTATTATGTTATTTTGTGAAGTTATGTTATATCATTTCCTTCAACTATTTGTTGAAAAAAAATAAAATCTTTACATTACAAATGAACTTATAACACAGGGTATTATCTGCATTTGAAAACAAAGTCTACTTTCTAAAAAGGAAGTCTAGCTTTGCTTGCATGCTTAACAGACTGGGTAGAACTGATCAATCTAGAATGCCCCTCCTTTCATGGAAGGGGGTGTGGCCATTCTGAGTCAGCTGTTGCTGTACTATGTACCGATTGAGGAAGCTCCATTTGGGGGCGTAAAGCGTATAGGGGTGGTACCTGCTGAGGAGGCCCTCACATTGCACATTTAAAAGGAGAGCGGTAAGCTGGAGTGTTTACAAGCTTAATTCTGGTTTCTACCTTTTTATAAATGTTGGTTGTAGGAGCTATAGCTGAAGGACGATTGGAATGATGTACCCATTATGGAAAAGCTCTTTTGACCTCTGGGAGGCGTGTGTTTCACATGTTTTGTGGAACTTCACAGAAAATTGTTGGCACTGTTGATAATTGAAGACTATTTCTTAGAGCTGCGCGATTAATCGTTAATAAATCGAGATTGCGATTCTTTCACCCTCGCGATCTTAAAAGCATTTTCCCGATTCTATGCAGAGATCAAAAAAAAAAGGAGAATTAGAAGGACAGCAGTAAAACCTGTATTATTGGACAAGATGATGCATTTTCATTGTCAAGTCCTTGATAGGGGAATCTCCGTTCACTTTCTGTTCTGTTTGAATTGAAGTAAGATGATGTCAACCAAACAGGAACATGGCAAAAAAATTAATAAAAATCAACACTACTATAGTCAAAAACATGCTTTGGGAGTTGCTTTCACATGTCAGTCACACTTCTGGAATGGTGGAGACAGGTGCAAACTATTGCCAACCTGCTGGTTTGTCATACTGATCCTCTTGTATAACTGGATTACTGAACAAGAAAAAGCATGCAAATAAAAAAAAAAAAAAAAAAAAAAAAAAAAACTATCAGTTCTCTAAAGCTGGCTATAGAGGGACCTCATTTTGGCTGGTTCAGCAGGGACCAGCAGAGATTCGATCCATGTTTGGGCAAGCTGGTTGTCCAATGATCGACGCAGGACAATCAGCCTGTCAGATTTTTGGCATACGAATAATGCCAATGGCTATAGCTGCTCCACATGCCCCTGCCTGTCCCCTATTACCCCGGCCAGCAGAACACAATAGCGCTGCGAGAGAGATTCCGGATCTGGATACTGGATAGGAGACTCAGGATACTGACTGTGTTGATGGGGGAATCAAGCACATTTCTCGAAAAATCAAAGAATCTATGGCTTCCCTAACTTTGCAAACCAGTTCAACATCAATGAGCCCTTAGGCCTGGTTCACACCTATGCATTTTTTGAGTGTTTTCAGTTTTGCAGAGACACACTACAGTCCATTAAACATGGTTTCCTAGGGGTCATGTTCACATCTGTGCATTTTATGAAAAGGGCCAGGGACTTTTTTCTGGTTTTTGGTTAGACTTCAATGGATCAAAAGCATGTGTTGGAAAAAAAGCAAAATGCACCTGCAATATGCAAACTACAACCTGCATAGATGTGAACCAGGCCTTAAGAGTGCAGGTGTGACCGCCAATAAACTAAGAAGGTAAACGATGACAGTCCACTGATCCTCTCAATGTAGGTTTAAAGTAGGGTGGGTAAGTTAGTCCGGGTGTCTTAGGATAGAGACAGACACCATAGGCATATTATTAGGCATCAGTCCTCCCAGCTTTGGGAACAGACGGAATTGTTAACAGGTAATATTTAGCGATTGAGCGGCTCCGACAGTGGAAACTACAAAAAAGGTTTTGTTTAGTGCAGAGTTGTTCTGTAACGGGCTTAGAAGCAAAGAACAATGTCCAAACTGGCCTGTCAGCATTCCCAGTCACAAGACTGAATATAAATCAGGAACAGGACGTCAAACTGACTGAATCAGAGAACCAGGAACGCGGCTGTAAAGCTTCAAAAGCACAGGGCACCTTCAATAATGGTGCAAAGGGCTGCAAACTGCTATAACAAGCAACAGATAGACACAGCAGATAACATGACAGATGATTTACATTTGGATAATGCTTTAAGATTATTGCCACTAAAAAAAGGACAAACTTCACTATCAGTGATTTTTTTTTACTTAAGTTGACCTCACACTTAAAGCGGTGTTTCACCTAAAAAAATAATTAAAGTTAGCAGCTAAACAAAAAAAAAAAAAAAAAAAAAAAAGTAGCTGCTGACTTTTAATAAGTACACTTACCCTCCCAGGGCGCCCGCGATGTTGGTCGTGGAGGCCGAGATGTCCCTCAGCGATCCGGTTCCAGCGCCGCCATCCTCATTAAGGGAAATGGCTGCCAGTTTCCTACTGCGCATGCGCGAGTCGGCGTGCGGCCTACTGCGCATGCGCGAGTCGAATTTGTGAATGGGGAACGCAATGTGTTGTGGGCCACAGTTCCCATAACACACCGCGCCCCATTCACTAGAAGACGGCGCTCGGAGCAGAGGAGAGAACATCACCGCGGAGCTGGAAGAGGCAGATCTGCCTAGCAACCGCCATTTCTGATATGTTAAAAAAAAAAAAAAAAAAAAAATTTTTTTTTTTTTTTCTTTTCCATTTTAAAAATTGTCAACATTTTTTTTTAAGATTTTTTTTTCAGGGTGTCCCACCACTTTAACTTCAGACCCATTCTGGAGATTTTCACTATGGAGGTGCCAGATGGGGCAAGCAAGCAAAAATGTCCTGGCTTGTTCCTTTTGATTCCTACAGATGTTCCATACTAATGGCAGCCTCTAGTCATCTAGTGGACCAAGAGTGACAATGTCCTTCAAGCAAAGCATGTCATAGGCCTAGAACATCCAGAACTCGCCTCATCTCCTCTGATGCTGGACATGCTCCAAAATACTATAACTGACTACCTTATTTTGTCTAAGAGGACAGGTTCCACTATGTATGCATCACAATAGGAAGTCAATTAAAAATACAGAAGGGACAGAGGACCCACCATAAAGGCCACAGAAGAGCACCGCTAGAACCTCTACTTCGGGGGGTCAGCAACCTTTTCCACTTAACAGTCAGATTCAATGTATGTGAAAAGCATGGAGGGCCACATTCACGTAATAAATGGAGAATAATCTGGACACCTTTACATTACACAGCCCCACACCTCTGGACCCCTTTATATCACAAAGCACCCCCCACCCAGAATGGTATGGTGACAAACTACGGTACTTAAAAATCTCCATAGGCAACACTTTAAAAATTCTACAGGTTACAAGTTGAGAGTCACAGGAGGAGGTCTTTCTAGAATTATTGGTCTCGCTCTAACGATCGCAGCGATACCTCACGTGTGGTTTGAACACGGTTTACATTTGCAGTCGCGACTTACGTATGCATTCACTTCTGCGCACAAGAATGGAGGGATGGGGTGCATTCAATTTTTTTCATTTTTAATTTTTTCACTGTACCTTTAAGAAAAAAAATTCCGATCACTTTTATTGCTGTCAAAAGGAATGTAACCATCTCTTGCGACAGTAATGGGCATTGACAGGTACTCTTTATGGAGAGATCCGAGACCCCAAATCCCTCCTTTGAACTTCAGGTGTTCTGTAAACCGTAAGTGATGTCGCTTCCAGCTTACTAGATTTGAGACCTGATAGAAGCCAATTCCGGCATTGTTTGGGTCTCTGGCCAGCCTCCCGCTGCTTGGGATAACAGCCGAGCGGCTTCTTAGCCACATCGGTTGTTATTCCAAGAAAGCAGACAGCTGGAAGGGCTTAAAATGTCCAGCCGGGTGCATGTGAATTCATTGTGTGCACTGATGGGCCAGACATTTAGCGGCGGTCCATAGTTTGCCATACATTGCGTATAGTAAACATGCAACAGGTCCACTTTACAGAAGCCGCGATAAGCATCTTGTCCTTCCCTTCCAATGTCGAACCCCTACAAATTGGCTGCTGGAGCAGAGGGCACTACTGTGGGAGGGTGCAAAAGGACTGCAAAATTCCTCCAAGGCTGCAATTTCTCTGGGCTCTTACTCCATCCTTCAATCCTTTAGTATTTTTTCAAGCAGCCTTTCTCCTGCCAGGAGTTCTGGCAATCAGAGGAGCAAAGCAAATGCCCTGTGTGCACAAGTCCTAAAAAGCCATCCATGAGCGCCAGTCCCATGACTTTGCTCAGGCAGAGATGATGCCATTAGTCAGGAGGAAGCACTCTCTCTTCTCCCCAGTTATCAGCCTGCAACACTAACCTGGTAGCCAATCAAAGTAAGAGGCTGCAGAAGGGGCTGATCTGTCAGATATTTGCAAATGCAGCCAAGAACTACATAGGCAGCAGGATATACACAAACTGTATTTTTTCTTAGTCTGCCACTCAGTCCAGGAAGAGAATGGTGACTCTGGATGGCTGGCTAGATGGAACCATTCTTGAAGATAGACATGGTCAAAGGGAGTACTGTGATCTCTGTGAGTGGTAACACCTGGAAGTCACACTCGGGTCTCATGCACATAGGCCAATAAACCATAAATGTGGCTTCAGGTCTTGTGTGCAGGCAGCCCATGTAAAAATGTACTGGGACAAGCCGCTGCATTCCTATACACTTACAAGGGCTGACAGCCGCATAAACAAAACAGCATATTCATGGTGAATGGGCCTCGGTGCCCAAGTGACTGAGGCCTTACATGCAACTTAGAGCTGAACTCCAGCCTTCCCTTCAGTCGTGCACAGTTGTACAGGCTCCTCTCCTATACTTAATTAGCTTACTCCAATTTCTTTAGCGAGAGCTTCTCACCAAACCAGATAGAGCCTTCCTGGCTGGAGGATATCATCTAGCACTTTCCTCCCCAGACTTACTGTCCTTGGCCCACCCCTTTCATTATTTTGGATTTCAGTTCTTTCACTCACTGAGGTTCAGCATCATATGTGGGTGCAGGTTAGCTGGTAAGTGTGCTGGGAAATGTGCAAAACTCTTCCATGAGCACCTTAACGCAAAGGCTGGTTATTGATTGGGGTGGTTAAGATTTTTGTATATCTTGTTACTGGATATGGTGTGGGGGATACATTGGATGCCTTCAAGTGGTTCTAAAGGCTGAAGTTTTTTTTACCTTCATGCATTCTATGCATGAAGTTAAAGAACCTTCTACGTGCCGCGGCCCCCACCCCAATCCAGCAATGTTCACGATAGCCTTGGTTATGTGTGGATTCTCCCTCCCCATTGGTGGAGACGACAGCGGGAGCCCATTGGCTCCCACTACTGTTAATCACAGCCAGTGATCCAATGAGGAGGGGGGCAATCTGCGGCTGTGTGTGTGTGTGTCTTATGGACGCATGGAGCTGCGGCTCAGGAGCAAACAGCTTTCTCTGGAGGCACTGCTTGAGGGGGGGGGGGGGGGAGCCAGGAGCACCAGCGGGGGACCTGAAAAGAAGAGGATCGGGGCTGCTCTGTGCAAAACCACTGCACAGAGCAGGTAAGTACAACACGTTTTTTATATATATATATATTTTTTTTTTAATAAACTCAGGTGGCCTTAGCGAGGCACTGCGGCTTCCACAAATATTTGCAAATGTGTGCAACTAAACTGTACATAGTTAAACTGCGTTGCTAGACAGGGTCATTTTTTTTATTTATTTTTTGCAGGCTAGCTAGTACGTATGCTGGGAAAAAAAAAAGTTGCTGTTTGGAGATCACATGTGGGTGTTACCTAGGGTGGTCTGCTGCTGCAAATGCAGTCTCTGTCTTTGAACGCTCACCAGCAGATTAAGTTTCAGCTTTACCATGAAAAATATATTGGACGCTAGCTCCAGACAAGCAAGATTAGGTCCCTTTAAGAAGCACACAGGTGTGAAGCACACAAGGCAGCCCTGACACTGAATGATGTCACAGTGTTGGAGAAGAATGCAGCAGGCGGGCATCGCACTAACCACACAAAACGTCCTTCAGAAAAGCAGTTGCAGAGAAAGCCATTCAAAGCATTTTTATCAGTCCACAGCGAGTAAACAGCTGAGAAGATGGCAGCGGGTTCACACCTCTTGTAATAAGTTCTCCCTGCAAGGATGGGCTGTGCAAACAGCTAGAGCCTGGGAAGGAGCAACTGACCACCAGACAAAGAACGCAGACATGCCCAAAATTAGATCATGGAGAGGAAAAGGATGGAGATGAATGACAGTTCCAATAACCAGGGGCTGACTTGCACCTTCTGTAACACCAGCTCCAGCCAAACAGCTAAATACATACAGTATATCCAAACTGGCAGGAGAGATTCCCACATCAACATCGTCTGTGTTGATGGGGGAATCAAGTGAATTTCTTTCCTGCAAGTGGTTTCCTCCATGGTTGCAGGAAACAAGTTTGCTCCGTGGGCTTCAAAAATAAGCAACAAGATGTTGATTTTGTATCATTTTAGCCTATACAAAACCTGTACGCATTGCTATCCACCATACTGTCCACATACATCACAGCAGATTGTGAGACCTTCAGACAGCATTTAAATACAGCAATATGGTGAACTTGTGTGTAAGTACAGCAGGATATCGGAGATGATCATACAGGCGATATTGAAGTCAACTTATTTGTTAACAGAACATTTAACATGTGCAAGACATCAATTCTTAATGCACGGCTGATCACTGGATCCCTTTGTGTCATTGGCACGTGCTACAGGTGTCATTTTCAGGTGGACAACACTGTCACTCTACAAGAGACAAATAATGTGGACTAAACTGTGAAAAAAAATAAAAGGTTTAAGTGAACATTTAGGCTGGGTTCACACTAGTGCAAATTGGATTCAATTAGCATGACAGGAGATTGTGACCGGCTCTCAATGGAGCCAGTTTACACATCTCCAGGGCGGTTGCAGAGCGGATTGCACAGGAGTCCTGTGCGTCTTTGGCTCTGTTTCAGGCAAAAATTTGGGCCCGATTCGTCCCTGAAACAGAGAACAGGGACGCACCGGACACCTGCTGTGAGCCGTATGTGATCTTAGTGTGAACCCAGCCTAAAAAGGTATGCATGAATTCCGGACAGGTCACAATATACAGCAAGAGTATCTTCCAAAAAAAAAAAAAAAAATCATCATTTAGCTTTATTAGTACCTTTGCCTAGGCTAAGATGTCATCTTAGCAGATAGGAAGCAACATTTCCTCAGTTGGCGCTCTCAGTGCCATTTATTTCAAACTACTTACTGATGGTAGACGCACCAACTAGAAACAAGGCGTTACTAGATCTATTGATTACCAACAATACAGACCCGATCACGGATGTGGAAATACGGGACAATTTAGGAAACAGCGATCAATTTAAATATAATTTATTTTTAATGGCACCTTAAGTGCAAGACAAGCTTAGGAAAAATGCAGTCTGCAGTCTCTAACCATCTGTTGTATCATGTCTTCAGTCTCTAACCATATGATACAGGAGATGGTCAGAGACTGCAGACATGATACAGGAGATGGTCAGAGACTGCATAGTACAGCAGTGGTCATCAACCCTGTCCTCAGGGCCCACGAACAGGCCAGGTTTGCAAGCTAACTGAAATACATCACAGGTGATATCATTTTCTGCTCAGTGATTGCAGTATTCTAGTCTGCATCTCCCCAAGGTAATACATGAAACCTGGCCTGTTATTGGGCCCTGAGGACAGGGTTGATGACCACTGTAGTACAGGAGATTAATGCAGCCTCACCAGTGCCCGCCACATCCAGCCTCACCAGTGGCTGGATCAGATTGGCGATCTCCGGTTTGTAATGGAGCTGTATTTGAATCGGTCGGGCCGCAGTAACAATGACCCACCTCCTGTGATCACGTCACGCTGATTCAATGTCCCACCATTGGATCAGTGTGCCGTCTGTCACAGGAGGCAGGACATTGTTACTGTGGCCTGTGCAATTCAGCTCCGTAACACACGGAGACCAATCGCTCTGTGGGAGGAAAATGGAGGACTAGGGCAAGCCGGGATGACACCCCCCCGCAATGGGCGGCACAAGGTACAGGGCCTCGCCCAGGTCATGTCCCATTTTTGGCTCCATCATCGGCAATATGCCGAAAACACAATTTTATGCATTTTTTTTCCGGCCTCTGAAATTTCAGTGCATCCCTACTATTTTTTCCTGACAGGGTTCTGATGAATGGTACCAGCTGATTGGAGAAAAGACAATCTAGCACCAATATTTAAAAAAGGGCCAAAATACATCCCTGGGAATTACAGATCAGTTAGCCCAACATCAATAGTATGCAAGCTCTTGGAGGGGATGATAAGGGACTATACACACACACAAGAGTTTAGTAATGACAACGGTATCATTAGCAGTAATCAGCATGGATTCATGAAGAATCGTTCTTGCCAAGCCAATCTATTAACCCTTCTATGAGGAGGTGAGTTGCCATCTAGATAAAGGAGGATCGCAGACTTTGTGTATCTGGATTTTGCAAATGCATTTTAACAGTTCCCCATAAACCTTTACTGTACAAAGTAAGGTCCATTGGCATGGACCATAGGGTGAGTACATGGATTGAAAACTGGCTACAAGGGTGAGTTCAGAGGGTGGTGATAAATGGGGAGTACTCGGAATGGTCCAGGTGGGAAGTGGAGTCCCCCAGGGTTCTGTGCTGGAACCAATCCCGTTTAATTTGTTCATAAACGACCTGAAGGATGGGATAAACAACTCAATCTCTGTATTTGCGGATGACAGTAAGCCAAGCAGGGCAATAACTTCTCTGCAAGATGTGGAAGCCTTGCAAAAAGATCTGAACAAATTAATGGGGTGGGCAACTACATGACAAACGAGGTTCAATGTAGAAAAATGTAAAATGATGCATTTGGGTGGCAAAAATATGAATGCAATCTACTCACTAGGGGGTGAACCTCTGGACGTAACCCTGTCTAGCAAAAAGCGATTTGGTCATCTTCTTACAATCTCTTGATAAAGTCAGAGCATTCTAAAGCCTAGTACACATGGGCCGAGTGTCAGGCGGCATCAGCCCATTCAATAGGAACCGGTCAACATTCGGTCCGTTTGTACTGTAGCCGGGCTGACTATTGCTGAAGTGGCATAACCGAAAAAGGTCTGCCGATCGGGTCCCGATCATCGCCCTCAGCCATTGACCAAAGAGTTCTGGTTGGGGGGCCGTCCCCCTGTCAGAATGCAAAAGCGCAGCAGGGGAGATCGCTGTACTAACATTGCATAGTTAGTACAGCGGCTCCTCCCGAGTTATCAGGATTTTTTTTTCAGCCCTGCTGGGTTGAACGAAAAAAAAAACTACTAATGTGTACGAGGCTTAAGTGTTGGTAGCCTTAAAACAGCAGTGGAATAGAAGTGCCACATAACACACACACGGGAGGGATAAAAATACTTCTGAAGTTTATTAAAAAGGAACTTCTGGAACCAACAAGAAAAAACTAAGAAATACTGGATTAGCATAATCGAAGGTTATGTAAGGCTACAGCAGATTTGAATGTCATTCTTGTTTGACAAGGTGGTGCAAGACACAGGCAACTAATAACATGACTACATTTTAATTTATAGTAGTTACTGTAGTGACAAAGAAAATATTTATTGCCTGCTGCTGTGGACATATTTTATTCCACTAAGGATACAGAGGGGCACAGATCAAGTTTTAAGGCATCTATAGTGAATGCTTTTTCCTTAGTTATGGATGGAATAAGAAAGGGTTAGACCCCCATGGTAAAGTACATGTGGCTGCAGGCGAGAAATTTGCACTGGTTATAGCCAGCCTGGTACACACACCAGTTTGTTTGTTTTTTCGTGCAATCCAGCAGGTTGCACGAAAAAAAAAAAAACGAAACAAAAAAAAAAAAAAAAACAACATGACAGCTCTGGTCGGAGCCGCTGTACTATGTGATGTTAGTTCAGCGATCTCCCCTGCTGAGCTGTTGTGTTCTGACAGGGGGAATGGCCCTCCCCACCAATATACTGCGATCAGCGCTCTCTCCCATTGCCTTAGAGCAGGGGTCTCCAAACTATGGCCCTCCAGTTGTTCAGGAACTACAATTCCCATCATCCCTAGTCATGTCGGTGAATGTCAGAGTTTTACAATGCCTCATGGGACTTGTAGTTCCACAATAGCTGGAGGGCCGTAGTTTGGAGAAGCCTGCCTTAGAGCATTGAACGGTAGTCGGTCGGATGCTGGTTTTCCAGCATGCACGTCCAACAGGAGCTGGCTGAACAGCCAGTTTCTGTCAGACAGACCAACATACACATGGGTTGAATGTCAGCAGTTTTTTTTTTTTTTTTTTTGAACCGGCAGTTGTCTCCCAACATTCGAGACAACGTCTTTATCTGCATACAAAAAGGTTCTCTGCTGACAGTGGTCCGAGAATAAAATTTACTCTGCTGTATACTTTACTTTCTGCTTCTCCCAGTTGCTACAACCAGATCCTTTTTAATACAGCACATTTGTTATTGTGAGGTCTATGATAAAATAGTATCAACGTGCTTGTGCAAAATAGTTGATACACGATGTGTGCTTTATGATGCAAACAAAAAAACCCTGGCAGAGGTACTGTATATCCTCAAATTGGGGTTGAAACATTTAAACGATAGTGATATTTCGGGTTATACAGGTCACGCAGTGCTGACTACATCCCAAAGCTCACTTTTGGGAGGGTGGCGTCATCTTCCAAGTGACAGGCGCATTCTACAGGCCACAAGATAGGGCGTTTATCAGTGTGACTTGTCTCTGTTCCCACACCACTGCTGGCTGACAGCCTAATCATTTAAAAACAGTGTTCTCTTAAAGAAGAACTACTCCGCCAAGCAATATCCACCCCTAAACTGCCCACCTAAAAACAAAAACACCCAGTGACTGGAAAACTTTGTCTTGAGTTCGGTTTCATTTGTTCCCAACGTGCCTAATGTTTTTCTAGTTTTGGATGAAGTATTGAAGGGTAAGAACTCCTCAGGTTTTCCCCCACAATCTTTTGTCCTGGTGAACATTGTCACCCAGAGGGAAAGTGAGGGCGGGAATTCATAATTTTACAGGATGTCACCTGAGCAGAAAAAGGAAACCGGCTCTGGTGACAGCCATCAATTTTCCTTCATCTCTCAAAGCACAGGAAAAAGCCAATGATGAGAACACAGACGTTAAAACATGACAGGGGTTGTGACCCCCTTCCTACTCTACCCAATATAAAAAACAAAAAAAGTTTTGGTTGCAATCGTTTGTCAAAATGATGTGAAGTCTGCTGGTATCAAGAGCAACAACATCCTATAAAAACAAAAAAAAAAAAAATTGGTGTTTAAAGAGACTATTGTTACTAGAGATGCACCGACATTTCGGCTGCATGTTGTTTCGAAAATGGCGTTTCCTGCATTTTGCGATAAAGAAAAGGGTGCCAATAACGGCGATGAAAACGTGCACAATTTTGCCGTGCTTATGGTGCGTTTTTTATAGGTCATGCTGCTCAAAAACCGCATCAAAACCTAACAGGTGCGTTATTGCCGAGTCGACAATAAAATCATATTCATGATATTAAATTAAAACGAACACAATTCTAACTATATACATACATAACTTTTTTTTTTAAACGATCATTTTCGGCACCAAAAAATTTCCATTTGGTGCACCTCCAATTGTTACTATAGACTTAAAGTGGAAGTAAACCCTCCTATCGTTTTCAGCCAAGGAAGCCGGCATCTTTGCCTCTGTTTAATCTTCAACTGCCACGGTGCTGCACATGTGATCCTTTATGACACCAGCCATTGGATGGTTTGACTGTTTGGTTGAGAGCACAGCCAATGTGCAGTTAGCATTCCCGGCATGCCTTTTTTTTAAACTGTTATATCGATGGGTTTACTTCCGCTTTAAAACCAGCACGCCCCTGCTATAGAAGGGGTTGTATAATCATCTCTCCTACATTTTTGTTCCAGTGCTGAAGCCAGGGAAAGACTCAACATTTGACACTTCCGGTAGATGCCTATGTCAAGGGCTAGTTCCTTTCTCTGACCCCTAGGTCACTGCAAGTGGCATGGGGGTGAGCATATTCTATGTTCTATCTTAAATCTTCAAAAGCCAGGGCAAGGTCTCACATCTCCAACCTGAAGCTAATGATGGTTTAAAGCAGGGGTCTCAAACTGGTGGCCCTCCAGCTGTTGCAAAACTACAAGTCCCATCACGCCTCTGCCTGTGGGAGTCATGCTTGTAACTGTCAGCCTTGCAATGCCTCATGGTACTTGTAGTTTCACAACAGCTGGAGGGCCACCAGTTTGAGACCCCTGGTTTAAAGGCTTCAGTAAAACTACTTGAATCTTACCAAAAAGCTTTACACACTGCTCTTACACAACCTGAATATGTGTACAAGGCCTAACAAAATTTCCATATTCCGTTCTATACAAGCTGTGCGGTTAGCATGGCGCAGTGGACGTCAGATAGTTGGCTGCATACAAATTGATGTCTTGCTGAAAGGAATGAAGGCATGCAGTTAGCTACTTATTAAGCAACTGACCCATAAAAAAAAAAAAAAAAAAAAAAAAAAAAAACATATGCAAATCGAGAGTTTTGGCCTTGCTACACGCTTGTTCCAGGTCACTGAAGCCAGCTTACTATGAAGATAGCCAGGCATCTTATTTTCAAACGGGGTTCAACAGTAACATACCATGCATTTCCTTACAACCAGTAACGTATCAACAGAAACAAAAGCAAGGAGATCTTAAATCCAACCACACCTGTCCACATTTGCAGCGGCAGTAGACATTAACAACAGCTGCACTGAGAGCAGAGACAATTTGAAAAAGTGAATGACATTAAGATGTCATAATCGGTATGTTCATCCATCAGAGGCAGCTGTCGGCCTGAGCCCTCCTTTTGTTGGCTGCCTTTGGTGAGACATCGGTTTCCTTCACAGTGCTGACATCGCACGTGGGATGAGCATGCCCTGTCAATCCAGTTTTTGTTAACACAAAAGTATTCGTTCGTACTCCAGATTATTCAAGTCGACTTGAACTCAAAAAAAAAAAAAAAAAAAAACAGGATTGTTATAGGCGAACATCCAGTAAAGTTAACTGCCTAACCAACAATATAACCTTTGCCTTGAACTCCTTCTGGGAAAAAAAAAAAAAAATGTGCTGCCTGTGGCCTGAGCATCGTAGCTACATTTCTGTGGTGTGAGATCATCTAAGGAACTGCTGCCTTTGATTGCTAGTCTCGCCAGTTTGGTAATGTTATACTGGGCTATTTACTGGTTGTTCTGCTTGCTGGAGAGGAAGCTGTACCTGAGGACCTGCAGTGCAAGGATTTCTCTGCTTCTGCCTCATCCATTATGTGGATCTGTGCCCCTTCCTGCTCTCCTTGATCATTAATACACCAGTAATTAGAGAAGCTCCAACATGAGAAAGCAAAGCCCTGCTCCCCTTCCAAGATAGTCACCTCCAAACAGACAAAGCACAGAACAATGCATGGTCAGTCGGTAATGGGGAAAATTTTTAGCTGCATAGGAGGAAAAAAATTTAAAATCTTATGTCTGAGAAATGTGAACTTCCATCTGGGGTGCCTGTTCCAGGTCAGCGACTTGCAGGTACTGAAGGCAGGATTCAGTGCGACAGTCCGAGAGCAATGATGGCGCCCATACTTCAGTACTTACAAGCGCCGTTTAAGAATTTTAACTGAATGCGGCTCCAGGCTGTTATATACCGTTTTAAAGGTCAAGTCTGTACATTGCATATTTTTGAATTTGATCATTTACATGTTAGTCAGACTCATTGCCAAGGCCCAGAAAACCTCTGAAAATTTCAAAGTGCTGCGAAATGATTTGGAATTAAATTAGGTGTGTATGGCCAGAGAGGCAAATTAGAGACAGATAGGTCTGATCCTCTACCAGTGTTTTAGTGACCGTGCAAAGGCCAAATCTTGGTGATCAACTGCTCACACAACGAGCAAAAAATCCTTTTCCCAATGCATTAAAATAGAGAAGTCACAACTTTCTTTTCACCATTTGATGATTCTGCTACCAGGAATGAATAGCCTCCTTTCAACAGCAACCTCCCCACTCCTATGCATGCTGCCAATGTCATACCCTGTGCATGGTCCTCCTGCACATACTGCGCTCTCTCAAATACACTTCCTGCATATTCTGCAGTTATACCCTGTGCACTCCTCTTCTGTCATACCACCCACAGTCCTCTCCTACACCCTACACATAACTGCCCAGGGTAATATCCTAAACACTGCGCTGCTGCCAATACTCTTTACATTCCTTTTCTGCATATACTACCCACGGTCATACCCTCCACAGTACTCTTCTGCACATACAACCCACATCTGTACTCTGCATTCCTCTCCTATACCCTGTTTGGAAAATGGGAATTTACTTCGGAAATAAGCAAGTGTTAAAAAAGAAGAATATGTGTATATATATATATATATATATATATATATATATATATATATATATATATATATATATATATATATATATATATATATATATATATATATATATATATATATATATATATATATATATATAAAAACCTTTATCTAAAGGAAGAGATCTTGGGAATTGACTAAGTCTAAGTTTACCATACAAAAAAATAAAACACGTTTTTTTTTTTTTTAAACTTATACAGATTCCTCCCCCCCCCCCCCCTCTTTCTTTGACACCTGCAGAGCATTGCACCTGCGATACATGGATCACAGGTGCAAGGTCAGGTTCCTGCGCACACCACTTCGAGCTCTCTGCCTGTACCTCCGGCAGACAGTTTCTGAGCTGTAGGCAGCAGCGTGAATGAACATAGAGTGTGCTGATCAGTGCACCTGCAGTTCATTCAAGCTACAAGTCCGTCTGCTGCGATGGAAGACAGGACTTATAGTTTTTTTTAATTCACAGATCCCTGTGCATGAATCACAGGGCTGCGATGAGCGGTGCTAATTTTCAAGGATAAGTTAAAGTTTCCACAAAAAATAAATACAAATTTTGCAGGTAAAATGCCACAGTCCTGCAAACTGTCTGTGTAGCTGTCTGTCTGTACCTTCGATACAAGCAGACAGTTGCACTTTGAACTACCAAGAGCAATCAACGCCCCAGTAGTTCTTTGAGAACTACAAGCCCACAACCCCAAATGCTGTCAGGTCTTGTATTTTGCCCCTCGCCCTTTTTGTTTAGATTGTGACATCGAGTGCAGGGAGAAGATCCCCCGCTCGCTGGGGCGGAGTCTTGGTAACATCTTACACCTGAATATGGGTGTGACATATTACAAAAGTTGAACTTATCCTTTAAATTGTAACAGTGGGTGAAGGAAGAAGAGCTCCTGCCTGCTGTCACAGTGGGGGAATCAGTGGACGCTGCCTTGTAACATGTTACACTCTAAATACGGCTAACAGGTTACTAAACTTAGAGACTTTAAAAGAGAAGCGTGGGAATAAAAAAATAAATAAAAAATTTGCTGCAGCTGTCCCCTGCTGGCTTTAGGCTCGATTCACATCTATGCATTTTGCTTTTGAGCGTTTTTGCAGTGCTTTTTGCGGTGCTTGCTGCATTTTTACCGCAATCTTGCCGTGTTTTGCGTTTTTTTTTTTTACACTGTGGTTGCTTAGCAACCAGCTATATACATAAAATAAAAAAAAAAACGCAAATCGCGGCAAAAACGCAGTAAAAACGCGGTACTTGCATTTTGCATGAAAAAAGGTCGGACCCTTTCCAAAAAAACGCAGAAGCACAAAAATGCATTGATGTGAACATGTTCCATAGGAACCCATGTTAAAAAATTTCCCTGCATTTCTGCAAAATGCATCAAAAAACGCGTTAGTTTGAATCAAGCCTTAACAGAGAACTGAGCGATCACGACCATGGTCACAGGCTCTGTGCTCTGCCCCTTCCAGCCCTCATTGGATAGCAGAGCTGTGGAGGGGGTGGGAGCGGCTGGCTCATAGCGGCGCACAGAGATCAGTCATCTGAGCAGATCCCCACATTGTCGGGAGCACCAAAGTCTGAAGTAGGTCTGCGACGTCAGCTGACAGTGGACTTTATGCCTCTGTTGGCTGAATCTGGGTCACAGGAATGCAGAAATGAGCGCAGTCCTGTGACCCACAGGAAAAGTAGGGCTAAAAAAGAGCTTTGGCCATACTTCAAGATTTTTTACAGTCCTATGAATCCCGTTCTATGGAACCAGCCATTTCAGGATTGGAGCCATCCAAAAGGCTGCTTGCAGGAAAATCTTCTCTACAGTTGAATATTAGTTTTATTTTACCTTACCTCTGCTGACACTTTTACATAAAATGCTGCCGTCATATAAACCAGACTGAAAATGAATCCAACTAGTCATTAGCTGGTAGCTGTAAATTGGATAGAGCTAACCTCTTAAAACTTTCAAGCAAATAAACTGGCCAATAAAGGCAATCTACACAGTACAGAAAATACCTATTACACACAGCCTTTCACATGTCATTGTTTCAGTACTTTGTCAGAGTGACTTTAATTGGGATAACAAAGCCATCCTGAGGGCAGACTTTACCACACAGCCCGAGTAGAAGACTACCCATAATTAGACTTTTTACTGAGGCACAGACCCAAATTAACCACTTGCTGACTGGGCCTTTTCTGGAACTTTGTTTACAAGTTTAAAATTTGTATTTTTTGCTAGAAAATTACTTAGAACCCCTAAACATAACATTTAAAAAAAAAAAACCAGAGACCCTAGAGAATAAAATGGCGATCATTGCAATATTTTATGTCACACTGTATTTGCGCAGCAGTCTTTACTAATGCAATTTTTTGGGAAGAAAATACCTTTTAATGAAGAAAACAAAAAAACAAAAACAGAAAACACACACACACACACACACACACACACACACACACACACACACACACTAAAGTTAGCCCAATTTTTTTGTAAAGTGTGAAAGATGATGTTATGCCGAGTAAATAGATACCAAACATGTCACGCTGTAAAATTGCGCATGCTCGCGGAATGATGACAAACTACGGTGCTGAAAAATCTCCATAGGTGATGCTTAATTTTTTTTTTTTACAGGTGACCAGTTTAGAGTTACAGAGGTGGTCTAGTGCTAGGATTATTGCTCTCGCTCCAACGATCGAGGATACCTCACGTGTGGTTTGAACACCGCTTACATATGTGGGCTCGACTTGCGTATGCGTTCGCTGCTGCACGTGAGCGCGAAGAGATGGAGTGCCTCCATTTTCTTTTTTTACACGATTCCTTTATTTTTATTTATCACTTTTTTTTTTTTTTATTGTAATCAGAATAAGAGAGAGACTTTAACAAAAGATTTAAATACAAAATATCATCTCTTTAAGCCAGAGAGGCGGAAGTGATGTCAGATGTCACTCCAGTCCTCCAAGGGTATAGAGCCAAGTGGAGGGGCTATCTTGCGCTCACTCGACTTCCTGCCCAGACATCAGATCGGTTCCAGGGTTCGTGCACAGTCATGTTGGAACAGGAAGGGGCCATCCCCAAACTGTTCCCACAAAGTTGGGAGCATGAAATTGTCCAAAATCTCTTGGTATACTGACACCTTAAGAGTTCCCTTCACTGGAACTAAGAGGCCAAGCCCAACCCCTGAAAAACAACCCTACACCATAATCCCCCCCTCCACCAAATGATTTGGAGCAGTGCACAAGCAACATCCATAAAGACATGGATGAGTGAGTTTGGGGTAGAGGAACTTGACTGGCCTGCACAGAGTTCTGACCTCAAGTCGATAGAACACCTTTGGGATGAATTAGATAAGAGACTTTGAGCCAGGCCTTCTCCTCCATATCAGTGCCTGACCTCACAAATTTGCTTCTGGAAGAATGGTCAAACATCCCCATAGACACACTCCTAAACCTTGTGGACAGCCTTCCCAGAAGAGTTAAAGCTGTTATAGCTGCAAAGTGTGGGCCAACTCAATATTGAACCCTATACTTTTGGTAATATAGTGTATGTAGGGGCTTTATTTATTTTTTGGGGGGGGGGGGGGGGGGACATTATTTCCCGGCCTTGATGGCCAGGGAAACTGTCAGCGGGGACCAGAAATTACATCACTTCCGGGTCAACCACTAACAGGAGGAGAGCAGACTCTTCCCTCCTCCTAGATTCTCTGCCCAGCTGCACCCGCAATGCCAGTCCTGGGACTGCAAATGGGCAAGCGGAGCCCAGGATACATAGCTGGAGGAGCAGGATGTGTGCAGCATTTGGGTGCCAGCCCAGGTGCCGAGTTGAAACTTCTGGTCCCAACGACAACCGCCTGGGGTTTGTTGAGCCCTGCACTAGAAGATTTTTGAATTTATGTTGGTCTGAAGATTGGCATCGGTACATTCAGGCTGGGTTCACACCACAGCATGGAGAGGCTCACAGCAGGGGTCCGGTGCATCTCCATTCATTGTTTCAGGTCCGACTTTAGCCTGAATTTGTACCTTAAAAAACAGTTGTTGATTTGAGCCCAATAATGATTAACCACTTGCCGACCGCCCCATGTAGATATACGTCGGCAGAATGGCACGTACAGGCAGAATCACGTACCTGTACGTGACATTCTTCCGGCGGTTGGGGGGTCCGATCGGACCCCCCTCCGCCGGCGGGGACGGTCGGCATCGCTTCAGGAGCGATCCGGGACGAGGGGACGGCCAGTGGTTTCTGGCCACCCCCTCGCGATCGCTCCTGGCGAATGAAAAGCTTCCCCTTCCTGTCTATTGTATAGACAGGAAGGCGGAAGTGATGTCACGCTCGGTGCGCCGGTCTATGTGACCGGAGACGCCGAGCGGCGAACATGTACAGGTTAGTGCACAACACTACACTGACACCAGTACAGTTAGGCACATATTCCACCCCCCTGTCACCCCTGATCACCCCCCAGATCACCCCCTCCCCCCCCAGTCACAGTGTCACTAATTGCAGTGATCATTTATTTACTGATCACTGCATTTAGTGTCAGTGTGACTGTAATAACTGTCAGGGCAGTTAGTTTTAGGTCCTAGGTAGCCCCCTACCCCCCCCTAATAAAGGTTTAACCCCTTGATTGCCCCTAGTTAACCCCTTCACCCCCTTTTGCCAGTGTCACTAAGCGATCGTTTTTCTGATCGCTGCATTGTGTCGCTAGGTAACCATTTTTTTTTTATTTTAACCGCCATGTTTTATATAGGTTCATAAATAGTTTTATAGGTCAGGTACCCCCATATTACAACCTAAATAAAGGTTTTAACCCCCTGATTGCCCCTAGAGTTAACCCTTTCACCAGTAATCACCGTATAACTGTCACTGGTGACGCTGGTTAGCCAGTTAGTTATTTCGTTATTTAGGTTCCCCGTCAGGTTTTTATATAGCGTCAGGTACCCCCATATATTACCTAATAAAGGTTTAACCCCCTGATTGCCCCTAGTTAACCCTTTCACCCCCTTTTGCCAGTGTCACTAAGCGATCGTTTTTCTGATCGCTGCATTAGTGTCGCTAGGTAACCAGTTTTTTTTTAGGTTAACCGCCATGTTTATATAGGTTCATAAATAGGTTTATAGGTCAGGTACCCCCATATTACAACCTAAATAAAGGTTTTAACCCCCTGATTGCCCCTAGAGTTAACCCTTTCACCAGTGATCACCGTATAAAATGTCACTGGTGACGCTGGTTAGCCAGTTAGTTATTTCGTTATTTAGGTTCCCCGTCAGGTTTTTATATAGCGTCAGGTACCCCCATATATTACCTAATAAAGGTTTAACCCCCTGATTGCCCCTAGTTAACCCTTTCACCCCCTTTTGCCAGTGTCACTAAGCGATCGTTTTTCTGATCGCTGCATTAGTGTCGCTAGGTAACCAGTTTTTTTTTGTATTACTGTTACGGGTGACGCTGGTTAGTTAGCTTGTTTTTTATACTGTCAGGGCACCCGCCATTTATTACCCAATAACGGTTTAACCCCCTGATCGCCCGGCGGGTGATATCAATTAGGTTTTAGGGTCAAATAAGGTCTGCGTCGCCCCAGGTTAGTGCCAGTACCGCAAACACCCACGCGCAAAGCATACACCTCCCTTAGTGGTATAGTATCTGAACAGATCAATATCTGATCTGATCAGATCTATACTAGCGTCCCAGCAGTTTAGGGTTCCAAAAAAACGCATTGTTAGCGGGATCAGCCCAGATACCTGCTAGCACCTGCGTTTTCCCCCTCCGCCCAGCCCAGCCCAGCCCACCCAAGTGCAGTATCGATCGATCACTGTCACTTACAAAACACTAAGCACACATAACTGCAGTGTTCGCAGAGTCAGGCCTGATCCCTGCGATCGCTAACATTTTTTTTGTGGTAGCGTTTTGATTCAGTCGCTAACAGTCAGGAGCTTTTTTACCTGTGAATCTCAAAAAAATAAAAAAAAAACAAAAATAGTTGTCGTTTTATTGTTCTCTCTCTCTCTCTATTGTTGCTCTTTTTTTACTCCATTCTATTCTGCAATGTTTTATTATGTTTTATCATGCTTGCTTTTCAGGTATGTAATTTTGTTTACTGTGTTTTAGTGTTAAGCATTTTTTTGTTTTCAGGTGCGCCATTCAGTTGCAGCGCGGATTTATTTATCTTGACAGCAACAGCGTTTGCTCCCACGATACATAAAGCCGCGACTCCAACACTGTAGGAGGTGATTTCACCACCACAGTTAAAAAAAAGAGCATATGTGCCGAAGCATGGGGGCAGCAGGGGGGGCGGAGGAGCGATTGGCTCCTAATGCCACGTACATACGGTCGAAATTCCGACCGTGTGTACACGGCATAACTTTTGCGGGAGGATGCCCCCATGCATCGGCATATATAAATGGTGCATGTATGCCCATCATTAGAAGTGGGTGGATGAAGGGAGGTATTCTAATGGTGGGCATACCCACCAATCAATCTCTTTTTTTCGTTCAGCCAAGAGGCTGCATGAAAAAAAAAAAGATTACAATATATGTCCAGTATGTTGCTGGACTTTGAATGGTTATACCAGAATGATGCCTGCAGGTTTAGGTATCATCTTGGTATCATTCTTTTCAGCCAGTGATCGGCTTTCATGTAAAAGCAATTCTAGCGGGTAATTAGCCTCTAGACTGCTTTTACAAGCAGTAGGAGGGAATGTCCCCCCTCCCGGATATAAACCGCGCCATTGGGAAATTGGGAAAGCATTTTATCACACCAATCTTGGTGTGGTCAGATGCTTTGAGGGCAGAGGAAAGATCTAGGGTCTAATAGACCCCAATTTTTTCAAAAAAAGAGTACCTGTCACTGCCTATTGCTATCATATGGGATATTTACATTCCCTGAGATAACAATAAAAATCATAACAAAGAAAAAAAAAAAAAAAAAGGAACAGTTTAAAAATAGAATAAAAAAGCTAAATAAATAAAAAAAAAACTAAAAAAAAAAAAAAAAAAAAAAGCACCCCTGCCCCCCCTTCTCTTGCGCAAAGGCGTACACAAGCGTTGGTCTGGCGTCATATGTAAACAGCAATTGCAGCATGCATGTGAGGTATCACCGCGAAGGTCAGATCGAGGGCAGTAATTTTAGCAGTAGACCTCCTCCGTGAATCTAATGTGGTATCATGTAAAGGCTTTTAAAGGCTTTTAAAAATGTATGTAGTTTGTCGCCACTGCGTGTTTGTGCGCAATTTTAAAGCATGTCGTGTTTGGTATC
The DNA here is from genome assembly GCA_028564925.1 of Lithobates sylvaticus. NCBI lineage: Eukaryota > Metazoa > Chordata > Amphibia > Anura > Ranidae > Lithobates > Lithobates sylvaticus. The sequence goes on from CM053028.1 coordinate 71,735,647, forward strand.
CATGTACTCGGCCTAAGATCATATTTTTTATTTCATCAAAAATTTGAGCAATATAGTGTGTTTTTAGTGCATTAAAATAAAAAAAAGTGTATTTTTTCCACAAAAAATGCGTTTGAAAAATCGCTGCGCAAATACTGTGTGGAAAAAAAAAAATGCAACACCCACCATTTTAATCTGTAGGGCCTTTGCTTTAACAATATATATAGTGTTTGGGGGTTCAACGTAATTTTCTTGCAAAAAAAAAAATATGTTTTCATGTAAACAAAAAGTGTCAGAAAGGGCTTTGTCTTCAAGTGGTTAGAAGAGTGGGTGACGTGTGACATAGGCTTCTAAATGTTGTGCATAAAATGCCAGGACAGTTCAAACCCCCCCCAAATGACCCCATTTTGGAAAGTAGACACCCCAAGCTATTTGCTGAGAGCAATGTTGAGCCCATTAAATATTTTTTTTTTTTGTCCCAAGAGATTGAATAATGAAAAAAAAAAAAAATATATATATTTTTTTTTACAAAAAGTTGTCACTAAATGATATATTGCTCAAACATGTCATGGGCATATGTGGAAATACACCCCAAAATACATTCTGTTGCTTCTCCTGAGTACGGGGATACCACATGTGTGGGACTTTTTGGGAGCCTAGCTGCGTACGGAACCCCAAAAACCAAGCACCGCCTTCAGGCTTTCTAAGGGAGTAATTTTTTTATTTCACTTCTCACTGCCAATCACAGTTTCGGAGGCCATGGAATGCCCAGATGGCATAAAACCCCCCAAAATGACCCCATTTTGGAAAGTAGACACCCCAAGCTATTTGCTGAGAGGTATTGTGAGTATTTTGCAGATGTCGCTTTTTGTCACAAAGTTTTGAAAATTGAAAAAAAAAAAAAAAATTTTTTTTCTTTACTTTCTTCATTTTCAAAAACAAATGAGAGCTGTAAAATACTCACCATGCCTCTCAACAAATAGCTTGGGGTGTCTACTTTCCAAAATGGGGTCATTTGGGGGGGTTTTGTGCTATTTTGGCATTTTATGGCCTTCGAAACTGTGATAGGTAGTGAGGAGTGAAATCAAAAATTTGCACCCTTAGAAATCCTGAAGGCGGTGCTTGGGTTTCGGGGCCCCGTACGCGGCTAGGCTCCCAAAAAGTCCCACACATGTGGTATCCCCATACTCAGGAGAAGCAGCAAAATGTATTTTGGGGTGCAATTCCACATATAACTATGGCATGTGTGAGCAATATATCATTTAGTGACAACTTTTTGAAGAAAAAAAAATTCTTTTTTATTTTTGTCTTTATTCAATCACTTGGGACTAAAAAAAAAAATATTCAATGGGCTCAACATGCCTCTCAGCAAATAGCTTGGGGTGTCTACTTTCCAAAATGGGGTCATTTGGGGGGGTTTTGTACTTCTCTGCCATTTTAGCACCTCAAGAAATGAAATAGGCAGTCATAAATTAAAAGCGGTGTAAATTCCAGAAAATGTACTCTAGTTTGTAGACGCTATAACTTTTGCGCAAACCAATAAATATACGCTTATTGGCATTTTTTTTACTAAAGACATGTGGCTGAATACATTTTGGCCCAAATGTTTGACTAAAATTGAGTTTATTAGATTTTTCTTATAACAAAAAGTAGAAAATCTCTTTTTTTTTCAAAATTTTCGCTCTTTCCGTTTATATCGCAAAAAATAAAAATCAGAGGCAATCAAATACCATCAAAAGAAAGCTCTATTTGTGGGAAGAAAAGGACGCAAATTTCGTTTCGTTACAAAATTGCATGACCGCACAATTACCAGTTAAAGTAGTGCAGTGCGAAATTGAAAAAAAAGACCTCTGGTCCTTAAGCTGACAATTGGTCCGGGGCTGAAGTGGTTAAAAAAAAAAAAAAAAAAAAAAACACACACAACATTCCTGAAACAAAAAGGTTTTAAAACTTTTAAGTGTATGGTCAGCTTTAGTAACCCCTTCAAGCCTTTTTTGGTAAAAAAAAAAGTTTCACTAAGAATTGTACCATCAGCACAGTTTCAATGTTATGATAAAATCTGCACTTTAAACCTCCGGTGACACTAGTATCCATCGATCAATGGCTAAAACAGGAAACCAACAATATTTCTGCATAAATACATAGAAACATTTGCTCTCGTAAGACAAAAATACTGTGTCAGATAAATATGTGGAGCATCCAAAACCAACTTTTAACATTTTAGATGGAGTGAAATGGTTAGACTTATTTTTATTTAAAACTGCAGCAATTGTATCCACACCTCATACTAAGGCTGGCCCATAGATAGGGCAATTTTATTTCTGATCAGTCATATGGCTGATCGAAAAAAAAAAAAAAAACAAACAGATTGCCCCATCCAAACAAGTGAGGTGGATGTTCAGTTGTATTCTGACACTGGGTGCTCTCAGTATACACTGATCAGTGCGGCAGCCGATCGGCTAAACCCGCTAATCAAATGAAACATTTCCAACATTTCTGTTCGACAGAGTCAAGTGTGAACGGCTGTAGAAGGATCGAACTTTGTCCAGTCCAGGCTGAAATTCAAAGTCAGCTTTAGACAGAAGCCATAGTACTATAGCGGTGGTAAAAAAAAAAAAAAAAAAAAAACAACTACACCCAGAATTGCTATTTCAGTTTATGTTGGAATGTTAACTCACTTTTCAGGTAAGGCCCCTTTCACAATGTCGGACCGTTCAGGTCCGCCTGTCAGTTTTGACGACGGACCCGAACGGGCGCTCCATGCTGGTCTATGGAGTGACGGATGTCATCGGTGACATGTCCGCTGACATCCGACCCGGTCCGATCCGCTAAAAGCAGACGAATGGCCCTACGTCCGGATCTGTTGCTGGTGGATCGGATGAGATCTGATGAAAACAGACATGCTGTCCGTTTTCATATGATCTCTCCATAGAATCCAGCGGCCCTCGACAAGCCCCTCCCCACTCAGTGAGCAGAGACGGACCTGTCATCTGCCGGCTCAGCGGAGATCAACGGAGAGATCTCCCGCTGGGCCGGCAGACTCTGTGCAAGCGGATCCGCCTCGTCTGAATGAGGCCCAAGGGTCCTTTTGACGGACTCCACCTGCTCAGCGGGGGGGGAATCAATCCGCTGATCCCCGCTAAGCAAGCAGATGATAGGTTCTTCTCCACTGACTGTGCTGAGACAGACCCATCAGAGTCCTGAGTCTCTGGGGGATCGGGTGAAAACGGACCACCTGTCCGTTTTCATCAGATCCGACAGATGGATGGAAAATAGGCTCACCATCCGTCTAGATTCGGTGGAAAGGATCAGATAGCGGGTGCCAGCGGACATGTCACCGATGACATCCGCTCCCAATGTGGTGAATGGAGCGTCCGATCAGGTCTGCCTGAAAAATTGACAGGCAGACATGATCGGAAAGCCGTGTGAAAGGGCCCTTAATAATTTTCAAAAATTCTGGCTGTAAGAAATTTGTATACTAAAGCTCCATGCACACTAGCTCAAAAAGCTGGATGCTCCCAACTGCTGCTAAAAGCTGGCACAGAAATGCTTACGAGCGTTTTTTTCATCCACCAATTTTCATTTTTTTTTTTTTTTTTTAGCTTGTAGTGTGCGCATGGAGCCTAAGTGACATTAGTGCTGAAACTGGGCAAGAACTGTCATAAAGGAGTACCACCATCTCATTGTTCAAGGGACTCCTGTTCTAAAGTGTACCCATTGCAAATGTAATCCCAGTAAACCGACCAAATTATAACAGCAATTTAGAGGTGCCAGCATGCAGATTTAGTTATCTTCTGCTGACAATCTATGTTGTAACCGCGTGGTCCCATCGCTTACTCTTGGCCAGAGAACCTTTTGATCGATCTTCGCAACCAATAGCATTGTTTGGAGGTGGTAGAGCCCAAAGCTAACTTCTTAGATGAAATAGGCATTACCATTAGAGCACCCAACAAGACAAAGATGCATTTAGGCGATTATACCTTGAGACGTTTTAGGAGACATAAACCCCCTCTGGTTGGCTTCCGATATCCATATAAATTTGTGCAGCTCTGCAAATCAACCTGGTGATTTTGGTGAGCCCCACTTGCTCTAGCAGCCTAAGATGTACTAAAGTTAAAAGGTCCTTTCCTTTCAATCAATATAGTAATTTCCGTTGTGGGGAACAAATGAGTGCCATGTGCTTTTGCTGGTCAACAGGCAGAGATGGCCGCGCACTACTGTGCAAATCAAAAAAAAGCCTCCTTTATGGTGGCCACACACTTAAAATCTTTTTATTTGATCGATGTACAATTCGATCAAAACTATCAAATCCAAACAAATGAATAGCCTTAAAGCAGAGTGCCACCCATAAAGTTTACATCAATCAGCAGCATTCTGCATGAAAAACAACATATGGGCCAAAATTTTCTTTTACTTGCTCTGTCTGCATTGTTGCCATGGGGTCCCTTCTAATCTGCCACTTCCGTGCCACGGCGATTTACATCATATCCCACGGCACCTGTGCTCCTGGGAGAGGTGCGTCATGATTTCCCAGGAGTCAGTGGGCAGCACCTAAGGGTAGCATTGCATTCTTAACAGGAAATTACGTGATCAAAAGGCAGATCACACTGTCAGCTCTACGCCCGTCTTACAATGCGCATTCGTGAGAACAGGAGGTGCATGCTGGGTAACCAGCATTATCCCAGAAGAGAGTGTCCTAGTGGGCTTCACAATCAAGATGGAATCACTCAGGAAGACAAAAATAAGGCAAAAAATGTACTGGGAACAGGACTGAAATATATAGAAGCGTTAATGTATATTGTCGCATACAAGCAAAGGGGGTGCCGAAAATCGTATTTCAAATCGATCCGCTTACGAGATGACCCTTGCATGATGGATCAACATCTTACGATCGTATCCTAATCAGAATCCACTCGATTTACCACATCCTGCATGTGGCATACCATTGTATAGGTTGTTGACTATAGATCAATATGTCCTATCAAAAGGGATCGATTGGAAAAGAAAACTGATCATTTATTGACGAGTGTATGGGCCACCATTAGAGTGTCTAGCCTTTCAGGAACCACAATTCTTATCAGACATTCAGAGAGGACTGGATACATTTGAAAGCCCCCTTGAACATGGGTCTTCATGCAAAAATTAACATGACCCTCTATTCTGCCCCCAAAAGTATGGGGTTACTGCCAGTTCACAACACATGCAGTTCAGTGCAGGGTTTTTTTTTCTGCATTTAAAAAAAACAAAAAAACAAAAAACACATGGCTAGTGGGTTATATGATTTTCAATGGCATAGTTCACACCAGCGTGGTCAGTTCTAGTGCATTCCAGGAGAAAAAAAAAAAAAAAGACATGCTGCATTTTTTCTGCACTGGACTGTACTGGAATGTGGCAAAACGTATCAAAAACACACATGTCCTTATTTATTTAAAGGTTGAGAAAGGGAAAAAAAAAAAAGGGGGGGGGGGGGGGGGGGAGGGCGGAAAAAATGCACTGGACTACAAAAATGTGCATTCAGAAAAGCATCCAAAATGCATCTGCAATGTGTTTCTATGGTGTGAACTGGTCCTTAGGCCTAATTCACACTGATTCACACTCAGGTTGCAGTATTGCAGGTGCATTTTGCGTTTTCAATACACATTTTTGATCCATTAAAGTTTTTGGAACCAAAAATCCCTGGCCCTGTCCATAAAATGCACAGATGTGAGCTACATCCATAGGAAACCATGGAAAATGGACTGTAGTGCATTTCTGCAAAACTGAAAATGCACTAGAAAAAAAAAAAATAAAAAAAAAATAAAAAAAAAAACATAGGTGCCAGGCCTAAGAAAAAAAGATGCATCATCTTAAAAAATAAACGTATTTTCCATCCTGCCCTCGCCAAGCATACACCCAACACTTCCTATTTTAAGCATTCACACAATGCCATCATTTCACAGATATGCCAATACAGGTGGACCAGAATGGAAATATCGAGAGGTTTCCCTGCTGCTCAGATGACCTGCAGCATCCCTCAGCCCCTCCTGTTTTCTTCCTAAGGCGGCCATTGGCTTTCCCTATATATGTTGCTAAGAAGCTGTGATGCTTAGACAACACCGCTGCCATAGCAACAAGTACACAATGAGCAGGGCTGGCGACACAAACACTGTGCATGGTATTATGTGTCAGTTACAAGCCAGGGCAATGGGGCAAACACAGAAGGGGCCCCTCTTCCCACACCAAAAGACGACAAGTAACATCAAAACCTCACAGTGATCGCTCAATGATGGCAAACAAAGGGTAAGTGTCTATATGCCATTTCAATGTTTATATCTCCATTTTTAGGTCTAGTTTAATGGCCATGAGGCCTGTAAGCTGGCTAAAAGAAAAAAAAATATATAAAAAACCCTTTTGTCCTTTCTTACAGTATCTCTGCCTGATCTGAAAGTGGCGGTGTCTCATTTCCAGTGAATCCTCCAAGGTTACATTAGGAAGGCTGGAGCAACTGTTCCTCATTAATCTTTAATACAGGAACCGCGCAGCAACTGCGTGCAAGACCCCCTTCTCCCGGCAAAACGCAGCACTTTTGTTTCACTCTTTTAGGATGAGGCCTGGAGAGGCGGTGGAGATAGCATTTCATTTAGTACACATCAGCATTCAAGTCTCACGCCTCACGAAGTGATGCACCAAAATATACCCCCCCCCCCCCCCCCAAAAAAAAAAAAGCAGAAGCATAAAAACATCAATATATTATGCATCTGGCTGCCTGATGAGACAGCTTCCATTCCTGATGAAATTACCTTTAAAAACGAGCAGGCAGACAAGAGGATTTACATGCTGGAAACACAGTATTGATCCTAGCATCTGCTGCATTGCAACAAACAAAAGGGACGAAGCGTGGGGGGGGGGGGGGGTATTCAAAACCTTGGACACCCCCTTTGGTCAAAATAAGGCAAGCAAGGACACTGTGCCATGCACGTTGCCCTGACAAACAATTGGGAAATTAAAACTCAGACAATTTAAGGGCAAACATATGTTTCCTTTCCAGCTCCATCGTCTGACAGGCTGGACAGATCTCCAAGCAATGAATAAAACGCAGAGGAGCAGCGGCGAGAATAGCCTACAGAAGGTGCGTGCTGCAGACAGCAACGCAAAAACAGCAGAAGGGGGATCCCTGCTCATTCTTGCAGCAGCACAATCACACTGCAAGAAAAGCCATTCATAGCTAGACGCTTGAAACTGAGGTTTGCCAAGGGGGAGGCTCGCCGTTATCCGAGGACCCCTCGCCGCATTAGGGATTCGTATTTGGCTCACAACAGCCATAAGCGCTTAGCACTTTGCATTCCTACACAATGAAATGCAGGGATTTCCCTTAAGTCTGTATTGTGACGAGCTTACAAGGTAGAGCAGGAAATCTGCCACCCGATTGGCAACATGGCCAGCGAGACGTCCGCAGCTTCATTCCATAGCACTGTGCTAAAAAGAGGAGCTTTAGTCCTCAACGACCAATCAGAAGGCAGCCTTTGTTTAATAAGGACAGGCCACTGGCCTCTGCTAGGTTATTTCTTGCTACATGTACCTGGTCCTCCTGCATCACAGTATAAGAGGTAATTGTGGAGGAAAGGATGGCAAGCATCGGATGCAAGCAGTCTTTCTTGGAATCCTAGGATGCCCGCCATCTCAGGTGCACCAACATCATTAAGAGGGAAGCTGAATGCGTTTGGCTTAATTTCCCAGGAAAAGGCAGCTTCTATGTTCAGCTTGTCACACAGGCATTTTCTCCTTGTGACAGATTTTACGTGGACCTATACAAACCTACAGTGGGTCTAAAGCCAAGACATGTTTTACCTTAATGCATTCCCTACATGAAGGTGAAAAATGGCCCAGTAGCAGTTTTGCCCCCCTTACTAAATACTTATCAGGGTCCTCACTCAATACAGCACTGTGACCATCTTTAGTGGCTCTCTCCTCTCTCTCTGCATTCAGAAGACAAAGAGGCAACAGTGAAAGCCACTGATTCTGCTGTCAAATTCTGTGAGCAGAGTGGAGAGCAGGGCCAAGCAATACTGTGTCTATGGATGCACACAGCTCAGCTTTGGATCTAAGCCACACCTTTGCTCCCATAGCAAGCAACTTGCTATTGTGGCATGCACAAAAGAAGGGGAGCCAAGAGAACCAGTAGGGGGACCCCAGAAGAAGAGGTTTGGCCCACTCTGCGCAATTCTATTGCACACAGCAGGTACCGTAAGTATAACATATTTATTATTACTTTAACGTATCAGAAAAAAACAGTTCAACCAAGGACAGTACTGGAAAATAGAAAACCGAATATGCCCGCTGGTACCTTGAGCTCCCGTTCACACCATCGCAGTGTGTTGATGCACGTGATGGCATGCGTTGCAATAAAGCAGCCCATTCATTTGCATGGGCTGTCTAATGCATCAAACAATGTGTTTGTACAATTTTTAGTAGGGCACTGCAACAGTGTGTCCAAATGACTGTGCATCAGCAGGGTGCACTGGAATGACTGACACTGCATCATGTCAATGTATGTAATGCAAGTGTTATCCCAACACAACAGAATGAATGGACCCTTAAATCAAACCTGTACTTTGTCCAAACCGGGTAAAGCATGGGTTTGCTTTAATCCCCCATATACCCCAAGTATATTCTTGCATTTCCTTCACTCCGTTTTGCACCAAAAGTGGAAGGAAATACCCAGAACTTCAAGGTATGGATGAGCATGTGACAGCTCTCAGCCAACAGGGAGCTCATGTGTAAACTATGATCAGTGACCCATCGCTTTTTTTGGGGCTATTCCCCCAGAAGCTGAATGGAGCAGCAGGGAGACAAAAGGAAGGCAAGTACATGGTGCTGGATAGGGCTGCACTCAAAGCGGTAATAAAGTACAGTTGATTGAAAAAAAAATCCCCTGTAAGGTGATGCATACTAGCCCATTATGAGAGACTCGGCTCAAAACAAAGCCCTCCAGCACTGTCACCACTGAGAGGGCTTCCATCTTCCCCCGGTCTTCCTTCTGGGTTCATGGCATCCAGCTACATGGGAGGCTGCAGGCACGATGACGTGGGACATGCAGTTTCCGGCACAGGTTCTGAGGGTCGGGCACTGTGTGCTGGACCTTCATAGAGCATGTGCCGGTGACGTCCCCGGGTGCATTCACTCCGAATAGCTCCTCAACAGTGAAAGATTCACGGTACCTACAGGTAAGCCCTAGTAAAAACATCGTCTTGAGTAGCAGCCGTTTCATCATTTAGACCAGCGCAGAGATTTCACATTTAAACACAAGCCGTATTATAAGCTTACCTGTAGGTACAAGTGGTAGAACAGAGTTTACTACCACTTTAAGTGAGCCTGTTGCAACACTGTGTATAAAAAATGCCCAGTTTAGTTATAAAGACAAACTACTGTTTTATCTGCATAAGAATTTATAATTCGGTTTAGCTAATCTTATGATCCAGGCACCTTTGCCATATCCTACTAGATCCTGGACCTTTCTGTGGACTACAGTGCAACTCATGCAACACATATCAGTCCAGGACCTGCCCAGCCTGTGATTGGAGGACCTCCATCAGTGTGCCGATTCGCCTTCGTAGGTGCTGGTCTCAGCGACAGAAAAAAAACTGCGGACTATGCAATCACCAGCCAGAGGGTTTCTTGTTTCCCACTGAGCCAAATTAAGTCTGATGCAGCAATTTCTTAAAATACTAAAAATTCCCTAAAAATTGTATGATTATACTGATGAATAAAAGAATCTGACTTGTTATAGGCAATAGAACGTCCTTTATGTGGCCCGCAGGGTACTTTCCAGGCCACAAAAGTTGTATACAGTATAGTAAGAAAATTAGATCTTTGCGCTGCGGCAACGTGCGCTGTGTTAGGGGTTGCCTACTGCATATTGCACAACAGAACATTTTTACATTTTTTCTTTTTAATGCACCTCATCAAAATGCATGCTTGCACAATTTACCACCTGTGCAAAGGCAGGTTCTTTGGGGATGCCATTAACCACTTCAATACAGGACATTTTCACCCCCTTCCTGCCCAGACCAATTTTTAGTTTTCAGCGCTGAATGACAATTGTGCAACGTTGTACCCAAACAAAATTGACGTCCTTTTTTCCCCCCACAAATAGAGCTTTCTTTTGGTGGTATTTGATCACCTCTGCGGTTTTTATTTTATGCGCTATAAACAAAAAGAGCGTCAATTTTTGAAAAAAAAAAAAAAACGCCACACAATATTTTTTACTATAATAAAATATCCCAACTTAAAAAAAAAAATTTTCCTCAGTTCAGGCCGATATGTATTCGAATCAGTGCGGCGCTGAGGCGCAAATGCAAATTCAGACGGTGCCATTGCTGCCAATTTGGCAGGCGATTTGACATGTCAAATCGCTCCAATGTGAACCTAGGCTAAAAGGCAAAACTTTGTTTCTCAGTTTTGGACAGAGCAGAGAGGGATTAGAACACCTGCATACAGTTTGTATTGCTGTCTGTGCTCCCGTTAAGAAGATCCATTGAAAGTCAAAGTAAAAGAAAATCCCAAATTTTGGCTTATCCCAACAAAGTGAGAGGGGAAATCTTCCAATGGGAACACTAGTTCTGGTAAACTGGGGGTCCCCAAGGAATTCCCTTCATTTGCAGTGATTTCCTCTCATTTCCTGTTTGGCCATGGGACAGGAAGTGAAATCTCCAGTATGGGACACATGGCGAAAAAAAAAAAAAAAATAAATAAATATGACAGGGATTATAACCCTCCCATCCTCCGATACCACTTTTTTTTTTTTTTTTTAAGACCGATACTTTTTTTCCAAGTACTCGCCGATAATTTTTTTTTTATGTCATCTGACAGTGGCACTAATATGTAGCACTGATGACGTGGACTGTGTCAGTAATTTTTTTACAATGCTTTCTTTTTTTTTTTTGAGAGACAGACACAGATTCCCCTGTCGCTTTCTCTGCAGCCTCAGCTGCACTGAAAATGAATAGACAGGAGACAGCAGCTCCTCTCCATTCATAAACTGAAGCATCGTAAAGACATTTTTCGATGCTCTGTTATGAATGGACAGTCAGTGATCACTGACTGTTCATTCGAAAAAGGAAGGAGCCAGTAAATGACAAATTTACCGGCTCCTTCCTCTGCTTTCCATCCTGACAGATTTGGGGCAGGCGGGACTGGAACGGAGACAGGAGCACAGCGGGGGGACAGTCAGGGGTGATCGGTGCGCCGGTGGGGGAGTTATTGAAAGATATTCTATTTATTGAAATCTATACAGGGTGATCAGTGCTTGCAACTCTCCCACCGACACACCTGACTGCCCGAGTACTCGGGCAAATGCTCGTTATCGGTACAACCCTTCTTTCCCTTAGTTTGTTTGTGCCAACCTGGCCAAAACAAACTATTCCCTACACTAACATGTGTGCCCACTGATTTTCTGATTGGCCAAGTAGGGATTGGCCCTCCTGTTCGCCAAGAAGCTTTGTATTCATTGACAGAGTGTGGCTCAGCCCGATGTCATTTTGTCTCAGGTGTGACACAGGAAAGTCTCATGTCACACCCAGAACTCAGTGCTATATACTGTATGTAGCTGAGGCTATATACAGTCTATACAGCGTACTCAGCAGGTGCACGTTAGTGTTGGAAATCGTTTGTTTGAGCCAAGCTGGCCCAAACAAACCAACGTAAAAAGCTAGAGATCACCTTTAACCGTTTCACCTCTGGAAGATTTACCCCCTTCATGGACAGGCCATTTTTTTTGCAATACGGCACTTTGACAATTGAGTAGTCAAACAAATTTCTTCATCAATTTAGGTCAATATGTATTCTGCTACATATTTTTGGTAAAAAAAAATAAAACAAATAAAAAAATCAATAAAGTGTAAATTAAGTGGTTTGCACAAAAGTTATAGCATCTACAAACCATGGTATATGTTTTTTTCTTTATTGTTTTTACTAGTAAAAGGCAGCAATCTGAGATATTATAGCGGGACTGCAATATTGCAGCGGACAAATTGGACACCTGACTTTTTGGGGGCCAGTGACACCAATACAGTGATCAGTGCTAAAAAATATGCACTGTACTAATGACACTGGCTGTGAAGGGGTTATCAGGGGCAATCAAAGGGTTAACTGTGTGCCTACTCACTGTGGAAGAGGTGCTTTGACTAGGGGAAGGTAAAGAGCCATGTTCCTGCTTTGCAGAAACACAGGATCAATGCCTTACCTTCTGACAGAACGACAATCAGCTTTTACATAGGCCGATTGTCCCTTTGCCTGTGTCCTGCCTAATCGGCGGGTGCCCACCTTTGTGCTCCCACGGTGCGTGATCACAGTGGTAGCAGGTCACTGTCGGTGCACGCGCCCCAGACGTGTCAGATCACGTACTAGGTACATTATCTGGCACAGAGCGGTCACCCTGCCCCAGTAAATGTATGGTGGGTGGTCCGCAAGTGTTTAATATTTGAGACTTTTGATGGATTCCTCAGTTCTACAAAGCTACATATAAACTTATTTGAAATACATTTTGCTACAGCAGATATAACAATGTATCCAGGTGCAAGAAATGCACTTTTACATTGCGAGTGCTCATCAGATTGTATAAATGTACAAATAAAAGGCAGCTGTATGAAAATCTAAACAATAATCCAGCTACTATGCAATGCACACAAGCATTTTATAGTAATAAAAGGAAAAATAAAAAAAAAACTTCCATGACCAAGCTAGATCCTACATTTTTGTCTCACTCACACGCTCCCCCCTCCGACACTGCAGCTCACAGTGGGAGGTTTCATCAGAGCCACCGCGGTCCATCCAGAAAGACATACAGACATGCGAATCAGAAGTGACAATGCCCACAGCCACACTCACTGCAACATCTTCTCAGCCCAATGCAGCCATTCAGGAGCTGTGCGGCATCATTGCCACACCATCACAGGAAGCTGGATCAGGTGGACTGCACTGGTAGGTACAACAGGTATTTGTGAGACCTTGCAGCAAGTACTAAGAAAAAGTAATAAGCATAAAAGCGTTTTATAATTAAAGCAGTGTTTCAGCTGAATTTTTTTATTTTTTATTTTTTTTAGCTGCTGACTTTTAATAAGGAGACCTACCTTTTAAGGGCGCCCGCGATGTCGGCCGACATGTCCTTCGGCTCTCGGGTCCCAGCGCCGCTATCATGACTAAGGGAAACAGGCAGTGGAGCCTTGCGGTTTCACTGCCCGTTTCCTACTGCGCATGCGCGAGCCGCTTTGTGAATGGGACGCGCTGTGTTAGGGAACACACAGTTCCCAGAACACAGCGCGCCCCATTACCCAGAAGACAACACGGAGGAGGAGAGAAGACCTAAGATCACCGCGGAGTAGGAAGGAGGCAGATTAGGAAGACTGCCTAGCAACAGGGATTTCTGGTAAGGTAAAAAAAAAAAAAAAAAAATATTTCTCTTCAAATGTTTTTTTTTTTTTTTTAACGATTTTCCTTTTTTTTTGTAATGGGAGGCCCTAGTTCCACTTTAGCCCCCCGTTCACACCAGGGCGACATGACAAGTTGCAGCCCATTGCCGGCAATGGAACCGTTCATGTCGCAGCGATTATATAAAAAAGGTTCCTGCACTACTTTTTACCAATTTAATTGCAACTTGCATAGACTTCAATTAAATGAAGTCACAATGAAATTGGCAGTGTAAAATCGCACCAATGTGCAGCTTTGAAAATTGCGCACCAGTGTGAACCAGGGTTTAAGGTGGAAGTAAATCCTCCTATCGTTTTCAGCAAAGGAAGCTGCCATCTTGGCCTCTGTTTAATCTTTAGCTGCCATGATGCTGCACATGTGACCAGTTATGATACCAGTCATTGGATCGTTTGACAGTTTGGTTGAGAGCACATCCAATGTGACAGTTACATTCCTGGCACATCCCAGGAATGTAAGTGTTTTCTGAAACTTAGGTTTTATTCCACTTTAATGTTGAACTGCAATTAAAAAAAAAAAAAAAAAAAGTGATAAAAAAAAAAACACATATGATACAGACAGGGAGGCTTGTTTAACTTGCCAAAGGATTTTTGTTTCTGCCCATCTACTCCTGCCCAACTGTACAGCCAGGCCTGTGACCTGAATTTTCTCTGCTGGAGTTAAGCAATAACGCTTGGGTCAGGTTCCTGCCCACAACCTGCGATCAGACAGTGGAGTTGCATCGATTCACCTCTCTGCTCGTTAACAGCACCAGACACCTGCCTTTCCCTATCCTAGTCTGAGTGATGCTGTACAGGGAATACAAGGTCCAAACACAGGTACTTATACTAGCAGTGTTTAAAATTAATTTAAATTTTTAAATAAATACACAACTCCACTCATTTGTGATGCTTATATCTGCCTGGAGTTCAACTGCCATTAAAGAGATGTGGGTAGTCATTGCCAACTTCCCTTGAAAATTCTAGTTGCCTGGCAGCCCAGAACAGCTAGCTTTTCTCAGACTTTCCTTTGCTGCTTGCTTATCCCTGCAAAACCAAACAACCAGGCAACTAGCATTTTCACCAAACAATAGCAGCCCTAATATTTCACAAATGACAAACACTTTAAAGCGGAATTAAACCCCCCCCAAAAAAAATGTATATGATTCTGTTGCGTTACGAATCATTTGATGTGGTGGCTTCATTAGCTTGTTTTGTGTTTTTTTTAGGCTTCCCCCCCCCCCCCCACTCTGCTTTCAACTGATCTGTCCACTAACACACCTCCCGTATTAGGCTACTTTCACATTGGAGCATCGCGGACATTGGCGGTAAAGGGGCGCTATATTTAGCTGCGCTATTCGACCGTTAGTGGGGCAGTTTTAACCCCCGCTAGCAGCCGAAAAAGGGTTAAAACTGCCCAAAAAGCGCTGCTGCATCAGCGCTTCGCAGGCGGGTTTGCAGCGCTGCCCCATTGTTTTCAATAGTAAATGGATGGTATCAACCTTGTAACTGCTACATTTGCAAGACAGCTTGTTCTGTTGAAAAGCAACAGAGTTACTGGCCAGATTACCAGGTGAAAATGAAGGAAAGAAAAAAAAAGATACAAAAAAAAAAAAAAAAAAAAAAGGGAGGGAGGCAAAAGAGAACCAACGCAGCCAGCACATCTAAGAATTAGTAAAATGCAATACAATAAATGTTTGCGTTCGGGTTGAATATCTCTTTAAGATAAAAGCAGAAAACTGTCAGCCTGTTTGAAATGTATGTATGGCTGGCCACAGGTGAACAGTTCTGGGAAGATTTGATGGATATTCTTTGAATATTCAATGGACATAAAATTACATTCTTGGTCCAGGAATATTCACCGACCACAATGGGAAGATAAAAAATTCAGTATGAATGTGCACCAAGGTAACAATGTATGAGAATATGCAGCCACGGTGCACGGTGTCCGGATACAAAAACACTTCAATATATAGTAAACCAATAGTGCAGTGCTCAGATCGTATATACAATTGTACTTCAATAATCCAAAAAGGTGAAAGAATTGAAATATAATTGATCAAAGTCCAGAAAAAAAAAAAAAACATAAGAGAAAGTCAAATTCAGTAATCCCAGTAGTAAGAGTCAAAAAGCCAGATGACACCTCTCACCGGACACAATGTAACCCCCTAATTAGTGGTCAACATGCGCTTTTTTTTTGCAAAACCAATCCAGCATCCCTGGCAGGCAGGAAGATTCCTTTCAGGATGGCAGGCAAAACAGCTCCATTGCCCAGGTAGCAGTAATGGAGGCTTACACAACCCTTCCAGAGCAGATCCAAGCCAAAAAACATAAAACCAGAAGCAGAGACGGTTCAGGTACCGCGTCATCCCACCTCAAGGAGTCTGGATCTGCCAGGTGCCTGGACTGATAGCCGTCTCAGCCTCTCAGCGAGCCGCTGATACAACAGCTCCCCGCCCCTCCACAGCTCAGCACTCCAGTGAGCATGGAGGAGCAGAGCAGCTGACTGACAGCAGCTCTCTGCTCTGGGAGCTGCGAGAATCGAGCCATCGGCCATGTTCGATCGCTCAGTTCTCAGTGCAGAGACGCTGGGGGACAGATGCTGCATCCACCTAGGCAAGCATGATGGGGGGGGGGGGTGCCAAACCTATACTTCTCTTTTAATACATTCTATGCATTTCTTACCTGAGCCCAATTGTTCCAGGGTCGAGGACAAGCAGAGCAGTTCCAGCCACCGTCTCTGGTCCTCATTGGATAGACATATAGACATAGCAGCGGGAGCCAGCATCCCGCTGCTGTCAATCAAATCCAGTGACACGGAAGCCAGAGGCAGGGCCGAGTCCTCCTGTCTGTTTCAATGAATGCAGCAGCAGGACTCGGGAGTGCGACCCACACAATTGCATCTATGCAATGCGGCTCTCCATGGGGGCACTCAATGAGCCAGGAGCACTGCCTGGGGACACCAGAAAAGGAGTATTGGGGCCGCTCTATGCAAAACCCTTGCACAGAGCAGTCAAGTATAGGCATTTTTGTTGTAAAAAAATAAAAAAAATAAAAAAACAAGCCTTTACAAACTCTTTAAAATCTGGTTTCGCCTATACATGTAAAAAAGCTGTTTGATCCTGTATGCACAGATTCTCCTTCTTGCACTGTCCCCAATCCATCTCCTGATAAGACAGAGCATTTGGAGTCACTCTGCACATGCCCAGTTTGGTGACTATTGCTAGAAATGTATTTATTTTTTCTTAGGAAGTTGCATGTGATTGGCAAAGGGCCAATCATAACTGTCCAGACAGAGGGTCAGGGGTCATGCAGCCTCATGGGACAGTCAGAGTAGAATGAGAACTCCTCCTACAAGCTTTAAACAGACACTGATAGACGTCACAAGACTGTTATATACGGATGAAGACAAAACCGTATTTAGCCATTTATATTTACTAAAATAATGCTTTCTATGTACTGTGGGAGACCAGATATAGTGAATGCAGTGTCCTGGGTTTAACATGTTCCGGTTTACAAAATGCATCTCTGATCCTTGTTCTTGAGCCCTGATAAAGAACATTTGTCAGTTGTTTCTGGGTGTTCCCATCTCCTTATCCAAAATAGTGGTTTAGGGACTTTACGGTCCCCAAGGAAGGTCCAGACTACTACAAGGCCTTATCAGGCAGAGCTACACATGGGATATAAGAGCCATCTCCTAGCACATTCCTCACTGTAAGGCTGGAGAGTGACTGAGACCAGCACAGCTGCTTCACCCATTCAGAGCAAATTCCACACACTGCGTGAGTCAATTATTACCCTGCATTTAGAAAACACCAACATATGTGGAGCCCACTCACTTCTCAGCTACACATCACGCTGACTCCTCTTTAGGCTGAAAGTAAGTATGTTGTATTTGTACATGGTTTCAGCACCTAGCCCTCACTTTATATAAAATGCAACCATATAACCAATCTGCTTCATCTAAATGCAAACATTCAAAGGGGGGAGGGGAGAACAACAAAAAACTATTATGCCCCAGGTACCTGCCTTCTCTTAGAATAGGGCCGCGTGACAATACACATCTCCATTGTTAAAGACAATAAGGCAGCACATGAATTGCATTTAGTGTTTCAACACCCTGTGTAATCTTGAAGGATTGGGACAAAAAGCACCTTGTTAAAATGCACAATGAATTGGATGGCCTTTTCCTTTTTTTTGACCGACCTGGTCACCAGCAGGAAGTTGAACAGGCCAAGTGTTTGCATATATTGTGTGTACATTGGGAGCTAGCTGCTGTACAAAGACTGTTCATAAAGTCAGCACCTGCTAGGAGTATAAAGAGAGTGGAGTTGGGGAGAACATCTACATACTACAGATACTGTGGGCTGTTCGGCATTAATTTAAGCGAGCCAAGATAAAGTCCATCGTCAGTGCGTGGGAATCATCTGCATACAACATACTGGTGAGGCACAATGGGGACCCCAAAACACACTACAGGGTAGGCTGAGATATGTCGGAAAATGGAGCAGGAATGGTACAGCGTTCATCTCTAGAAATGGATAAAGGAAGGATAATGGGGACTGCTAAGACACAAGTGTTAACAGAAGAATGCAGCAGACCTGGTGCATGGGACAAATACTAGGCCAAGCAGTGAGTGCAACCCAACTGCAGGCCAGGCACTGGGAAAGGGCCAATTAGCAGGCCTGGCACTGGGTAGGTAGGATAGCGAGGGCTTAGCATGGAGCTGGAAGAGAGAAAAGGCCTGACGGTCAGGGAGATCAGCAAGATACTGTGGGAATAATTCCTGGGCAAGGAAGCATGTAGGTTCTGGAGGCCAACTGCCTACTGGTGGGCGTTGCGATAGAGATAGTTGCTTGGAGAAGACTGCACAGCAAAGGTGACAGGAGAAATACAGTAAGCGTAGGATACACATACGATTTGCTTTACATTCTAACCATAATTGGCCAACAATTTAATGTCCATGGGCACCAGGCAGAAAGTGAAAGGACATATTGGAGAAAATAAGCGGGTGAGGCAGAGATATTAGGAACCCAAAGCTTGGAAAAACCCTGGAGGGTTGGGAAAAGGAGTGCAACTAGAATACTAAAAAGCAAATATTGAGAACAGAGAAAAATACACACAGGAGAGCCATGAGCATAGGTGGTGGAAAAATACCATGAGACAACCAGCAGGTGGAGGATAAATGCTGGAGGATCAGTGTTGGACAGGGGTACACAGTAGGGGTACTGAAGAAGCTACGTATGGCAAAGATAAAGAAGAGGGAAGGAGGAATCTCAGTTTTTGGACAGGAGCAAATCAGGGAAGATGGAGGCTAAATGTAGAGTAGGGGTTCAGTAGGGCTGGAGGCCCAGAGTAGGGAAGGCATTAAATAGGAGTACTCAAGGCTTGGTGCCGAGTAGAGCAAAGGGTCCGCAGCCCAGCTCTGGGAAGGGTAAAGTAGGGGCGCATTAGAAACAGTGATGGGCAGAAGTGATGGAGGCTTCATCACTGGACATGGGTACATTTGGGTAGCTAAAGGCTAAGCACTGGGCAGGGGTGGAGTTGGGTCTCTAGAAGCTCAACAATGGCATAGAAAACAGTATAGTTTCTAGAGGCTCAGGAGCTAGACAGAGGTACAGAAGGGGTGCTGGAGGCCAAGCGCTAGGAAAGGGAACAGAGGGGGTACTGGGGGTTCAGTATTGGGCAAGGGCACAGTAGAAATTATAGAGGCTCACTGCTGGACAAGAATACAGGAATACGCAGTGCTGGGGTACAACAGTAGTACCGTAGACAGGTAAAGCAAAAGTACTATAGGAGCAGTGCTGAGATAGGGTACAGAAGTGCTGGCTATAAATAGCAATAAAAATACTGAAGGCGGATTACTGAATAGGAGGCAAACTATATACAGTGCCTTGCAAAAGTATTCGCCCTCCTTGGCTTTTTACCTATTTTGTTATATTACAGCCTTTAGTTCAATATTTTTTTTAATCTGAATTATATGTGATGGATCTGAACACAACAGTCTAAGTTGATGAAGTAAAATTAGAAAAATATATACATAAAACTAATTTTTCAGAAATAAAAAAAATGATAATTGGCATGTGCGTATGTATTCACCCCCTTTGTTATGAAGCCCATAAAAAGCTCTAGTGCAACCAATTACCTTCAGAAGTCACATAATTAGTAAAAATGATGTCCACCTGTGTGAAATCCAAGTGTCACATGATCTGTCATTACATATACACACACACCTTTTTGAAAGGCCCCAGAGGCTGCACCACTAACCAAACACTGCCATGAAGACCAATGAACTCTCCAAACAAGTAAGGGACAATGTTGTTGAGAAGTAAAAGTCAGGGTTAGGTTATAAAAAAAAAAAAAAATATATCCAAATCTGATGATCCCTAGGAGCACCATCAAATCTAATCATAACCAAATGGAAAGAACATGGCACAACAGCAAACCTGCCAAGAGACGGTCGCACACCAAAACTCATGGACTGGGCAAGGAGGGCATTAATCAGAGAGGCAGCACAGAGACCTACGGTAACCCTGGAGGAGCTGCAGAGACTGGAGTGCCTGTACATAGGACGACAATAAGCCGTACATCCATAGAGTTGGGCTTTATGGCAGAGTAGCCAGAAGAAAGCAAAAAACAAAATGGCACGTTTTGAGTTTGCGAAAAGGCATAATGTACGGAGGAAGGTGCTCTGGTCTGATGAAACTAAAAGCAAACTTTTTGGCCATCAAAGAAAACGATATGTCTGGCGCAAACCCAACACATCACCATCCCCACCGTGAAACATGGTGGTGACAGCATCATGCTGTGGGGATATTTTTCAGCAGTCGGGACTGGGAAACTGGTCAGAATTGAGGGGAAGATGGATGGGTCTAAATACAGGGATATTCTTGAGCAAAACCTGTACCACTCTGTGTGTGTGATTTGAAGCTAGGACAGAGGCTCACCTTCCAGCAGGACAATGACCCCAAACACACTGCTAAAGCAACACTTTAGTGGTTTAACCGATATACGTTGGCACAATGGCAGCAGTGGGCAAATGGGCGTACCTGTACATCCCCTTTAATTGGCAGGGCTAGTGGGAGCACGCGGACTCGATGTTCGCCGGGGGCCCGCAATCGCATCAACAAGGCATTACTCAATTCTGCCTAGTGACATAACAGGCATCTACTTCTCCCTGTCATTGGGAGCAGTGATCGCTGTCATGTCAGTGGTAGCCCACCCCCCCCCCTCACAGATAGAATCACTCCCTAGGACGCACTTAACCCCTTGATCATCCCCTAGTGTTTATCCCCTTCCCTGCCAGTGTCATTTACACAGTAATCAGTTCGTTTTTATAGCACTGATCGCTATATAAATGACAATGGTCCCAAAATAGTGTCCGATGTGTCCATCATAATGTCGCAGTCACAATACAAAAATCGCAGATCGCTGCCATTACTAAAAAAAAAAAAAAAAAAAAAATTTATTATAAAAAAGGCATAAATCTATCCCCTATTTTGTAACTTTTTTTTTTTTATAACTTTTGCGTAAACCAATCAATATACGCTTATTGCGATTTGGTTTACCAAAAATATGTAGAAGAATACATAATCGACCTAAACTGTGGAAAAAATGTGTTTATATATTTTTTGGGGGTATTATAGCAAAAAGTAAAAAATATTGCTTTTTTTTCCCAAAATTGTCGCTTTTGTTTATAGCAGTGATCAAATACCACCAAAAGAAAGCTCTATTTGTGGGGAAAAAAGGACATCAATTTTGTTTGGTGTAACATAACACAGCCGCACAATTGTCAGTTAAAGAGACTGAGTGCCGAATCGCAAAAATTGCTCTGGTCAGGAAGGGGGTAAAATCTTCCGGGGCTGAAGCGGTTAAGGGAAAACATGTAAATGTGTTGGAATGGCCTAGTCCAGGGGTCTCAAACTGGTGGCCCTCCAGCTGTTGCAGAACTACAATTCCCATGAGGCATTGCAAGGCTGACAGTTACAAGCATGACTCCCACAGGCAGAGGCATGATGGGACTTGTAGTTCCGCAACAGCTGGAGGGCCGCCAGTTTGAGACCCCTGGCCTAGTCAAAGCCCAGACCTCAATCCAATAGAAAATCTGTGGTCAGACTTAAAGATTGCTGTTCACAAGCACAAACCATCCAACAAGTTTTGCAAGGAGTACAGGGCAAAAATCCCAGTGGTAAGATGTGGCAAGCTCATAGAGACTTATCCAAAGTGACTTGGAGCTGTGATAGCCGCAAAAGGTGGCTCTACAAAGTATTGACTTTAGGGGGGTGAATAGTTATGCACATTGACTTTGTCTGTTATTTTGTCTTATTTGTTTCACAATAAAAAAAATTCAAATAAAAAAATCTTCAAAGTTGTGGGCATGTTCTGTAAATTAAATGATGCAAATCCTCAAACAATCCATGTTAATTCCAGACTGTGAGGCAACAAAACACGGAAAATGCCAAGGGGGGTGAATACTTTTGCAAGGCACTGTAACTGGTGCCATAAAGAGGAAGAGTAGGTACACACTGAGCAGTCTGAAAGGCAGAGACTCTGAAAAAGTGGAAATATTTGAGTAAGGAATTAAGTACTGGGGAACGGGCTCGACAAAGGATGAATATTAATATATATATCCTGTGTAATAATATTAAAGGTGGGAAACTGGATCCTTAACCTCGGTCTCCGGTGCAGTAAGAATTGTGGAAGGTCAGAGCTGGTCAGAAGGTGGTAGCAGAAGACAGGAATACAAGGAATGCAGAATAAGTACATAAGGCACAGTACTGTACAAGAAGAGCAAAAATATATACAATTGTTGGTGCTAATCCTGGCAGAACAGATCAGGGAGTGCAATGGGGTACTCAATGTTAGACAGGAATGGAAATAGAGGTTCTGAAGACAGAATAGCGGGCAAGCAGGGTTTGTGGGGTCAATGCTTATTTAGGATTTAAAAAAGCTATGTGTCAGGAAAAGGGTGCAGTAAATAAAATGAAGGCTCAGTGATGGGCATGGTGGGGTACTAGAAGCTCACTGCCCACATCAGCAGTACTGGAAACATACTGCTGGTAACAGGGGTACATAACACGGGCAAAGGAAACAATGCTGGCAATGGGTGCAATAGGGTTAAAGGCAACTCAATGCTTGCAACAGGGGTAATGGGTGTACAGGAAGCTCTGGCAAATAGGAGAACAAAGATATAGGAAGCTGAAAGCTTGAAATGGGGGCAAATGAGGGGCTGAAAGCTTAATGCTGGCAATGGAGGCAACAAGCGTAAAGAAAGTTGAATGGGATCAATAGGGAAAAAGAAGCAATAAGTACACTATATGCCCAGTGCTGGCAGTAGCTGCATTATATGTACTTTAAGTTCAGTACTGACAAAGGGGACAATAGGGTTGAGGGATGCCCCATGACAACAGGGGCTCTAAAAGCTCAGGTCTCGCAATAGGCACAATAGTGGTACTAGAATGCTGGGAATAGGGAAGGTGTTGCAGACTGATTATTGGGTTGCAGGATAAATGTCAGAGGCTCAGTGCTAAGAATGGTGTATGTCCTGTACATTGAGGATCAGGAAGGTGGTGCAGAGTATGGGCTCCAGGCTCAGTGCCAAGAATGGGGTAAGGATTACAGACTGATGATCGGAAGGCGGGGGGTGTAGGGTAGAGGTTACAAGCTTAGTGCTGGGAATAGGGTAGGGGTTGCAGGGTCAGTGCTGGGAATAAGGTAGGTGATGTACACCGATTGGTTGGGGTTGTTGGGAGGTTCAGTGCTGGGAATGGGTTAGGGGTTGCAGCCTGACGATCAGGGGGCAGCAGGGTAAAGGTTTTGGGCTCAGTATTGGATAGGCATTGGGTTGCAGGCTCAATAAAACGGGAATTGGGCTAGCAGTTGTACATGGATATTTAGGAGGGTGCAGGCTCAGCGCTGGGGTACAGGATAAATATTGGGGACTCAGTACTGGGAATGGGGTAAGTGTTGGGTTGCAGGTTATAGGTTGGTAGCTTAGTGCTAGGCATGGAAATGGAATTGTACATTAATGATTTGAGGGTTGCAGGGTATACGTTCCAGAAAATCAGGGGGGTTGCAGGCTCAGTGCTGCGAATGGCAAAGTACCTTGATGATCAGGGGGTTGCAGGGTATAGGTCGGTAGCTCGGTGAAAGGGATGGAAATGTAGAGCGATGATTTGAGGGTTGCAAGGTGGCTACAGGGGGCCCAGTACTGGGTATGGGGTAGGTGTTGGTTTGCAGTATATTGGCTGCAGGCTCAGCACTGAGAATGGTCACCAATCTTCGGGGGGGGGGGGGGGGGTACAGGGTAAATATTGTGGGCCCAGTGCTGGTGATGGGATAGGTGTTGGGGTGAAGGGTATTGATTAGTGGCTCAGTACTGTGAATAGGGACGTAAAGCAATGATCGGGGGGTTGCAGGCTCAATGCTATGAATGGTTAATGTACACTGATGATCAGAGGGTTGCAGGATATTGGTTGGTGGTTCTGTACTAGGAGTGTACACAGACAATCGGAAAGTTGCAGGGTAAATATTGGGGGCTCAGTGCCGGGGATGAGGTAGGTGTCGAGGTGCAGGATATAGGTTGGTAGCTCTGTACACAGACTATCAGGGGGTTGCAGGGTAAATTTTGGGGGATGGGGGTAGGTGATGGGTTGCAGGCTCTGTATGGGTAATGTAGACGGATGATCGTCGGGGGGGGGCAGGGTAAATATTGGGGGAGAAGGTAGGCGTTTGGGTATTGGTTAGTGGCTCAGTGATGTGAATAGGGATGTAAAGCAATGATCAGGGAGGTTTCAGGCTCAATACTATGAATTGGAATGTAGACATGATCGGGGGGGGGTTGCAGGGTAAATACTGGAGGATGGGGGTAGGTGATGGGTTGCAGGGTATAGGTTGGGGGCTCGGTTGCAGGGTAAATATTAGGGGGGTAGGTGTTGGGGTGAAGGGTATAGGTTGGTAGTTCTGTACACAGACGGTCAGGGGGATGCAGGGTAAATATTAGGGGGGTGAGGTAGGTGTTGGGGTGAAGGGTATAGGTTGGTAGTTCTGTACACAGACGGTCAGGGGGATGCAGGGTAAATATTAGGGGGGTAGGTGTTGGGGTGAAGGGTATAGGTTGGTAGTTCTGTACACAGACGGTCAGGGGGGTGCAGGGTAAATATTAGGGGGGTAGGTGTTGGGGTGAAGGGTATAGGTTGGTAGTTCTGTACACAGACGGTCAGGGGGGTGCAGGGTAAATATTAGGGGGGTAGGTGTTGGGGTGAAGGGTATAGGTTGGTAGTTCTGTACACAGACTATCAGGGGGTTGCAGGGTAAATATTAGGGGGTTCTGTACAAATAATGTAGACAGATGATGGGGGGGTAGGTGATGGGTTGCAGGGTATAGGTTGGTTGCCCTGTACAGGTAATGTAGATGGATGATGGGGGGGGGCAGGGTAAATATTGGGGGGTGAGGTAGGTGTTGGGGTGAAGGGTATAGGTTGGTAGTTCTGTACACAGACGGTCAGGGGGATGCAGGGTAAATATTAGGGGGGTAGGTGTTGGGGTGAAGGGTATAGGTTGGTAGTTCTGTACACAGACGGTCAGGGGGGTGCAGGGTAAATATTAGGGGGGTAGGTGTTGGGGGTGAAGGGTATAGGTTGGTAGTTCTGTACACAGACGGTCAGGGGGGTGCAGGGTAAATATTAGGGGGGTAGGTGTTGGGGTGAAGGGTATAGGTTGGTAGTTCTGTACACAGACGGTCAGGGGGGTGCAGGGTAAATATTAGGGGGGTAGGTGTTGGGGTGAAGGGTATAGGTTGGTAGTTCTGTACACAGACTATCAGGGGGTTGCAGGGTAAATATTAGGGGGTTCTGTACAAATAATGTAGACAGATGATGGGGGGGGGGGTAGGTGATGGGTTGCAGGGTATAGGTTGGTTGCCCTGTACAGGTAATGTAGATGGATGATGGGGGGGGGGGGGGGGGCAGGGTAAATATTGGGGGGTGAGGTAGGTGTTGGGGTGAAGGGTATAGGTTGGTATCTCAGTGCTGTGAATAGAGACGTAAAGCAATGATCGGGGGGGTTGCAGGCTGAATGCTATGAATGGGAATGTAGACTGATGATCAGAGGGTTGTATGTTGGTAGCTCTGTACTGGGAATGCACACAGACGATCGGAGGGTTGCAGGCTGAGTAGTGAACAATGAGCGGTGTACAGATAATGGAGGCTCGGAGCTCGGTACCGGTCAGGGGGGGCACAGATCTCTACGGTGCTGAGCTGTCAGTAGAAATGAATGGGCAGTGGCACAGACAATGCCGGGCAGTGCAGAGCCCGTCCTTTCTCCTCACCTCATGGTGTCCGCTCTCCTCTCCCTCTGCTGCTAGTGAATGGAGGCGCTCCTCTCCCCGGTTCCCGGTGCGCAGACAGGGAGTGGCATCCGAACGCGATACCGAGACTCCCCGGCACTCCGTACGGGCAGCAGCAATCTTCCTTTTACCGGCCAATAACCACAATACAGCTCCCAGGTCCGCCCCGGTGCAGCTCTTCTCCCCTCCGCCGCCGCTGCAGCCGCTACGCACCGCCCGTCTATCCCGCG
This sequence comes from Lithobates sylvaticus, assembly GCA_028564925.1. Taxonomy (NCBI): domain Eukaryota; kingdom Metazoa; phylum Chordata; class Amphibia; order Anura; family Ranidae; genus Lithobates; species Lithobates sylvaticus. Next base: position 71,761,641 of record CM053028.1, read on the forward strand.
ACCAACCTCCCACAGCGCGCATGCGCGGCCCCAGACACCCAGAACAGGCAATGCGCGTTCCCGAGACCGTGTGACGTCTCGCGCTGACCGAGGGGACAAGAAAAGGCTCGGGCTGCAGAGGGGATTTATTCCGCGCATTCCCGACGGCCGCGAGCCACGCCCCCCGGCTCCACAGGCCGCGCCCACCGTGCCATGCTCAGCTGTGCGGGAGAAAGGGAAACCTGCGTCTGCCGAGGGGGGTGACGTCATCATGGATGGAACCCGGGGAACTCCTCCTCTCCTGCACCGCAGAGCACATGGAGCGCCGCACTTGGAGGGGTTAGTATTTCATTGAGGATCAGGATGACGGCGGGCACAGCAGACAATAAATGTCCATGTGTTCCTTTCTGCAGTATTGTATGGAGGCTGAGAACTATGACGTCAGTCCCTGCCCAGGAGGAGCTCTCCTCCTAATACTGACATGTGATAATTATCTTCAGGGAAATCAGAATGATAGGGGTCATTCTGCCTGAATTTATTTTATTAGAGCCCCAAAGAAGAGCTGTAGGGACCAGTAGCTTGCACCATTCAAGCTACACTAAATTATTACTACAGTAAACCCCCCTCCATTGCTGGGGTTACGTTCCGGACCCACCCGCGAAAAGTGAAAAACCGCGAAATAGAAAGACCCTATTTAAATACACCCTAGGCATGTTTTGTTAATTTTTTAATAGCATTTAAAGGTCTTTAAACAAACTTTTACGCCATAAAAAGACACATAAAAGATAGAGAGATCAAGAGGATTTTTAAAACACAAAAATATTGTCTTAACAGTACAGTATACTGTACAGTACAGTAAAAAATAGAGTACATAACCGCAAAATGGCGAAATATTACCACAATATCAGAATAACAGGTCCTAATTAAAATAGCGCGATATACCGGGACCGCAAAAACTGAACCGCTATAGAGCGGGGGTTTACTGTATATACTATTCATAGAAAAGGAAAACTTGGGCTCTGAGACTTTAAATGAGGCATGACTATGTGTGTATGGGAAATTAACTAGGATACCTGAGCTACATTATTTGTCACAGTCCCTGAAGGGGAAATCCAAATAACCACTGGGAATGGCTGATCAATAAATCCAATAAATTAAGTTTCAATCAATGAATAATTTAATTATCTAATGTATCATAGTTTAATACATAATTCATGCAAATCGCAGGCATAATATAGGTAATGGTAATCATTTTGTCAAACTACAAATTAATATTGGATGACCATATTGGATACAAACAATCGCAGTTGATGAATTAAATGAACATACAAATCAAGTAAAATAATAATAATTATAAATATATAAAAAAAAGCAGTTAAGATAATATTGATAATTGGGCAATCTTGACTTGGCATCCCTTAGTATAGACTCAACGCGTTTCATGGCGTTTAAAGCCAATCATCAGGAGTGAGATGCATTGGTAATGGCTAGAAAATAAATTCAATACAAAGAGTAAATAAATGGGTCAATCAAGTCTCTGCTAATGAATCATGCTTTCAAAAAGAGAGCAGAGTTTTAAGATGGATACATTACCTATGGTGAAGCCCTAGGTGTATAGCCCAATAGTCCCCATGTTGGAGTATGGTGGTGGTCCCAAATGCACTGTCTCATACCCCCTGAAATGTTCCACATTTTTTCATGTTACAACCAAAAACATAAATATGTTTTATTGGGATTTTATGTAATAGACCAACACAAAGTGGCACATAATTGTGAAGTGGAAGGAAAATGATAAATGGTTTTCAAATCAATATGTAAAAAGTGTGACGTGCATTTGTATTCAGCCCCCCTTTACTCTGATACCCCATAACTAAAATCTAGGTGAACCAATTGCCTTCAGAAGTCACCTAATTAGTAAATAGAGTCCACCTGTGTGTAATTTAATCTCAGTATAAATACAGCTGTTCCGTGAAGCCCTCAGAGGTTTGTTAGAGAACCTTAGTGAACAAACAGCATTATGAAGGCCAAGGAACACACCAGACAGGTCAGGGATAAAGTTGTGGAGAAGTTTACAGCAGGGTTATGTTATATAAAAATATCCTAAGCTTTGAACATCTCACAGAACACTGTTCAATTTATCACCTGAAAATGGGAAGAGTACAGCACAACTGCAAACCTACCAAGACATGGCCGTCCACCTAAACTGACAGTCCGGGCAAGGAGAGTATTAATAAGAGAAGCAGCTAGATCCACAGCTCAGGTGGCAGAATCTGTCCACAGGACAACTATTCGTTGTGCACTCCACAAATCTGGCCTTTATGGAAGAGTGGCAAGAAGAAAGCCATTGTTGAAAGAAAGCCATAAGAAGTCCTGTTTGCAGTTTGCGAGAAGCGATGTGGGGGGGGGGGGCACAGCAAACATATGGAAGAAGGTGCTCTGGTCAGATGAGACCAAAATTCAACTTTTTGGCAAGCAAAACGCTATGTGTGGCGGTGTCACGGGGCCACGTACCTGATGTGAGACCGAAGTAGTGGGGAGGCCTCCCTTGCACCTCGGGTCCTTAAAGCCTTTGGAGATAGAGACAGAGACTTGGTGGGGACACCGAGTGGCAAGGGTGCAGAGCACAGTGCAAGCTGTGCCTTGGCCATGGTATCCTTTAGGAGCTCTAAGTTGTTGTGTAGAAACTCCACTCTGTTCCAGACAGCCGGGACCAAAGTGGAAGCGGGTAGGACAGGAGAAAAAGAAGGGTGGTACCTCAGGTTGGCATAGAACGGTGATTGCTTAGCGGTAGAATGTATTGCGTTGTTGTACGCAAATTCTGCGCAAGGAAGTAGGGACACCCAATTGTCTTGGACAAAGGTGGAGAAGCATCGAAGGTACTGTTCAAGAGTTTGGTTTGTGCGTTTGTCCATTGGTCTGAGGGTGGTAGGCCGAAGAGTAGTGGTTCTCGATGTCTAGAGCAAGACAGAGCTCCATCCAGAATTTAGAGGTGAATTGGACCCCACGATCTGATACAATATTGCTGGGGACCCCATGGAGGCGTATGATCTCCTTGATAAAAGCCTGAGCTGTTTCTGGGGTGGAAGGAGTGCCAATCATAGCAATAAAATGAGCCATTTTTGTAAGGCGGTCCACAACAACAAATATGGATGTAAACCCATCAGAGGGTGGTAGCTCCACTATGTAATCCATGCTGATCTGTTCCCAGGGCCTGAAGGGAACAGGCAGGGGGCATAGGAGACCCCATGATTTATTTTTTTCCGTTTTGTTGTGATTGCATACCGGCAGGAATTGACGTAATCGTGGCAGTCTGCCTTGAGGGTAGGCCACCAAAGGGTTCGCAAAAGAAGATCAGTGGTTTTGGTCACCCCGAAATGCCCTGCTAACTTGTTGTCATGGCAGAGTTTGAGCACAGGAACTCTCAGTTGAAGGGGCACAAACACAGCTTTATCGTGGAAGAAAAGTCGGTCCTTTTCTTGCAGATGTTCTCCTGAGGGCAGTTGGTCTAAAAAGGAGGTCAGTTTTATCCTGGACAAGTGGTCATCCGTAGGTAGGAAGAAATTATAGGCAGGGAGTATTGCGTCCATTGTTGGCGAGTTATCTGTGGCATACATGCGGGATAGAGCATCAGGTTTACAATTCTTGGATCCTGGACAGTACGTGATATGCATTTGAAATCGGGTGAAGAAGAGAGCCCATCTGGCTTGTCTAGGTCTGAGACGTTTAGCTGTACGGAGGTATTCCAAATTCCTATGATCAGTGTAGACAGGTATAGGGTGCGAGGCTCCTTCCAATAGATATCGCCATTCTTCCAGGGCAAGTTTAATAGCAAGGAGTTCCCGGTCGCCTACATCATAGTTCCTTTCGGCTGGGGACAACTTCCTGGAAAAGAAGGCAACAGGATGCAAGATAGCTGTGGTTTTGTGGCGCCGAGTAAGGACTGCCCCAACCGCAATCTCTGAAGCATTTACCTACAAAACATAAGGCAGGGCTGGGTCGTGATGACGAAGGACCGAGGCAGAGGTGAATTGCTTCTCGAGTTTGTTGAAAGCTGTTTGTGCAGAGGGGGACCACAGAAAACAGCAGTTTTGCTTGGTTAGTTGTGTGATAGGTGAAATTATTGAGGAGAAGCCTTTGATGAATCTTCTATAAAAATTGACGAATCCCAAGAACCTCTGGACGCTCTTACGGTCCGAAGGTACTAGCCATTCAAGAACTGCAGTTACCTTTTGGGGGTCCATGGAGATGCCAGAAGTCGAAATAATGAGGCCAAGGAATTGTATGATATCTTTCTCAAACTCACGTTTTTCAAACTTGGCGTAGAGTTTATGGGCTCAGATCGCGAAAAAGGACTTTTCGCATGTGGATGTGATGTGCCTCGAGGGAAGGTGAAAAAACAAGGATGTCATCAAAGTACACTATCATAAAGAGGTCAAGAAAATCCCGAAAGATTCACCAAGATTCACCAAGTGTTGGAAAGTTGCTGGGGCGTTACACAGCCCAAATGGCATGACCAAATACTAAAAATGGCCAAACCTAGTACAAGGTAATTCCCCTTTGTTGTTTCAAACCTTCCCACTTGGAAGCTTTACTAGCTGTCAATCCATGGAGCTACCATTATCATCCTGTGTTGGTAATTCCCTGTTTTCTTTATTCTCTTGCTCTAATGGATTGCCGGTTTTATGCTATTCATGACTTTGTTTTTTCTGTAACGCATATGTGATTTATGTCTTGAATGTTATATCATACTCTTTTTCATATCTTTTCCATATATTTCGGTTTTTCTATGGAAATTTTTCAATAAAAATACAATTAAATAAAAAAAGAAATAAGGAATGTCTGGCATTTTTTTTATAAAACACACACACACGGGGGAAAAATCCTTAGAAGACAAGGAGGATTCGATAATGTAAGAAATGTGGGTTAAAGTGATTGTAAAGGCTTGTTTAAAAAAATAAAATAAATAACAAACATGTCATACTTATCTCCTCTGTGCAGATGGTTTTGCACAGAGCAGCCTGGATTCCCCTCTTCTCTAGGTCCCTCTTTGCTGCTCCTAGTCCATCCCTTTCTTGAGTGCCCCCTCAGCCAGCAGCTTCCTAAAGGGGTCCCCCAAGCCGAATCAGAGCTCTGTGTATCCATTCAGACAAGGACCCCACAACCTGGCCCCGCCCCATCTCTCCCCTGATTGGCTGACTGAATTCGATTGACAGCCGCGGGAGCCAATAGGGTAAATGCTCTGTCTCAGCCAAGCAGGAGATGTGTACTGGATGGCTGAGGGGATCGTGGACATCGATGGAAAGAGAAGGTGCTCAGGTAGGCAATTGGGGGGTGCTGGGGAGCTGCTACACACAGAAGGTTTTTTATCTTAATGCATACAATGCATTAAGATAAAAAAAAACTTCTGCCTTTACAACTCCTTTAACAACCACTTTAACTGGACGATGCAATCTTGAGTCTGCCTGTTTGGAGTAGGGAGGAGGAGGAAGGAGCAGGGCCTTGCCATCCCAGGCTATGAGGATGTGTGTTTCTATTGATGTCCACAGCATAGTGAGACACAGCTCCAGGAATTGCATGCATGGGTGACTACATAGCAGTGGCAGCTGGTGCTCCAGATTTTTAGGGGGGCGCAAACAAACATGAAAAATTCTGAAAAAAGAACATCAATTAAAGCCTCACTGTGCCCATCAAACACCGCCACTGTGCCCATCAAACGCAGCCACTGTGCCCATCAAACGCAGCCACTGTGCCATCAAATGCAGCCACTGTGCCCATCAAACGCAGCCACTGTGCCATCAAATGCAGCCACTGTGCCCATCAAATGCAGCCACTGTGCCCATCAAACGCAGCCACTGTGCCCATCAATTGCAGCCACTGTGCCATCAAATGCAGCCACTGTGCCCATCAAACGCAGCCACTGTGCCCATCAATTGCAGCCACTGTGCCCATCAAATGCAGCCACTGTGCCCATAAAACGCAGCCATTGTGCTTTCAAACGCTGCCACTGTGCCCGTCAAATGCTGCCACTCTGCCCCATCAAATGCTGCCACTGTGCCCATCAAATGAAGCCACTGTGCCCATCAAATGCAGTCACTGTGCCCATCAAATAGTGCCACTGTGCCCCATCAAATGCTGCCACTGTGCCCCATCAAATGCTGCCACTGTGCCCATCAAATGAAGCCACTGTGCCCATCAAATGCTGCCACTGTGCCCATCAAATAGTGCCACTGTCCCCATCAAATGCTGCCACTGTACCCATCAAATAGTGCCACTGTGCCCATCAAATGCTGCCACTGTGACCCTCCTACACGCTCGCTGTCTGCCCGGCACTTACCCTGTCTCGGTGGCAGGTCAGACAGCAGCGAGCTGTGGGACTTTGTAGCGGGTCACACAGCGGCTCCTGTGTCCTCCATCCTTCTCCTCCCTTCTTCCTGATAGGCGTCCAATCGCAGCACCTGTCCTTTCAGCCAATCAGGTGACGGGTAACAGACCTGCGCACCTGATTGGTGGAGAGGTGGTTCAGTGTTAGGAAAGTGAATATTGATTTGCTTTTCTAACACATCCTGGATGCGCCACATGTCCACCTTTTCTGAAGCCTATTAGAGCCTATGGCTGTAATCAGGTGCTTCAAACCCCCCTACCAGCTGTTATTCAGGCACCCTGCACCCGAAAAGGGGCCAGACGCCTGAATAGGGGGTGGCGGCGGCAGCCATGGATAGATTCATGCAATGCATGAATCTATCCATGTACATAGAGGGGGTGGCTGGAGAGAGGGGGCGGCGCCCGTGTGCCCTTAATGGAGGCACTGCCACTGCCTCATAGGATGCTGTCACTGAAAGAATCCACCCTGAGACAGGAAATCTGGGGCAGCAGCCTAACCTGGAACACAGACAAGAATTGAGGCACCATTAACTTTCCGGTTGCTCTTTTTTAGCTTGGTTTATACACATTTCCGCATGTTGTGCAAAAGAAGCTCATGCATCTATTTGGGCGACGAGCTTTGCAAGATTTTGTCACATGCATTTTGACATGTGACAATTACGTCAAAATCTCCAAGAATTTGGGGTGCTAATAACAATGAATGGCACCCATACACACATCTTACATTTGCAATATACTTGCATACAAAGATACAATGTAACATATTACTACTTTTGTATCTTTCTGTTCATTCCAGAGATTAAAGCAGTTTGACAAGTAAACAAAAGGTTTTGTTTTGTTTTTTAATAACATTTTCCACTTTTTAAAGTGTTTTTTTTTGGAAACAGTCCAATGGGAGCTTCTTCAACGGATTTTCCGACCGTGTGTATGCCCATCGGTCTTTTTCTGTCGGAATTTCCGACGGACTTTGGATTGAGAGCCTGTTCTCAATTTTTCCGACGGAAAACCTTTCTATCAGATTTTCCGATCTTGTGTATGCTATTCCGACACGCAAAATTCCGACGCATGCTCGGAAACAATTCGACGCATGCTCGGAAGCATTAAACTTCCCTTTTATAGTGCTGTTGAAAGTGTTTTATGCCGCTGTGTTACTGACCGTCGGAATTTGGTGTGATCGTGTGTAGGCAAGACAGTTTGAGCTAAATTCCGTCGGAATTCTGACTGGAAAACCATTAGAGCTTTTTCCGACGAGAATTCCAACCGTGTGTATGCGGCATTAGCTTTGGGAAGAAAAAAAATCATTGTTGCAAGACAATAGCATAAAAAGAAAGCCTTGTTTGTCCTTAAAGCAGAGTCCCACCCAAAAGTGGAATTTCTGCTTTAAGCACTCCTCGCCCCCTTACATGCCACATTTGGCATGTCATTATTTTGGGGGGGGGAGTGGGGGCTTCGTTGGAAGTGGAACTTTCTGTCCCACTTCCTCCTTCCGCCCAGGGACCGCCAAGGCGACTCCTCCTTTCGCGTTAGGCGGCCCCTCCCTCTAGGCGATCTGGGACACATGACAGATCCCAGGAGATCGCCTGTCCACTCCAGGAGCGCAGCGCGACTCGCGCATGCGCCATGTGTGCCCGGCCATGAAACCAAAAGCTGTCATGGCCGGGTGCCCAGAGTGGCAGTTGAGGTGCCGGCAGAGAGGAGCGACACTCCGTTCGGCCGCATCTCTGGACCGTGGAACAAATAAGTGTCTGTTTACTAAAAGTCATCAGCTACACTTTTTGTAGCTGCTGGTTTTTAATAAACATAAAAAGCCTGGAACTCTGCTTTAAAGTGATTGTAAAGTTAAAATAATAAACATGTTATACTTACCTGCTCTGTTGCAGTGGTTTTGCACAGAGCAGCCTGGATCCTCCTCTTCTAGGGTCCCTGGCTGGAGGTCCTTGCCCCTCCCTCCTGGTAAGTGCCCCCACAGAAAGCAGCTTGCTATGGGGGCATCCGAGCCGAGCTGCAGCTCCGTGTATCCATTTAGACACAAAGCTGTGGTTCAGCCCTTCTCTCTCCTGATTGGTTAACTGAGTTTGATTGACAGCAGCGGGAGCCGATAGCGCCTCAGCCAATCAGGAGGAAGAGACCGGTATAACCCAGGCACTCGTGGACATCACTGGACAGAGATGGGGCTCAGGTAAATATTAGGGGGCTGAGGGGGGCTGCTGCACACAGAAGGCTTTTTATCCTTATGCAGAGAATGCATTAAAGTGGATGTAAACCCTCACATATAACCAGTGAATTGAACAGCCTCAGATGATACACAGAGATAAAAAAAATCTCCCTACATAAGTCTTAAATATATATCTGCTGTCTTCACCTTTATATACTGTTTATAAAGTGCAAGTCCTGTTAGATTTTTCTTTTCCTGATTCCCCTGTAGGAGTGGATTATTGGAGACAGCTGATTGGAGGAAAGGCACATACCCCCTCCCCGCACATGCAGAGGTTGCCTGTGAATAGTTTAGCTGTGTGCTGTTCTATTAATAGAGACCTCCCCAACACACACTTCAGGCTCCCGTCTCAGGGAGATTGTCAAAAGTTATCAGGCAGATAACTGAGGAATGGAGCAGGACAAAGCTAAGGGACATAGTGCCATTACAATCACTTTAAATTATAAATAAAGGCAAATATTTTTTTTTTTTGTTTTCTATAGAGCGGAGAGGGATTAGAGCCCCTGTCAGTTTTTATTGCTGTCTGTGCCCCCGTTAGAGAGATTCACCCTCTCTATTTGTCCTGTTTACCATTATCATTGAAAGTGAATGTAAAAGAAAATCCCAAATTTTGGGTTTTTCCCACAAAAGTAATAGACAGGAAATCTTCCAATGGGGACACTAGTTCTGGTGACCTGGGGATCTCCAAAGAATTTCCTTAATTTGGAGGAATGTGCTCTCACTTCATGTTTGGTTATGGGACAGGAAGTGAAAGGAAATCTCTGCAATGGGACACAGGTGGCAAAATAAATAAAAATCTAATGGGTTATAACCCTCACGCGCTATCCAAAATGAAAAAAAAAATGCCCATAGTTCTACTTTAAAACAAAATAATATACAGTATGTATTGCCTTGTTAGCCTTAGTAATGACAAAGTTATTGCAGAACAAACAGGTACATAGCAGAGATGTAAAAAATTGCTGTGATCCAGAGGGAGTGAACAGGTGTGAAAGGGGAGTCATTATATAGGATTGCTATCAGCCTCATTAAGCTGCCATTCACATCGACGTGATTTGGTCAAATCGCATGTCAAATCAGAGACTATTGCCGGCAATAGGAGCTTCCCAATGGGTGCAACGCCGACTTTGCAGCGCCGCAGCGATTTCCAAAAGTAGTTCCTGCACTATTTTTGGCAAATTTGGAGGCGATATCAACAGACATCTGTGCATGAACCTGCACAGATATCTTTCAAGTCACCCCCCCCCCCCCCCCCCCCCAAGTCGGACTGAAATGCGGCTTTGAAATCGTGCAAGTTCAGATGAACTTGCACGATTTCAAAGCCATGTTCAGTATAGGTTTGCCACCTTTTTTTCAAGTCAAACCCCTACACTTTGGTGGCACACAGCAATTTTTTTAATATAGTATAAACTATACATATATTTTGCTATTAAAAGGGTTGCAAAGGTTCGTTTTTTATTTTCTAAATAGGTTCTTTTAAGCTAGTGCATTGTTGGCTCACTTACCTTTTTCTTCGATTTCCCTTCTAAATGTTTTTTTGCTTTGTCTGAATTTCTCACTTCCTGTTTCTCCTCAGTAAACTTCACACCATCATCCGAGCGGTGTTTAGTCAGCCAGAACAGCTTACTGAGGAGGACCAAAAAGTGAGAAATTCAGACAGAAAAACAAAGAAAAAAAAACATTTAGAAGGGAAATCGAAGGAAAAGGTAAGTGAACCAACAATGCACTAGCTTAAAGGAACCTATTTAGAAAATAAAAAACAAACCTTTACAACCCCTTTAAATAACATTTCTAATCATATGAAGTTAATAACAACAGTCCACAGAGTTCCCCTTTTACATCTGTACTCACAGAGTTGCCTTTCACTATAAGGGGGGGACTCTGCAGACTCAGAATTCTGATGTAGGGAGAAGACTCTGATGTAAGGGGGAACACTGTGGCCTCCAGTGTTAAGGAGAACTCTGATGTAAAGGGTGATCTGAGAACCCTGATTTACTTTAGTGTACTCACTCAGAGGCAGGAGAGAGAAGGGGGGAGACTTCAATCACAGACGGGGATGGATGGTGAGCTCACTCACCACTTGGCAGTCAGCACCTCTCATCCAGATGTATCTGAGGCTGCTGGACTTCAAATTTCTGGCCCCCATGTTCCTTTTCTGAGGCACAGCGCCAGGGATTGGAGTGTGGGCAGACACAGAGGGGTAGGGGCAGGAGGAAGAGGTGCAGATCAAGCCCTCTCTCCTCTCCCGTATGTGTGTGTTTGAGGGGGTTGCTAGGTTGTTGCTGACTTTGGGCAGTATGAAAGAGAGTTTAATAGACACTCTAAGCTTAGACAACTGCAGCCAGCGACCATGCTGGAAAGCTATAGTCCAGTCTAAATCATGTGTCCGGGTTTCAGGCAGTCTGAGAACACGGATGCATGATTCCAAACCCGAACTGTCCGGGTGAATCCCGTAACAGGTGGCAACCCTAGTTGAGTATGAACGAGGGCATAAACCCTATACATAAACATTCAGACTGGCCGATGGTAGGAGAGTACTGTTAGCCAATAATGGTCCTATTGCTTTCAGTCTAAAACTGAGAACATGCTTACTGGGGAGTAAAACACAAAGATGACCTCAACTCAGGGGCAGACTAACAACTCATTGGGCCCCCTGGCAATAGGAGATTATGGGGCCCCCAGGCAATCAGAGATTATGGGGCCACACAGTATACAATCACACAGTATACACATACATGTACACACAGTATACACAGACATGTTTCTATTGGCTGAGAAGGTACTGGAGAGGTGGGGCAGCTATAATCTCTGCATTTGTGGACCAAAAGGATGTCGGTAAGGGACATTTCAGAAATAGATGTAAAAAAAACACAGATTTTTACATACTGTCCCTGGTTTTACTGAGGCTGGCAACCCTGATGGGGCCCCCTAGTGGCCCGGGGGGCCTCGGGAAGTGCCCGAGTGGCCGAATGGTCAGTCCGCCCCTGCCTCAATGTACTTCTCTTCTGTCTAATTACAAACTGGGGAAGGTCCTTAATTGCTTTAAAGCAGTACCTGGCTTTGGTATCAAGAAGAGCTGGACATAATTTACAAATCCTTAGGCATGTAAAACGTTTCACATAGATATACCTCAGTTGTATATATTTAGGTGCTTGCCTATGGCTCAGTTCTAATAAAAGAAGTATTTAAAAAAAAAAAAAAAATATTCTATTTGTTCTAAAAGGAAGTTTGTTCCTTCTAAACAAATAAATCAGCAGTTCAGGGTTAATCCTAAATTGATGAGGGAAACTTTTATCATGGCATTGCAGATTTTACTGCGGCTGTAGTCGTATTGCTGCAGGACAGATCTGCTGTTTGTGTAAGAAAAATAAAAACTTTTGAAACTTTTCTTCTTCCAACAGCAAGCTTAAATTTTCCATGACGCACCTGAATTGAGAGTGCTCCTCTAATGGCTATTTGGCTGTAGAAGAAGCAAAGTATCAGGAAGGATTTGATATAAGTCATATCTTTTGTTCCTGTCATTTGGGACTTCTTTATAAACCTAGGGCAGTAAAAGTAGATGCATTATGACATACAATAATATGGTACTCTCAGGGCTGTTTTTTCCACTGGGCATGCTGGGCAGTTGCCCGGGGGCCCCACTTGTCTGGTGGGCCCCATCCAGGGCTGATCCTCAGTGCTGCAATCTGCTGCGTCAATCGGAGGCCACAGCCGCCCCAGCATTCATAGGGCACCGCGGCTGCCCCAGTGGCTAGTGAACAGGCTCCACCCACCTCTGCCATGTTCTTCAGACAGCATGGAGAGGGAGCGGAAAGGCGGCCCTTGATAGCTGGCGCTGCCCTGCTGCTGTGAGTGACACACTGTACTGCACCAGGCTGGCGGCCTCAAGTAAGTCTAACAATGTCTACTTAAGTAAGTTCAAGTTGTGCCTCAAACACAGCCACTGTCTGTGCCCCTCAAAAGCTGCCACTGTGCCCATCAAACACAGCCACTGTACCCATCAAACACAGCAACTGTGCCCATCAAAAGCTGCCACTGTGCCCAAATGCTTCCACTATGCCTATCAAACGCTGCCACTGTGCCCAAACGCTGCCACTGTGCCCATCAAACTCGTGTTATATTGTCCAAACGTTGTGTTAATGTTTAAACACTGATTTTGTTGGAAGTACCAATTAGCCTTATTGATAATTTGCATTTTTATTCTCGTTCGTGATCGTGTAGACAGGGCCCCAGTGCACTGTATTGCCCGGGGGCCTATAATGCTCTTAAGATGGCCCTGGGTACACTTCTTGGAACACAACTCTAACCTCCAACAACTCTAAAAGCCTTTCACGTCAGTTTGCCTGTGTGGAATAGGGATTCTTAGGACCACTGCAGGAAATGACTCTTGATGACGATCAGTATGATTATTATGTTGGTCTGTACATTGTGTATGACTTGGTCACATGACTGTTTCGTTAGATTCCTGCATGGTTTAGATATTCGCCTCTGGGTCAAATGGAGCCCATAAAAATCTTTCTTGTTCAATGGTTTTTATTGAAGTTTTAACAGGTACAAAGAGACTGTTGCAGTCAGGTACAAGCACATTTGCTAAATTCAACAGTGCAGTGTAAACTCAAGGTCCAAAGGACAATTATAATGCACCAACAATGAATTGCTCATGACCCTATACCAAATAACGAAATAGATTATACCAGATCCAGTAATCTATCACCTTCCCAATGTTAGCATAGACTAGTAAAAAGTGGAGGATATTTATGCATGTCTGTTAGTAGATACTAAAGGATGAACATTAGAGGCCTAGAGCTAATTCTAGCATGCATGTTTACTATGTCTACATACCCAAAGGAAATGTAGAGAGCAAGGAGAAGTATTGTAGGTGAAAAGGGACAGGAGGAAGAAAGAGGTGAAGGGAGCAAGGGAAGAGATATTGGGAAAATCTCCCATCCTTGGGGGTCGGCCAACCACCCACATGTAGCTTTATATGCAGGGCTCCAGGATTAAGCTAGTATAGGCTATCCATGCAGGACCAAATTTTAAGAAATTTTAATAATCATTGCTCCATTTAATTGTGGTTTAAAAGAGAAGTATGGGGGAAAAAAATATCCACCATATTCATACTTACCTGGGTGGATGCCACATCAGACCCATGCTTCAGCTGTCCCCCAGCGTCTCTTTACTGAGAACAGAGCCACCAAACATCGCCGATGGCTCAGTTCTCTCACCTCATCGAGCAGAGAGATGCTGCCTGTCAGTCAGCATCTCTCCTGCTCTGCTCCTCCACGCTTATTGGAGGGTCTCAGCCTCTTAGCAGCTCGCTGAGAGACTGAGACTACCATCAGTCCAGGCAGCTGGCAGATCTGGACTTCCTAAGTCGGGATGACGCGATGCCTCGACTGATTGCAGTGACGTTAACGGAGAGAGGACTTCAGACCACTTTCCGCTGAAAACGGGTCACAGGAGTGCAAAACGAATTGCACTCCTGTGACCCAGAGGAGAAGCCCAGACTAAAAAACTCAAGCTGGACTTCTTTAACTTCTTGAAGGTTTAACATAAGCTCTATTTGTGGTAAAAAAAAAAGACGTCAAATTTGTTTGGGTGCAGCACCGCACAACTGCGCAGCAGTCAAATCTTCCGGGTCTGAAGTGATTGAAGATGAAGTAAAGTGTTCCTTTTTAGATGTACCTACAGGCAAGCCTATAATAAGGCTTACCTGTAGGTCCTGTAAATATCTCCTAAACTTGCACTGTTTAGGAGATAGTTACTATATACGCCAACATCATCGGCGCATGCAGTCTGAAGAAACGGCTGCCGGTACTGTTTCTTCAGAGCCCTGTGCCTTGACCGGCAGGAGTGACATCATCGGGTCTCCGGCCAATTACAGCGCTGAAGCCTGCGAACCCAGAAGAAACTTTGGGGAAAATGTCAGTCGTCTCAGTGGTGTGCGGACACCTCTGAGAGAGCTTTGTTCTAAGGTAAGTATTTCATAATGCACAGTGGTGTAGTGGTTTGCAGTCCCTAGCAGTAAAAAGGTTCGCTGGTTCAAATTCCAACCACGACACCACCTGCCTGGCGTTTGCATGTTCTCCCTGTGCCTACGTGTGTTTCCTCCCACACTCCAAAGACATGCTGGTAGGTTAATTGGATCCTGTCTAAATTGGCCCTAGTATGTGTATGTATGAATGTGAGTTAAGGACCTTAGATTGTAAGCTCTTTGAGGGTAGGGACTGATGTGAATGTATAATATATGTAGCACCCTCTACCTTAGATAGGTAGGTGCTAGTATAGGTTTTTTTTTTGTTGTGTGAGCTGCCAGCGCAGGTAAATTTAAGCAGGCCTATGCTGTGAGCTAGGCCTGTTTGTTTTTGATCTGGGGCCAGGGGAGTGACTTTTTATAGCAGTAGGTGACTGACATGTACTTCAGCTCTTGGGTGCCTCCTCTGTTCCCAGGGAGAATGTCCTGGAAAAGGGGCAGGGCAGAGAGCTGGAGTGACATTGGGTACATGTAAGGAGCTCTGACCAATCCCCAACTAGGATTGGCAGGGGGCAGGCCTCCTACATATACCCATGGTCAGCCAGCTGAAGGAGGAGTTGTCGGCTGGGTGAACTGGATGATGGAGTGTTAGACTGTCGTGTCTGAGGGAACCCCCTTTCTGGGGGGGGGGGGGGTACCTCAGGCAGGGAGCTTGGGAGCTGGGAGGGAGTCTCTCCTTACACGATCATGGAGAGGTGTCCTGGAACAGGAGCTGGAGGATACAGTTGGTCCACACGTCTGGAGTAAAGTCATTCAGGAAGGATCTAGGGCAGGCGTCGATGAGTGGAAAGCACAGTGGGAAGCTCTGGAAGAGCGATGTCAGGGGGAGCTGGATCTAGAGCCAGAGGGAGAGACTATGGGAGTTTGTGTCAAGTCGCTGCAGCCAGGAGGGCGGGCAGGATTTGCAAGTCGGACTTGCTGGGATCAGTAGTCCATCTACATTTATTCTTCTCAAGTAAATTGGTTGCTACCAGGGCCGCTGATAGGCCAGTACAACTGGCCCTGACGTCCTGGGCCCGGTCAGCAGGGGGGCCCGGGCAACCTGCAAAGAGAACTGTGTTGAAAAAAAAAAACTTCCACAGCCCTGACCGAACGTCGTCGCCACCAGCACAAACCATCCACCGCGTAGTGTAGGTGGCGGCAGGGAGGGACAATTTCTTGTATTTCGGGCGCGGAAGAATGTCTCTTCTCTTCCACGCCCGCTCCTCATGCTGGCTCAAGTCAGCGTGTCCTTCCCTGGTGCCGCAGAGTGATTCCTCTCCCTCCGCTCTTGGCGCTCTGCTCTGTTCTTCACTCGGCTGAGAGAAGAAGCAGGTGAGATGAGCGGCGGCTTTGAATGAAGAAAACAAAGAAGCAGCTGGCATCTGACACTCCAGTGAGTCCAGGCAGGAGCACTGCAGGATCGGGGAGGAAGTGACAGCTGGGGCCCTGCTAACAGGTGGGTGCTTGCTGAGACAGTGCCACCCATGCCGCCAATGCCGTAATGTGCTGCAGAGACAGTTTCAAGGCGGGGTCTGGGGATGGGCCAGGGGTGGGGCTAAAGGAGGAATCAGGGGCGGGACCAGGGGTGGGGCTGAAGGGGGCCCAGTCAGGTAGGCTGTACGGGCCCCATGATTTCTATCAGCGGCCTTGGTTGCTACCACAAAGGGGTACTGCAGGCCCCGGCCTACAAAGGGCCATCAAGTAAAGACACTGGGACTTATTCAGAGTGAGGCCTAGTTATGTTCTAATGGTGTGACAGGATTACTAAAATTGGACCGTGAAGTAGTGTGCTGGAGGAAGTGTTCTGAGGTAAAAGTCTGTCAAGTTTAGGGTCAGCCATCTTGTTCTGCTGAGAAGTATGACGCAGTTACTTTTATTCTACAAAGTATAATTTATCCTATGGGCATCCCATGTCCCCTTTCCCCAACCAAGTTCAATCCCCTACATGCAATAGACTGTTCATTGACTGAGAAGTGTGTCTAATGGAGGTCTGGCAAGCAGGGTGAAATGTTAATGTGTGGATGTTGTAACATGTAGCAACCCTGCGGAGCCATCGCTACATATAAATATATATATATGTAAAGCGCTGTGTAAATTGATGGCGGTATATTAGTGCCTGAAATAATAATGAGTATGCAATGCATACTAGCTCATTATGCCTTTGTCTTGGGGGGGGGGGGGGGTGGGGGGGTGGTACAACCTCTTTAATTGGAGGGAGGGATGTACTGTACTACTATGTTCTAAAATTATAGAATAGAAATTCTATAACACAGAAATGTATGTATCATTTGCAGACAAAGAATATCCTCAGAATTCATGAGGAAATAGATGATCACATTTTCTTTCTCCTTCAGCTACTGTATAGGAAAAGAAAATGTGCTTTGTTGTTCTGGGCAACATAAATTGTATGCCTTAAGCCAGTCTGATTTAAAAAAAAAAAGCTCGATTGAGAAGTTGGACTGGTAGTGAGGGGGTTATCCTCTTGCTGGACATTTGGAAGTCATCATTTGCCCCATCTTCAGTGTTGTACACAATCCCCATGGCGACGGCTCGGTTTGCAGTGTGGATGCTGTCAGGGGGATGTAAGCAGTATACAGTGATTCTCTGACACTTCATCAGAAGTCCAGAAGGAACGGAGCTTTAATTCAAAACACAATATGAGATTCCAGCCCTGTCATGGAAAGCGGCGTCACAGCACCCGGCCCAATGTCTAAGCTGTGGTGAGAAGAGATGATCGAACAACTGAAAATCCACCGCAACAACAATTCACTGGAATGATATGACTGATCTACCATGTTTGGAAAAATTCCTTTAACTTTTTCTTTTTTTTTTGCTAAAAGTTTGCTTATAAGTGCAGTCCTTCATTCGCATTAGTCACTTACATTATATTACTATTGCTGGGAAAGGGAGGCAGCACTCTTGGACTTAAACCCAATAAATGATGAAAAAGTGAACTGGAACGAGGTTCAATAAAATACTTTTACAGTTCGTGGGGAAAAGGGGAGAGGCAGGCCAATTCATCCAGTCGTTTGGGGCACAATTGTCAAAATATTGAATTTGTGTATTTTTTTTTTGTGTATAGATATAAAAAAACAAAACATTATAAATACTTTTTTTCCCTATTTTTATAAGTGATATATTTCCTCTGTTTTTAGCTGAATAACTGAATAAGAGCTGGGGGCGGAGAAGCAACAGCACACTGAACTTTTACGTAAATGGCTGTCCGAAAGGCGTTGGCCCAAACTTGTCTTGCATACAAACAGGGAATTGTTGGCCAACAAATACGAACGTAGTGACGTACTAGACATACTACGTTGTTTTTCAGCTCTTTAGCGCCACCCTTTGGGCTCCTTTTGCTAATGTTCGTATTAGTAGAAGTTTGGTGAGTGTTGATTCGGGCTTTTCATTTCGCGCTTTTCATTTCGCGCTTTTCAGTTTGTTTCTGAATGGCCGTTCGTCAACCAGACATGTTGCAAAATCGGAGGAAATATCATGTTATTTATTATTGGCCTTGAAGTTATTGCTTTGACATTATTTTTTTTGGTTGAATAATGATTTCATTTGTTATATTTTCTATATTTTTGGATGCATAGAATGCACTTTTTGGTTAAGTTCTATTGGCAGATAGCATGTCTAATTTTATTTGTTTTCTTTTTTTTAATGCACAAAAAAAAAAAATTGTGTAGAATAATACTTCACATCCGACAAAAAATTTCCAGCTTTTGTCTGACGAAAAACTCAAATTGGCTGTCGAAAGCACCGTACTAACGATCCGAAAATCCGTAGTCTAACAAATTTTCCCTTCTGATTTACGGATCGTGTGTACGAGGCCTAAAGCTGGCCATAGATTATACAATTTTCTTATTCAATTTCTTTTAGATTTTATTTCAACCAGGGGTCAAGTCCTGGGGAAAAAAGTGTGGGAACTCCCACCCAAGATCCACTCCCCCACAAAAAAATTAATAAAAAAAATTATACGCTCATATGCACGAACGCTTCAAAAGTGGTATTTTTCATCCAATTTTCGTATTGTGTGTATGAAGCTTAACTGTTAGTACATAAAAAAAAAACAATCCTCAATAAACATAAATACGGTAATTCTCTGAATAATCAGCATTCATTCAATTGTAAAAAATTGGATAGTAAAAAATTTCAAGCACTGATGTACATGAGAAATAGACTACTAAAAACAGCGCTAGATTTCCAGTATCACAATGTTCAATCCAAATGTTTTTGAAAAGATACTGGGTTCACAATCGCAGGAATATAACTGCAAAGATAAACTTAAAAGATAAACGTTCGTTCGGTGCAGAAAATAATGGTGAGTGAACGGTTCAAGATTGCATCAAGGTGACATCATCTGTAGACCAAGTAATACCCCGTGTGACTTGTTCCACCACGTGCGGAGAAATCCCCCTTAGGGGTTTAAACTCACCAGAGGTAAGAATCAAACAGGCATATCAGGTATAGGTCATCGAATGGTTAAACTGCATCTGCTATTCATCCACCAAAATAGCCACCAATCAGCCTTGTAAACTTCTTATAATCTCAGCATCACCAAACACCACTGCATCAGGGGTCCTCGCCATAAAAACAAATAAAGTTTTGCACATAGCGTAATTCTGTTTATTCTTAAAACATGTAAATAAAACCACCCATAAAAGATCCCATAAGTATAGCAGCGTACATTAAAGTTACTTTCAGTTATGCAAACAAGAATCACTTGCGTTTTGGGTTTGTTAGAAAAACCCCACAGCGGCATCCATAGTACTTCCTGTGGTCTGTAGTGTGTCTATCCAGACACAGGGACAGCTTCCTGGTAGCAGTGGAGCGCAGCTGGAACGCAGGCGTCACTTCCGGTCAGCGTCGTGTAGGCCACGCCCTTACGCGTTTCGTCACTTCCGACTTCAACAGAGGGCGTGGCTACACGACGCTCAACGGGGCTATTTGTATCCAGCCCCTTTGGGCTATAACCAATCAGAAAATAAAACACACATCTACCTGCTAATAGGGTAGAGACAATCCTGATAGGTAATGCCCATATTGAGAGTGGGAAATGAAAACACGCAATGATTATATTGAATACACTGCGTGCGGGAGAAACAATACAGCAATGATAGCTAATTAATCAAATAGGGAAATGCGGGCATTTGTACATCGGAACATGTGGAGTGATAATTAAAACCAGGCACATGACGTTTTAAAACAAGGCACATGACGTTTTAAAACAAGGTCATATTGAGCTGTGACAAAGTATGGTGTGCACACAGTGAAAACACTGTCATTGCGGGCTGAGAATGCATATATAAAATACTGTGCGGTAAACATATGTCAGTGTAAGTCAAGGAATGCAATTCATTCCAAACATCTTATATGACTAGAAACGGCATTTAACTGTTACCTTAATCATTAGTCTTAGGTGGCAGTGAGAGGCTATATGCCGGTCTATCCGATCGCATGTGTATGGGAATATTCATGCGATATTGGTATTGTGGTGTATTCAATTCATACCCATGATGGCACAAATTAGTATAGTATAATAAAGTGACCACGACTGCGTGTCACACTGGGTGTTTTGGCATATATAACACAGAAGATGAGTTCCAATATCAATCTGCCTATGTAGTAGGTAGTTATAGGGTCACTTAACGTGATTGTGTATATCACATATTAGAGGGCAAGAGATTAGTGAGCTTAATAACAGCCCATAAGGAGTTATAATACCGGAATGTGTATGCTTTTATAATTAAAGTTAGAAACGTATAAGAGCATTCCCAAAATATAGGGGCACTTCAAAATTATATAAAGTGCAAATAAATAGCAAATAAATACGAGAGTGGATCAAACACAATAAAATATTAAATGCGAGCAAGTATAAGTGTATACATATATATATATAAAAAGGATAAATACGTATAAATATAAAAAATATAAGTAAATATATAAATATATATAAAAATATGCATTTTAGCGATCTTAAAAGCGATAAAACCACACAAAATCGCATAAGAAGTCGCATAAAAAATGGCATAAAAGGTCGCATCTAAAATATAGTAAATCATCCATAAAAACATATAAAAATATATAAATATAATTGGTACTAATAAGCAGAGACCCATAAAATATATGTTTATATCAGGATGATAAAAAATAGGAGATGTAAAATGGGGGGCATATAAGATGTTGGTAAATAAATATATATATATATATATATGCATATGTAAAATACAAACAATATAAATATAAATATAAGCCTAAAACAGAGCATAAAATTCATTTAATTAATTAAAATATAGTAACAGAGCCCTTGAGAGTATTCGGGACATAACTTGATCAATGGTCACTGATAAAACAATTTATGTCAAGGTCTACATTCAAACCTTTTGGCGACAAAGTGTCTACCAAGTATATCCATTCTGTCTCTTTCTTAGATAATTCACGTACCCGGTTTGAACCTCTCCAATTGGGCTTGAGGTGGTCTATCCCCCAGAATTTTAACCCTGAGGGGTCCTGTTTATGATGATTCTTAAAGTGAAGGGATAAGTTATGCTCTTTATATCCAAGTTTGATGTTTGCGATATGCTCAGCGATCCTGATGCGTAGAAGCCTTTTAGTCCTACCTATGTATATCAACTTGCAGGGACACTGAATCGCATACACAACATAAGACGTATTGCAGGTAATGAACTCTTTTATTTTGAATTCATTGTTATTAGTGGTAGAGGTAAAGGTTTCTAATGCCCGTATCTGTACATTAACCTCTCTACATGCCCTGCACTTTCTGCATGAATAGAATCCGTCTTTGTCCCAAAACGATGGGTGTTTGGATGGGGGATCTAGAATCTTCTTTACGATTTTGTCTGCATGACTTGGTGCCTTTTTATAAATAAAACCTGGTATCTGTGGGAGAGCTGTTTTCAAAGTCTTGTCCATCTGGAGTATATGCCAATGGGTCTGAAATATTGCTTCCACCTCTTTATATTGTGCATGGAAACCTGACAAGAAGCTCCATTCTTGGCTGTTTCTGTTTGATGGGGTGGTTTTCTCTTCCAGTAGGCTATGTCTTGGCACCATGGAGACGTCATTAATCACTTTATCAAGTCGTTCTCCCTTGTAGCCCTTCTCCTCAAATTTTTTCTTAATTATAGATGATTGCGTGTTAAAATCAGACTCTTTAGTGCAATTTCTTCTAATCCTTGTAAATTGGCCTTTGGGTATGTTTTTAAGCCACATAGGGTGATGCCCACTCTGTATTGGGAGGTAGCTATTAGCATCTGTTGGTTTAAAAAAGACTTTTGTTTGTAGTTTGTTTGTTTCTCTAAAAATGGTCACATCAAGGAAGTTGATACTCTGTGTGTTTATTTCACTTGTGAGCACAATATTACTGGAGTTGCAATTCAGTTCGGTTAAAAATAGTTCCAATGATGCACGAGATCCTGACCATATAAAAAACAAATCATCAATATATCGTTTATATAAAACCAAACTTTCTTTTCTAAAAGCAAAAATGTTCTTATCTTCCCATTCACCCATGAAGAGATTTGCTATACTTGGTGCGAATCTGGCCCCCATGGCTACGCCTCTTTTCTGAGAGTAGAAGTGGCCACTATACCAGAAGTAGTTATGGCTTAAACAAAAGTCTAGTGCATACCGAAGAAAGCATTTTTGATTGTGATTTAGATCCTCTCTTTGGCTAAGAGCCCAATTTAGGGCCAGCAGCGCATCATCGTGTTGGATTATAGTGTATAGTGATGATACGTCTGCTGTGACCAGAAAGACTTCATCAGTATTACTCAAATCTATAGTTTCCAGATATTGTAAGAGGCTCTTAGTGTCTCGTAAGTAAGCTTTTGTCCGGATAACACTTTTTTGGAGAAAAAGATCCAAATATTGCCCCATCCTTGAAGCAACAGAGCCAATCCCGTTCACAATAGGTCTCCCTGGGGGGCACCTGATGTCTTTGTGGATCTTGGGGAGTGTGTAGATTGTGGGGATCCTGCTACTACTGGGGTTAAGATATTTGCTTTCTTTTGAGGTTAGTACACCCAGTGTGCATTCCAACTGAACGAGAATGTCCAGTTCTTTCTCATATTGAGGTGTTGGGTCTCGTTCCAATTTCTTATAGGTGTCTCCATCGGACAGCATTTCTGACAATTGGTTGTGATAAAAATCTTTGGTTAAAATCACTACTCCTCCTCCTTTATCAGCTGGTCTAATGATGATCTCTTTTCTCTCTTCGAGTAGTTTTATGCCTTCCTGTATATGCCGAGGATTCACGTCTCGTTTCGGTATGACTTTCTCCAAATCCCTTAAAACAAGCCCTTTAAAAACATCGATGTGTTGATTGGCCCCATTCAGAGGATTAAAAAGAGATTTGTTCCGGAGACCACTGTCCGTTTGCACTGAGGACAGACTTGTGCTTGGTTGTGAGGTTTTATTTAAAAAGTACTTTTTCATGTTGATCTTTCTCATATATTTGTGTACGTCGATAAACACGTTAAATTTGTTAATTGGTCTTTTAAGGCCACATTTTAAACCGAGATGTAAAATATTCGTTTCCTTATGTGTTAGAATTGTGTCTGTTAAATTAAAAATGCCCTCTAATCCTTTTCTCTCCGTCTTTTTCTTGAGCTTCCTTCCTGCTCTGCGCCCACGTAGTCGTCTCTTCTCTGTTCGTGGTGTTGTGTATAATTCTCCTCCCAGTACGGCTGATCTCTCCACTGGGGGTATTGTGTTGGCATCGGTGGTCTTCCTCTTCGTGGTGGGTAACCCCGACCTCGTTTTTGCCATCCTCTCCCCCTCCCTAAAAAAGGACGTGGGGAGGGTTGTCTCTCTCGATTTTCTTGTTGGCTTAATGCCTCGTATCTGTTATGTGTGGGGATCCTATAATTGTGTGGGGGTGGTCTCTGCATCGGTGGTCCTTTCCCACCTCTCGGGGGATAGCCTCTTCCATAATGGTTCTCATTGCGAATAGGGGTAGAGCAGTTAGTGGGTGTCTGGGAGGCTACAATAGTATCATCATTATCTCCACTTATGAGATTATTAGTGATAGTGGAGTTTTGTTGCCTTCCAGGAACTGTGCCCCTTAAAACTTGTTCTCTATTCCTGTCTGTCTGTGGGCCGTTATTAGTTTGTTGCCATAAATATATGGTGTTATTCTGAAAATCGCCCAGATCACGGTGGAATTTCTTGTTTTTTTTCTTTTGCGTCTCTTTATCGACTTTTTCAAGTCTCTTTTTTATTCGTGTATTAAAATCTGTAACTTGCTGTGTGTCTTTTATTGGGTCAAGCTGCGTTTTTAAATCATTAATCCTCGTTTCTAATTTCGTCATTTTCATGCGTTTTCTCTTCAGGATTAATTCTTGCAGTTTGAGACCCATTGAATTAAAAAACTCCAGCCATTCTTGTACAGATTCTGGATCGTCTAAACCATCCTGGGGGACCACCTCCCATCTCAAGCTTCTAATAATAATTTTCTCTCTTAAATAATGTTCCAATGTACAAATGTCCCACCAGGTCCTAACTTGTTTCTCCAATGCATTTCCTAGAGCAGTGATTGCTCCATTAAAATTTTCTTGTACCGTAGTGTGTTCATTGATTGTAAAAATACTATTAATATCGATGTGTCTATTGGATAAAAACTGTAAAGCATCCATGGCAGCCAAGAGAATGAATAAAATATGAAAAAAAGAGTGTGACTGAAACGGCCTAGTGTACACTACTCGGCGCCTGCTGTTTGGGATACAGTCTGTTAATGCGGATAGACACACCCGTATAAATAGTAATAAATATATAAATAACTGAATAAATATATAAATAAATATCAGCAGCTGTTTCAATAAATAGAAAATATAAAAAATTGGATAGTAAAAAAATTTCAAGCACTGATGTACATGAGAAATAGACTACTAAAAACAGCGCTAGATTTCCAGTATCACAATGTTCAATCCAAATGTTTTTGAAAAGATACTGGGTTCACAATCGCAGGAATATAACTGCAAAGATAAACTTAAAAGATAAACGTTCGTTCGGTGCAGAAAATAATGGTGAGTGAACGGTTCAAGATTGCATCAAGGTGACATCATCTGTAGACCAAGTAATACCCCGTGTGACTTGTTCCACCACGTGCGGAGAAATCCCCCTTAGGGGTTTAAACTCACCAGAGGTAAGAATCAAACAGGCATATCAGGTATAGGTCATCGAATGGTTAAACTGCATCTGCTATTCATCCACCAAAATAGCCACCAATCAGCCTTGTAAACTTCTTATAATCTCAGCATCACCAAACACCACTGCATCAGGGGTCCAGGGGGGAATTGGCTCCAAATAAACTCGCCATAAAAACAAATAAAGTTTTGCACATAGCGTAATTCTGTTTATTCTTAAAACATGTAAATAAAACCACCCATAAAAGATCCCATAAGTATAGCAGCGTACATTAAAGTTACTTTCAGTTATGCAAACAAGAATCACTTGCGTTTTGGGTTTGTTAGAAAAACCCCACAGCGGCATCCATAGTACTTCCTGTGGTCTGTAGTGTGTCTATCCAGACACAGGGACAGCTTCCTGGTAGCAGTGGAGCGCAGCTGGAACGCAGGCGTCACTTCCGGTCAGCGTCGTGTAGGCCACGCCCTTACGCGTTTCGTCACTTCCGACTTCAACAGAGGGCGTGGCTACACGACGCTCAACGGGGCTATTTGTATCCAGCCCCTTTGGGCTATAACCAATCAGAAAATAAAACACACATCTACCTGCTAATAGGGTAGAGACAATCCTGATAGGTAATGCCCATATTGAGAGTGGGAAATGAAAACACGCAATGATTATATTGAATACACTGCGTGCGGGAGAAACAATACAGCAATGATAGCTAATTAATCAAATAGGGAAATGCGGGCATTTGTACATCGGAACATGTGGAGTGATAATTAAAACCAGGCACATGACGTTTTAAAACAAGGCACATGACGTTTTAAAACAAGGTCATATTGAGCTGTGACAAAGTATGGTGTGCACACAGTGAAAACACTGTCATTGCGGGCTGAGAATGCATATATAAAAATACTGTGCGGTAAACATATGTCAGTGTAAGTCAAGGAATGCAATTCATTCCAAACATCTTATATGACTAGAAACGGCATTTAACTGTTACCTTAATCATTAGTCTTAGGTGGCAGTGAGAGGCTATATGCCGGTCTATCCGATCGCATGTGTATGGGAATATTCATGCGATATTGGTATTGTGGTGTATTCAATTCATACCCATGATGGCACAAATTAGTATAGTATAATAAAGTGACCACGACTGCGTGTCACACTGGGTGTTTTGGCATATATAACACAGAAGATGAGTTCCAATATCAATCTGCCTATGTAGTAGGTAGTTATAGGGTCACTTAACGTGATTGTGTATATCACATATTAGAGGGCAAGAGATTAGTGAGCTTAATAACAGCCCATAAGGAGTTATAATACCGGAATGTGTATGCTTTTATAATTAAAGTTAGAAACGTATAAGAGCATTCCCAAAATATAGGGGCACTTCAAAATTATATAAAGTGCAAATAAATAGCAAATAAATACGAGAGTGGATCAAACACAATAAAATATTAAATGCGAGCAAGTATAAGTGTATACATATATATATATAAAAAGGATAAATACGTATAAATATAAAAAATATAAGTAAATATATATAAATATATATAAAAATATGCATTTTAGCGATCTTAAAAGCGATAAAACCACACAAAATCGCATAAGAAGTCGCATAAAAAATGGCATAAAAGGTCGCATCTAAAATATAGTAAATCATCCATAAAAACATATAAAAATATATAAATATAATTGGTACTAATAAGCAGAGACCCATAAAATATATGTTTATATCAGGATGATAAAAAATAGGAGATGTAAAATGGGGGGCATATAAGATGTTGGTAAATAAATATATATATATATATGCATATGTAAAATACAAACAATATAAATATAAATATAAGCCTAAAACAGAGCATAAAATTCATTTAATTAATTAAAATATAGTAACAGAGCCCTTGAGAGTATTCGGGACATAACTTGATCAATGGTCACTGATAAAACAATTTATGTCAAGGTCTACATTCAAACCTTTTGGCGACAAAGTGTCTACCAAGTATATCCATTCTGTCTCTTTCTTAGATAATTCACGTACCCGGTTTGAACCTCTCCAATTGGGCTTGAGGTGGTCTATCCCCCAGAATTTTAACCCTGAAGTGACGAAACGCGTAAGGGCGTGGCCTACACGACGCTGACCGGAAGTGACGCCTGCGTTCCAGCTGCGCTCCACTGCTACCAGGAAGCTGTCCCTGTGTCTGGATAGACACACTACAGACCACAGGAAGTACTATGGATGCCGCTGTGGGGTTTTTCTAACAAACCCAAAACGCAAGTGATTCTTGTTTGCATAACTGAAAGTAACTTTAATGTACGCTGCTATACTTATGGGATCTTTTATGGGTGGTTTTATTTACATGTTTTAAGAATAAACAGAATTACGCTATGTGCAAAACTTTATTTGTTTTTATGGCGAGTTTATTTGGAGCCAATTCCCCCCTGGACCCCTGATGCAGTGGTGTTTGGTGATGCTGAGATTATAAGAAGTTTACAAGGCTGATTGGTGGCTATTTTGGTGGATGAATAGCAGATGCAGTTTAACCATTCGATGACCTATACCTGATATGCCTGTTTGATTCTTACCTCTGGTGAGTTTAAACCCCTAAGGGGGATTTCTCCGCACGTGGTGGAACAAGTCACACGGGGTATTACTTGGTCTACAGATGATGTCACCTTGATGCAATCTTGAACCGTTCACTCACCATTATTTTCTGCACCGAACGAACGTTTATCTTTTAAGTTTATCTTTGCAGTTATATTCCTGCGATTGTGAACCCAGTATCTTTTCAAAAACATTTGGATTGAACATTGTGATACTGGAAATCTAGCGCTGTTTTTAGTAGTCTATTTCTCATGTACATCAGTGCTTGAAATTTTTTACTATCCAATTTTTTATATTTTCTATTTATTGAAACAGCTGCTGATATTTATTTATATATTTATTCAGTTATTTATATATTTATTACTATTTATACGGGTGTGTCTATCCGCATTAACAGACTGTATCCCAAACAGCAGGCGCCGAGTAGTGTACACTAGGCCGTTTCAGTCACACTCTTTTTTTCATTCATTCAATTGTGCTTCCATGCAAATGTGAGCATCATGTTCTGATCTTTATTGGGGAATTTTATTTTGTATATAGAGTGTTTATGTGGTGAATTTACACTTTTCATTGAACAGAGTTTGGATAACACAGGGTTAAACGTATGTTAGCTTGGGGGGCTTCAAACTCTGCAGGGCACCAACACACACTTGCTGCTATTCCAACCCTTCACATAAACTTCCCTCCTGGCATTTAACTTTGCCAGGTATTGTGCTCAGCTTACCACCCCAAACTGATGTTCCTCCCTCAGCTCACCTCTCTCCCTGCATGTCCTGTGAGCAGAATAGCTGTGCTCCTCCTCTGGGTTCTCTCATCATATGGCACTGAAGATAGAGGAGGGGGGGGGATTCAGCAGGACACACAGAGCAAGTATGCAGGAGACTGGGGGGGGATGAAGAGACAGAAAATCAGGAGGGGCCGGCGGGGAGGAGCGCATCACGAGAGGTCTGACTAAATACAATTCCTTAGCAGCAGGGACCTGATCTACCCGTTAGCTAGCTGTGATTGACAGGTAGATCGAAGCGGAAGCTGTCCTGGGGCCCCCTACTGGAAATGCCTGAATGGTCAGGTGTGCGGCACTTACAATTGCGAGCTGTGCCGGCAGCTGCTGGTGTAGCACCTGCATAGTTCAAAGTCTTGTAGGACACGGCTGCTAATGGGAACTGAGTTCCTGTTGTGGAAAAAGTACAGGAACTCCGTTTCCCATGCGTTCCCGCAGGACTTGAGCCCTGCCTTCAACTATATAGGCATACTATATGCCTTCAACTATATAGTACAAGGGCCTGCCTGATTGCATACAAACTGAAAGTGTTTAAGTATGACCTCATATATGGTTTTGGTAAATCTAAATGAAAACTGTACAAGAAAATTGTGTAATGTATGGCCAGCCTTAGGGTGCATTCACACACTGCGAATGCACCCACACTCCGATTAAATGCGAGAACCCCAGCAGGGTTTCCCATGATAAGATGCAGGTGGCAGCCCCATTAAAAGCAATGCCGGCTCCTGCACCTAATTGCAACCACTTGCATGTAATGTCCTATGCAGTGATCACATGTGAGTGATAGGCCCAGGACACAGGGCCGATCACACACATGTGACTGCTGCATGCGTGATTACATGCTGGAGTCCCCGCTACCAGAATACAATAGAGCTGCTGGGAGGATTCCTCTATCAACCTCAACTGTGTGGGTGGGGAAGTCCGTTGAGCTGTCAAAAAACTAGTAGAATTTAATTCAAAATCTTTTCTTTTAAGAACGTTTGTTTAATTGACTAATTGTTAGTTAGGTCAAATCGACATTCATTTTTAATCTGGTGCAGCTGTGCATAGTAACCAATCTGCTTCCATGTTTTAGGCCGGGTTCACACTGGTACGACAAAAACGCTCCAACATTGGGAGCTCATATCGCATGACATTTGAAAATCAATGTTTCCCTATGGGAGCTGTCTTAACTGGTCCGACACAAGTCGGTTTGACGTTGAAAATTCTCCCTGCTTGGAGCGACTTTGATCCTGTTTCAGCCCATTGAATATCACTGAAGTTGGATCAAAGTCGGATCGCCGTCTTGACTGATCCCACTATGGCATGCGACTTGTGCTTTGATGATCTTAAAGGGGAACTCCACAATAAATCTTTTTTTAAAAACCGGCATGGGTTCCCCCTCCAAGAGCGTACCAGGACCTTTGGTCGGATATGGATTTTAAGGGGAACCCCCATGCCGAAAAATGGCATGGGTGTCCCTCTAAAATCCATACCAGACCCTTATCCGAGCTCACAGCCTTGCAGTTCGGGAAAGGGGTGGGGATGAGCGAGCGGCCCCCTTCCTGAACCGTATAAGGCCGCATTCCCTCAACATTGGGTACATTGTACCCCTACCCATTCACCTAAAAAAGTGTCAAAAATAAAACACATTACACAGGTTTTTAAAGTAATTCATTAAGGCAGCTCGGTTGTCTCTTCCGATCTCTTCCCCCCTCTCCGGCTCTTCTTTTTTTTTTTTTTGTTTCAAATAATTTTTATTGAATATTTAAATGCAAATACAGGAGTATAATGACAATAAACAATAACTGAACAGTCCTATTCCATAAGCATGGACGTACAATTCTAGAATTACAGAGTATGTTAAACCAGCTAGTCTCTGAAATAATAGCAAATTTTCAAATCCAAGAATATTGTACCTTAAATCGAGGGGAGGACATTTGAGCTAAAGAAGTGTGGACACCGTGATATAGGAAAATAACATCAGTGGTAATTGGTGTCAGCAGTTATGTTAACAGAATTAAACTGATATAACCCCTGGGAAACCTCATTTAAGGCAATTTATGGTCATACCTGCTCCAGCCCTACACCCCAAAGGGAACTCGCTGTGCAAGGGGAGCAGGGATGCCCAAATTCAAGAAATATACATAACAATAAAGAAGAACTAGCTAATCATCGTGTTAGCGTCTGGTGGGTGTCGTTAACTTTTAGGACCTTAATAGAAAGGCAATTA
Organism: Lithobates sylvaticus; assembly: GCA_028564925.1. Lineage (NCBI taxonomy): Eukaryota > Metazoa > Chordata > Amphibia > Anura > Ranidae > Lithobates > Lithobates sylvaticus. The sequence goes on from CM053028.1 coordinate 71,791,979, forward strand.
ACAGGAAATTTTATATTGTGACCATGTGATCGGGGGTATGTGGGGGAGATCGGGTATATCAGGAGGTGGGGGGGTAGTATCTGAGAATATAACAAGTTAGAATCAAGAGCACAGTATCGGTAGTGGCATGAAGTAGTGGCATGGCGGAATCCGAGGGCCTCAATGTTGAGGGTGTATTCGGAAATTCTGATAAGGAGGGGGTGTGATTAAGTGGCGTTGAGAAAATCTGTGTACGATTGAGATTCCTTAAAGTGTAACCAGCCGGCCCATATGGCTGTGTAAGAGTTTGGGGTGTCTTTGGCCTGGTGAATAATGTTCTCTATATCGGAGATCTTATCTATACGCTGGAACCAATCACGGAGTGTCGGTACTGTAGTAGTTCTCCAGAAAATTGGTATGCATTGTTTCGCGGCGTTGAGTAAGTGAGGGATGACCGATTTTTTGTATACTGAGTGTGGGAGAGAAGTGTGGTGAAGGAGGATTTGAGCAGGGGTTAAGTCAATTGTGTAGGATGAAATGAGGGAGATGGCTGTTTGGATTTTTTTCCAGAATGGTTGTATAAGCCCACAGTCCCACCATATGTGCAGGGGGGAGCCGATATCCAATTTACAGCGCCAACAGTGTGGTGAAACGTCAGGCTGATATTTGTGTATCAGGTCTGGGGTTCTGTACCATCTAGCGTAGATTTTGTATGAGTTCTCTTGTGCAGTGACATTAACAGTACTTTTGTGTATATAATTGTACATCTTTTCCCAGTCGCTACTAGACAAATCTAGACCGAGTTCTCTTTCCCATTTTCTAACTATGGAGCTTTGTTTTGGGTCAATTTCATTGAAGAGTAGTGTGTATGAAATGGAGACGAGATGTTGTAAAGGGGTGTCATTGGAACATATAGCTTCAAAAGGAGTAAGAGTCCTAAACCATTGGGAGATGGGACGGTTAGTATAGAGGAAGTGCCTAATTTGTAAGTACTTAAAAAAGGGAATACGTTGTTCCGGAAATTTTGAAAGTACTTCTGAGAAGGGTATGATGGAGGCATCGTGAAAGAATTGAGAGGCTTTTAAAGTGCGTGTTGTTATGTTTGTTGAGTCGCCAGAATTATTAATCCCTGGAGGGAAGTCAGGGTTACCATCTAGGGGGGACATTGGTCCGGGGTATGGCGTCCATTTCAGCGACTTAGCCACTTGTTTAAACACTAGCAAGGTCGCTCCGGTAATGGGGTGGGTTGTATAAGATTTCGGCACGTGAGACGTCGATATCCATGGTAGGGTGGTTAAGGGAGTCGGATCAACAGCGTTTTCCAAAGCGATCCAGTCTTTGGAGAGTTTGTGGATGTGCCAATCGACAATTCTTGTGAGGTGGCATGCTGAGTAATATTTTTGAACGTCGGGGAGGCCTAAGCCTCCTTTCGCTTTTGGGAGCGTCAAGGTATCTATAGCAATTCTAGGTGATTTAGAGGCCCAAATAAAATTGCGGCTCATTCTTTTATAGGACGTGAAGAAAGAATTGGGGAGTTTAATTGGAATAGTTTGCATGAGGTAAAGAATGCGGGGAAGGATGTTCATTTTAAGTATTGCTATTCGACCAAACCATGAAAATTGGCCTGTGTTCCATTTGAGAAGGTCGTTCTGAATGGTCCGTAGTATCGGGAGATAATTGAGGTCATAGAGTTCTTCCAGATGTGATGGTAATTGGATCCCTAAATAAGTAAGGGCCTTAGAGAGACCACTCTCGAGGGGAGGGAAATATTTAATGCCTTTGACTTTGAAAAATTGATTTGTAGGTTTGATAGTTTCTTAAAGAGGGAGAAGTCTTTCAGTAAGTTGGGTAGAGTTATGACCGGTTCTGATAGAAAGAGGAGGATGTCATCTGCATAAGCGGCTATTTTGTATTGTTTTTCTAATATTTGTATTCCTCTAATGTCAGGATTAGCCCTAATTCTACGAAGAAAAGGTTCTAGGGAGAGGACGAAAATAAGAGGGGAGAGTGGACAACCCTGGCGAGTACCGTTCGAGATGGAGAAGGAGTTCGACAGGTGGCCGTTGGTTCGTATTTTTGCTGTGGGACGAGAATATAACGTTAAGATCATTTGTAAGAACCGCTGTGGTAATCCCATTGCTCGCAATGTTTCTGTTAAGTAGTCCCAAGCCACCCTGTCGAACGCCTTCTCCGCGTCGAGTGATAAAAAGAAACCCTTCTGCGCAGATTTGTGAGATAGCCAGTGGTGTATGTGTAATGCTTTGATGGTGTTATCCCTGGCCTCTCTTCCAGGGATAAAACCGACCTGATCCAGTGAGATCATATTTGGGAGAAGAGGAAGGAGTCGATTAGCAAGAATCTTGGCATAAAGTTTCAGATCTACGTTCAAAAGTGATATCGGTCTGTAGTTGGTTACTAAGGTGTCGTCTTTTCCAGGCTTGGGTATTAAGGTGATATGTGCCTCTAGAAGGTCTGCAGGTATCTGATTTGGGGATGCAAACGTGTTGAATGTATCTGTCAGGTGTGGGATAAGAGTTTCTATGAATGTCTTGTAGTATCCTACTGTCAACCCGTCTGGGCCGGGGGTCTTGCCTACTTTGAGAAGTTTCAGGGAAGCTCTGATTTCTTCTCCTGTTATAGGGCCATCCAGTGCTGAGGCGTCTTCTGGGGAGATACGAGGTAAGCCATATTGCGTCAGAAATTCTGTAATCAGTTCACGTCTACTTGAAGTGTCAGCTGTTTGAGGAGCTTGAGGTAGATTATATAGATTGTTAAAGTACGTGACGAATTGGCTAGAGATATCAGCTGGGGATACATGTGCTTTACCTGTTGAGTCTATTATTTTATGAATGGTCGTCGCTGTTTTTTTACGTTGAAGTGCTCTAGCAAGTAACTTGCCTGATTTGTTGCCAAATTCATAGAATAATTTTTTTGTCAACATATATTTCCGTTTAATTCTACTAGCCAATTCATCTTTTAGTTCTTCTCTAGCTTGGAGAAGTTGCGTAAGAGTGCGTTCGGCGAGTGATGCTTTGTGGAGACGTTCGAGAGTGTGAATTTTCTCTGGTAAATCCGCTATGTGTTGTCGACGAAGTTTATTTCTGTGTGCCGTAATAGATATGAGTTCTCCCCTAATCACGCATTTGTGCGCTGCCCATGTTATTGGAGGGGTAACATCGGGGGTAACATTGTCCTGAAAGTATTGGATTAATTGTTTATTGAGATCTCCGGCTCTTCTGTGTCCTCCGCTGACGTCTTCTGCCTCTGTCGGTTCTTCTCCCCTCTCCGGTTTTTCTACGCTCTCTCTCTGGTTCTTCTCCCTCTGTCTGCTGTCTCCTGCCAGGTCTCCTCCGCTGTCTTCTCGCTCTTTTGCTTGCTCTTTTGCCCGGTCTTCTCCGCTGTCTTCCCCCTCTGCTCTTCCTCCGATGTTGACTCAACGCAATCTCCTGAGGAGGCACGCCTCTTATGACGTCACCATCCATCATGCCCCGGGCGGTGACATCATAAGGAGCTGGGTCTCTGGATGACGTCACACGGGTTAGGGACAATTGTAGACATGCACCCACACTCACTCGGGTTGGACTGGTGTCTTTATTCAACCTTGCTAACTATGTAACTATGTGTCCTATTGAAAATTTCACAAAATTATGATACTGGTACAAAGTATTGCAAAGTTATTTAAAAATGAAATAACATTTTTCTTTTTCAATTTTGCGCTTTTTTAAAATGGGAAATGTGTAAATATACGTTAACTATGTAAAGATATTAACAAACAAAAACAAAAAAATACTAATAGTTAATAAAATACAAACAAACAAACAAAAAAATCAGCAGGAAAATGATAGTTGAAGATAGAAGGAGACTAAGGAGGAAAGTAGGGCTGATGAAAATAAGGGTTAATAAGGAGTTACAGAGGAACATTTTATTAAAAATAAAAAATAAACTTTTTTTACTTGTCAAGTTGCTGACATCATCTGCAGATCTAAGTTCAACCCTTTTATCTACAGATGAATGAACAGAAAGACACATATGTAACAATATGTTACTTTGTATCTTTGTATAATTACAGTGTCGAACGATAAACACTGATTTAGGCTGCTCTTCTTCTTTGAGTATACTGTAATCCCTGCTTTTAAAGCGGTTCTGCACTCTTTTTTTTTTTGGGCTATATGCCAAGGGCATATAGCTCAATTGGGGGACTTACCTGTTCCATGTTCCATCTCGATCGCCGCCGGTTTTCATCTTCATCTTCTTCTTTTTCTTCTTCTTGTCTGCTGGGGTCCATCTTGCCTGTGGGCATGTGAAACCCCACAGGCACTGTTGATGGCCCAGCATGCACCGCCGTTACTCGCGCGTGCGCAGTAACGGCACATCTGCCGACATCTCACGAGATTTCGGCAGATGTGGCCGAAATCTCGGGAGATTTCGGAAGATGTGGCCGAAATCTCGCGAGATATCGGGAAGATGCCCGCACTGACTCCTGGGATCAATGACACCAGATCCCAGGAGACAGTGCGGCGTGACGACGATCGACGCAGAGACCCCGCCCGCCGCCGCAGAGAGAGAAGACCGGAAGTCTTCAATTACAAGGTAAGTAAAAAAAAAAAAAAAAAAAAAAAAAACATTTCATTTAGTACTCTTTGCCTGATTTGGAAGGCAAAGAGATTTACTAAATGAAATGGGTGCAGAACCGCTTTAATTAATAACAAATTACGGTAAACTTGGAGGGGGTCCCAAAAGCAGGGCAGAGAGACTGGATGTACTACACAGGCTCTGTGTACATGTACAATAATGATTTTTTTGGGGTGTGTGTAGCATGCCCAAAGTCTGCAATTAGTTAATCAACAGTAAGGTCACAGAATGGTTTTATTGTTCTCTAGGGTGACTCTTTTATCTTGCATACCATACAATCATACATCGTCATCTCATGCCTGGCATTTGAGGACAAGAAGAAACCCATGCTAATTTTATAAGACCAAAAAGTCAGTGTATTTCATTTTACAAATAGTAACAATCTGTTCATGTAAATTTTGAAGTTTGGCAATTGCTTACTGAAGGAAAATCAGCAGCTCCTCAAGGTAAAGTTCAACTATATAAAGAGGGAACTGGGAAGTATAATTGGGGAAGTAGGCAAAGCTGTGACCTGAATCAGCACCTTCACACCCATTAAGAAATAGGAAAACAAACAGGAAATCATGTTGACTATGGCATGAGCCTAGGTGTGCCCTGTGCTGCTATTGCTTATAAGGAGCATGACAATTTACCACACTCACCACTAATAAATATAAGTGACATGAGCCTCATCCAGATATGGTTGGTTTACAGGTGAAATTTGTGTTTTTAAAGTATATCTAAAGCCATTTTTTTTTTAAAGTAGGGTTCGTGGAGTACAGAAGGGTTAAAACGCCTGACAAGTTTATTTTTTTCTGTTTTCTGTGTCCTATTGGGGAGACTTTCCTCCATTTCCTTTCCCAGAGACTCAACAGGTAGTGAGAGGAGATTGCTCCAAAGTAGAAGAAATTCCCTTTTGGACAGCCCAAAAATAAAAATTTTCGGACCGATCGGGTCCGCCTGAAAAACTGACCCAATTGGGCCACCCATTATCCTGTATGGGGAGGCGGATGTCAAGATATGTCCGCTGACATCCGATCTGACAAAATCTGCTGAAAACAGATATGTTCTGTCCAGTGGGTCAGATTGGATGAGATCGGATGAAAACAGACATGCAGTCTACTTTCTTCCTATCTCCCCATACAGGAGAGCGGGGCTCTGACAGGTCCGTCTCTGCACAGTGAGCGGCCTGTGTGAAAGGGGCCTAAAGTGTCCATAGAGGGCGCAGGAGCGCCGCCCCCACTCTCCTGCACCGCTCTATCACCAATAGATAGATTCATGCATTGCATGAATCTATCTATTGTCACCGCTGCCGCCCCCTATTCAGGTGTCCGGCCCCTTGTCGGGCACCGGGCATCTGAATTACAGCGGCGGGGTTTCTTTGGAAGCGCCCCATTAGAGCTGTCAGCTCTAATAGGCTTCCAAAAGGGTAAACAGCGGGCGCAATGCTGTGCATTCGCTGGTTACACACTGTTGTGTTAGAGAAGCGAAAACATCGCTTCCCTAACACTGACCCACCTCTCAGCCAATCAGGTTGCCGGGTCTGTGTTACCTGTCACCTGATTGGCTGAAGTCACAGGTGCTATGATTGGACGTCCAAGGCGTCCAATCATTGCAGAAGACAAGAGAAGGAGTACGGGAGAAGACATCGCGTCTGGATGAAATGGAGGACACCGGACACTGCTCGCCGCCTGCCGCCGTCCCGTTTTTTTTACTTCCACTGATCACTAAGCCTAAGGTATACCAGGATCACACAGGAACGAGGCACACGTTCCTGGGCGTTCTTGTGCGGTGCAAATTTGCAGAATGCAGAGAAAGAAGTGCAGGCAAAACTTTTAAAACTTCATCGCACCAAATCTGCATTTGGGGTGCTGTTAACATTACATTGGCACCCACAGCAGATTGTAAAGGCAGCGCATTCTGAGCACGGTGCAGAAAACGTGCAATAAAAAGCATCCTTCTCACACTGCATTCAGGTGCAAACCGGCCCTAAAGGATGGTAAACTGGCCCTTTGTTTAGAAAGTTTGGAGACCCCCTGCACTAGGAAAAAAAAGCATTTCTAGGTGCAAAGAAAATATTTTTTTTGGAAATGCAAAGAATTTTCTGCTAAAAAACTCAACCTCTTAGGATCATAGGATCATGCTGAAGGGTAGACACAAGACACAGTCAATATGGATGCCTCAGCAGAAGAGGGGGGCATAATAGGTAGGACCTGCAACCTATGTCACTGAAATAGCTCACAGCTCAAGGGGCACTTTGCCTTTTCACCTTGGGTTCTAAATTACTTTTGATGAGCTTGGGTTCAGTCCAAATGCAGATGCTGGCTGTCATTGCTTAACCAATGAGCTGTGGACTGGAGATTCCCTGCACTGCAGTGATGTATCCGAAGGGGTGGGGATACTCATGACATCATGTGGCCATATTAGGTCAATGATGTCACAAGCATCCCCATCTCTTTGTATATATACAGCTGTGGGTCTGGGAATCTTCCACCCAAAGCTCATTGGCCCAGTAATGACAACTAATTTTTGAGTTTGGATTGAACCCAAGCTCAACCCTATAAAGGACTTTGTCCTACAAGAATACTCTTAGCATCTCTGAATTCAATGTATGGGGGGTTCCCATTTATTTTTTCCTGCATCAGAATGTGTCACATGGTCCAGAGGAAACTAGGCCTCTGCTGCTACAGACAGTGATTCACCCTCTGTGTATAATGGGGCAATTGAAGTGAACGGCTGTGTTTATTTCATTAGTGGTCAGTCATAAGTCACCGATGCTAATGACTTTACTTTTACACGGATACTCCAGTGAGAAGTATGTGAGGCGGCTCTGAAGACCAGAATATATGCTGCACTGTATCCTCACCTCTGACTCAAGAGGCCTGTTTCAGCTCTGATCTCTTCCATATGGCATCCCCAATCCAGGAATAGCTCAGCACAAAGAATGTTAAAAGATGAGACATGGTTATTTTTTCCTCATTGATCAAAATGAAGAGACAAGGGAGCTCATTTATAAGGATATGCACACATTCATGAGCGATGCGGTAACAGCGGTGCTTATGCCGTAGGTCCTCCGGTCATAGTTGTTTTCTGTAAAGTATAAGTATACCAAAATCTATATTGCAGAATGTTTGACATTGAGCCTCACTGTATGCATTTTTCTGTGAATCTGTTTCCATACCTAGACATCGTACCAGTAACAGCACTTCTTGTTGCGGGGTGTCAACGCTAAGCCGCTGCTTTAAAGTTAGCAGATACGTTGTCAGCCTGCTGTGTGCTCTTCTTAGTTGGTTGATGTGCTGCCTAAAGCCTCGTACACACGCTTAGATTTTCAGACGACCGAACGTCCGTTTTTTGTGGCATGCTAGTCTCATGTCGAACGTGAAGAGGTTACTTACAATACGAAAATTTTCATATGACGTCAGAAGTGATGTAATATGTCAAATAGTTTTGTATGTATTCTTTCGTTTTTTGAGCATGCGTAGTCTTGCTCTTACGATTTTTTTCAGCTGAAATCCGTACTAATGAAACGAAAATCGGATGTTGAGTTCACATCCGACAAAAATGTAATAGTCTGCACATCCAGCTTTTGTCTGCCGAAAAAGCTAAATCGGCTGTCGAAAGCACCGTACTAACGTTCCGAAAATCGGCAGACAGCTTGTTGTATGAATTTTTCCATCCGATTTTCGTATTGTGTGTATGGGCCTTAATAGACATGATAGACAGGCCGACAGCCAAATAAAAGCACTGCATGTTGACAGCACTACTGCAAAATGGGACACCGTAGCGTTTTCAGCCTGAAACAGGAAGTGTTGTGCAAGGTAGGATCTCCATGTAAGAAACTTTTCAGTAAAGTCACAAAAGAGGATTTGTTTAAAGCGGGATTCCACCCTAAAGTGGAACTTCCGCTTTTCGGAACCCTCCCCCCCTCCGGTGTCACATTTGGCACCTTTCAGGGGGGAGGGGGGTGCAGATACCTGTCTAAAGCCCCATACACACGGTCGGACAATCCGCGGACCAGGTCGGTCGGATTTTGTCCGTCGTACTTTGTCCGATGTTGGTGTTGCGTACACACGGTCGGACTACATTGTCGGAATATCCGGTCCGGAAGAACGTCGTGACGTAAGTCGTCGTCCACGAGATTACAAAAGGGAAGTTCAGCACCACGTCAGGCACCCGTTGGGCTCCTTCTGCTGATCCCGTGTTTATCGAGAGTTAGTGGAAGTTTGGTGACTTAAGATTCGCGCTTCTCAGCTTTCTGACTCAGATCGTTACTGCTCTTCAGTTTGTGCTTGTCGTGCGTATCTGTTTATTAGTGCGTGTAGTCAGTTCGCATTTGTTGGTCATTGCGGCCTATATCTTGATATAGGACGCTTTGATTTTCACTGCTTATTGTCTGCTCGTTGCTGGTATTCATTTCGTTCTTTCAGGCCTTGCTGTTTATCGGTGCTTTCTGTTTGTCCGTTCTGACCAGCCGACCTTTTGTGACCTTGTGAGCGATGTTTCCCGTGCGTACTCGTCGCCAAGTTCGTGCTGTACGCGGAACTGGTGTCGGGCTTTTAGCTTTGAGCCAAGACCCGTCCATGAACAGAGTGACGAGGAGTATGTGGACCAAGAATTGGTTGCTTCAGCGTGACCAATTCTCGCACATGCCTTTGCTTCGTGAGATCCGGGAGAATAATCCTGATGATTTCAGGAACTTTCTCAGGATGACGGACCCTGATTTTCACCGTCTTTTGGCTTTGCTGACCCCCTTTATCAGCCGGCAGGATACCTGCATGAGGCAAGCCATTACTCCGGAGCAGAGGCTTGTTGCCACGTTGAGGTACTTGGCGACAGGGAGAAGTCTTCAGGATTTGAAGTTCTCTTCAGGTATCTCTCCCCAGGCCCTGGGAATCATTATTCCAGAGACCTGTTCTGCCATCATTCAGGTCCTGCAGGAGGACTATATTAAGGTAACATTTCTACTTGACTATTCCCTTCTATGTATGCTCTGTTTGCTAATGTCTTCTATTTTTGACCTCCTTCCCTAATTACCATGATTGCAATATGTTCTAATATGCTGTGCCCCTTTTCTCCTTCATGCATTTTTCCCTTCACTTACCTCCCCAGCATGCTCTTCTGCCCCAATAGACACCTATGGCCTAGTCAGTTAATCAATGTCTTTTGTCTGCTGCATAGTATTGTTTGCCCCCAAACACCCCCTAAAATATGCACAAATGTTTGCTGTGTGGTTTACTTCATGTAGAGCCCCTTTAGAATTTTTTTTTTTTTGGTGGGGGGGGGGGGGGGGGGGCCGGCAAACTCATTAGGAACCCCCTCCCCCAACTGCTCTGTCAGATGGTACCAATCCTTTATCTGCTGGCTTTCCCAAGGTCCATACACACTATATACCTACCTCTTTATAGTGGGCATCTTTAGGGATGAATTCAGCAAAGCATGTAGTGCAAGGGGCTGCCTCCATACATTCCATTTCCTAATTTTTTGTCTTCTTTCCCTCCTATTAGCTTGCTTGGTAATTTCAGAATGTCACAATGTGCCTGCCTTTTTTTTGGGGGGGGGGGGGGGGGGGGGGTTGAAATGTTATTTTATCTTTCCTGGGGGCTGCCAATAGTGTTAAGTACAGAGGGTCTGGCCAAACTAGCACACATTATTGAGCCATTTGCCAATCAATGAAGTGCAGAGGGTTACCTGTCCCCCCCCCCCAAAACCCTAGTTATTGCCAATGGCCCATCAGAAGTGGGGGGATTGATGGGGGGTGAGTAATCTGTGAAGGGGAGCCTCTACTTTTCTGTGCAAATACTTTCCAGCCTCCAATTTTATACAATGCTCTTGTTCCAAGATGTTGATTGTCTAATCTGCTTGCAATGTTTAAGTGCAAAGTGACAAATTTTTTTTTCTTGTTTCACTCCACAGTTCCCTTCCACGCCACAGGAATGGCAGACTGTGGCCTCCCACTTTGCCAGCCGTTGGGACTTTCCTAACTGCGGAGGGGCAATTGATGGGAAACACGTCCGCATCGTCCCACCGCCCAACTCGGGGTCCTACTATTATAATTATAAAGGGTTTAATAGTGTAGTGATGTTGGCGGTGGTGTCGGCAACATACGAGTTTATGTATGTGGACTTGGGGATGAACGGCCGGATCTCGGATGGTGGTGCCATTACGCACACGGAGTTCTACTGGCGTCTCCAAAGTGGCAGTCTGTGCTTGCCACCTCCAGAGGAGAATGCCGAAGGACTCCCCTTCGTCTTTGTCGCAGATGAAGCGTTTGCGTTGACTCCCCATGTGATGAGGCCGTTCCCGATGAGGACCCTCACCCCGGACCAGAGGGTCTTCAACTACAGGCTGTCCAGAGCCAGAAGAGTGGTGGAGAACACTTTTGGCATCCTGGCCAGCCACTTCCGCCTGTTCCTGACGGCATTTAACTTGGCGGAATACAAACTGAACCACATAGTTCTTGCCTGTTGCATATTGCACAACTTCCTCAAAAGACATAACAGGAACTATGTGGTGCCCGTTGGCCCAGATGTGGAGGGCCCTCCAAATGCGGACCTCACAGCCCTTCAAGTGGCACGTCCAGGCTTGCCCCCTCTAAATGCCCGCGTGGTCCGCGAGCAATATATGGAGTACTTTGTGGGTAGGGGGGCAATTGCTCTGCCTGACGATGTGTGAGAGGCATTTTTTAATAAATCTGATATTTTAACCAACCTATGATTTCTTGTCATTTCAGTCTTCTTTTTAGCTTATTTTACCTTGACATTTTTTCCCTTTGCCTTCGACAGTGGGAATGCACTTTCTGGGCAAAAGGAGGTAACAGTCTCTTCTTCCCAAAAAGATTATTCTCATGTTGTGAGTTTGCTTCCTAATCTTTGGTCTAGAGAAGGTTTGTACTGCATAACTGACACCCAAAATACTCCTTTTCATCACCAGGTCTGACATGTGTGTATTCTCAAAAATGCTGTGCTCCGTGTTTTCGTACAAAGCACTGTGGGTGTCATTTACATAAGTCAAATCCGCTATGCTCTACAAGTGCATTGAAAAAGTTCCCTGGGCAAGACAATTGCAGTGCAAAGTGGATTTGCCTTTAGTAAATAACACCCATTGCCCCCCATATCCTTTACATTTTACATACATAATGCATTGTGTTTTTTAAATAAGGAAGCCACACATTTAGAAAAATAAAAAAGTTTACTAGGAAAACATTCACAAGTGAGTTTACAATCTTCACGCCAAAACTGACAACATCTTGGTTATTTACAACATTGTTTACAAACATTCCGCAATTGGTAAAACCAGGCATGGAGCAAAACAGAACCTATGAACTAGGAAAGTTCAACTTTGTAAAGTGAAGACAAGATCAGACATGACTATATGTTCAAAGTGTGTTTGATCTTGCCTTCATCTCGTGCGTGAAGGCAACCGCAAAGTGGAAATTTAGAACATGCACACAATTTGGGTCTGAAAATGGTCATTAGATGGTAAAACACATGCCTAGAAGCTTCAAAAGTGCCATTTTCCATCATGGGGATGAATGGACGTTTTTTGGGGGTGCAACCCCTTCACCACAACCACTTTCGTAGTTCGTAAAGTGTTTGCACCCCCAAAAAAACGTTGCCATTCATCCACCATGATAGGAGCTAGCACATGTGGACACAATGTGTGCATGTTCCAAATTTCACACAGTTTTTAAGTTGCAAATGTGTTCAGAAGCTGGCACAAATGTGTGTTAATTACTTGGTGCGTTTTCATATTTTTCCTAAAACATCAATGATGTTCTTCAATTTTTGTTGAACATCATTGATGTTTTGCTTTATGTAATCTAGATCTCTATTGCAGACCATTATCTCCCCGATGAGTACGTGGGCACTCTCTGTGGTAAAGTGCGATTTTTCTTCCTCAACATCCACGTCACCTAAAAACCACAAACAAACAAAAATGGGGTGTTGGAAATGAGGCAGCCATACATGGATTAGCTTACCAGTAGCTGGGTTCTCCCACACTCACCTGTTGTGGTGACAATTTCTCCAAGTTCGATGATCTCTCCTTCCTCCTCCTCCTCCTCCTCTGCTTCTGCTCTTTCCCCTTTTTTGGGAGGTGTTGGTTTGGGGGTTTCCGCAGACGGCCCAAGTTTTCGCTCCCCTATGAGAATGTACAAAAGGAAGATTTAGCAAGACTATCTATTGAGGGCAGAAATAGGAAATGACAAACATTGCTTGAAAGTGACGGACACTATTTTAGTTTGGCCAGTTACAAATGCCAACAACATGAATGTAGTCACTTTGTAAAGGTGCTAAACTGACTAGCTTTTTGGTAGAAGTTTGTGTGATGGAGACACCCCTCTAGTATCCACTGGAGCACATGTGTGGAAAAGCCTAATAAAAAGGGGGTTTGGGTGTCCCAGCACTAGTGCTCTAGAGTCCAGATGGGTAAACAGCTACTGGGTGACCTCTCCTTTACATTGAATAAATTGGCTTTACATTCTTGATGACATTTCTAGTGAGAACAAACTTCCTTTCCCCAAAAAAAAACACCAAACCACGTATTATAAGTGGCCGAACGTTCGAGGTTGCGTACGATCGAATGGACACACACACGACCATGACAGTGGCAGAAAGATCGAGGCTGAGTACGATCGAATGCACAGACGAACATGAAAGTGGCCATTTTGGAATGTACAACTTTGTAAAAATCAAACCACATGGAGCAGTATGCAAGCAAGAAATCAAACACAAAACACAACTACTTACTTTTTTGAAGAATTCGCTTGATCTTTCTGTACTGATCGGCCTCCCTCAGTTTCAGGTCTGACCAGCGTTTCCTCAGTTGCTCCTTGGATCGTTGTACCCCAAAATTAATGTACAGCCTTCTCACAACTTTAGACATGATCTTGGCCTTGCGGACATTGGGATTGAGGTAAGGCCCATACTTCCCATCATAGTCGCTCCTCTTTAATATGTCCACCATCTCCAACATTTCTCCAAATGACATATTTGAGGCCTTGAATTTCAGGCTCCGGGATCGGGACGTTTCTGCCTCCGGACTTTCCTCGTCCTCCTCCTCGTTGGGGGGATATTTGGGGCGCACCTGCTGTGTCCCCGCCATGTGCTCTCCCCACTGCGCCGTAAAGAGAAGGGGTGGGGAATAGACGAGAAAGATCGTCAGGGGCGGGCGGAGTTTGACGCATGCGCACTGTATATAAAACGTCACACGCCTGTGTCGTAGCCACGATCTGGGAGACGAGGGGAGAGAAAGCTCACGCACGAGACGATCGCTACAAACGAAGGTACAATTTGACGTTGGTACATAACTAGCCTAGACTGATTAGAACTTGAGGCTTCTTTATGGAGAAGATTAGGAGAGTTTAGGCTGACATTATTTATATTGTTTTGTGTGGCGTTGTGTCTTGCAGAGGTGATGGAGGCCTTCTACGACGTGAGCTTTCTACCCCTCTTCATTGATAAATACCGGCAATTCCCCCTCTTATGGCAGGCGAAACACAGGGATTATAGCAACAGACCAAAGAGGTACGCAGCCCTGCTGAAACTTGTGGCATTTGTAAAGCCTACCCTGCCCATGGCAACCGTGGCAAACTTAAAAGTGAAGATCAACAACATGAAGAGTACCTATTTCCGGGAGCGCAATAAGGTCCGGAAGTCCCTAGCATCTGGAGCTGCAGCAGCTGATGTCCATGTCCCCACGCTCTGGTACTATGAGAGGCTCCACTTTCTCAAAGACCAGGCTACTGTCAGGAAGTCACTCTCGACTCTTCCTTGCACGCGTCCTTCCACGCACGCCACCCCTGATGAGGCTTCCGAGGACCAACCTGGGCCTTCCAGTATGGAATATGTGCAGGAGCCCAGCTTGTTCCAGGTATAGTAGTTTTGTAACCAGTTTGGGGAATAATGAATGATGTTCAGTTAATTCAGGATCCCCAATTGCTTAGTTCCTAACGTGATTGACATATCAACAGACAGTGGTGTTGGAGACATTTTTGGGAAGAATCTAAACTGCAGGGCAGAGAATTGTATGGTTTTCTATTTGTAAACATTTTGCAACAGTCACTAGATGAGAATTGTGTGTGTTTGATGAACAAATAACTGAAACTATGTCCCTTTTTCATACACAGGAAGACCTCAGCCAGGAGGTGGCTGTGGAAGGTGGCAGTCAGGAGGAGGCAGGGGGTAGTGGCAGCCAAGAGGGGGGTAGGCGTAGGAGCCTGACTGTCTCCCAAGTCTCTCCCCTCCACCTTCCCTACAGAAGGGCGAAAAACATGGGGGAGGTGGGAGAGTCAGCGCTCCAGCTGATCAGAGATGCCTCAGCCTCCCTCTATGCCACACCCACCTACGAGGAGGCCTTTGCCTCCTTGGTTGGCAGTAAATTTACGGGTATGGAGGCGGGGCAACGCAGCATGTGTGAGGAGGTCATCCTCAAAATACTAAATGAGGGGATGGCTGGGGAGATGACTCCCCTCACACATGTTTGCGAGAGTGACCTTGCTCCGCCTCCTCCTCCTCCTTCTGCCACCCCACCAGCACCAGCACCACGGCGTGGAAGGAAGCGTACAAGGAAGACAAGAGAGTGATGACCTTGATTCAGTCTGATCTGAGAGAAGATGGAGCCTCTCGTAGGACCAGAGCCTGGGGACCTAGATGGCATCTGCTGCAGTTCCGGATGTTTTGGACTTCAGGACCAGATTGCGCTCCCTTATTATTTAGATAGGTACTCTTCATGCCCCCAATTGTTTAAGCCTGTAAAATGATGGTTGCCACGGGTGTCCAAGGCTTTGCAAATTCCCCAAGTTTCACCATGGCTGCGTTCCTCTTTGGTTTGTTGCTGAGACCTAAATAAATGTTTTTTGGATTTGAAATAATCATTGACTATTGTGTTTTACTTTTCTACAATGACAGTTTTTCTTTGAGTAGGCAGGTACATTTCACTAATCCGAAAGTATAATTAACAAGGGGCACCAACAACCAACAAACTCCTAGTAAATTTAAGCAAGAAATACAAATGTTAATAATGTGGTTTTGCTAAGTTGAGACATACAACCCCCTCCAAAAAACAAACAAATTCTCCTTCAAACATGTATTCCCCAAAAAAAAAAAAAAAAAATCATGGTAAAAAAATAACAAAGATTGTTTTACGATCTGAGTAAAAATAAACATGTAGTGTATAAATGCTGCAAAGTAATAAAGAACTAAGTTTGTGAGAAGTGCGGGTGAATAGGAGCAGCTAAAACATGTCATTCTTGTTGCATTGTAAAGAAAAAGAGAATGCGCTGCATTAAAGACATTTTAACATTGCAGCGTGACGAATGTGCTGTGTCGATTAGGAAAGGTAGTTTTACCTGACCGAGCGCTTCCGTCACAGAATTTCTTCTGAGCATGCGTAGCACTTTGTCCGTCGGACAACCGTACACACGCTCGGATTTGGTGTGATCGGACCGGGTTGACGGCAAATCTTTCCAGCAGGAGATAAGACTTTGTCCGACGGACAAACCGACGAACACTGTCCGATGGTGCATACACACGGTCTGATTTTTCAACAACCTTGTCCGATCGGACTGAATCCATGAAAAAGTCCGACCGTGTGTATGGGGCTTAAGACAGGTATCTGCACCCACTTCCGGGCATAAACTCCCACGGGAGTTTACGCCAATTCCTGTCCCGGCGTGCTGACGATTCTCATTGCGCTGCACGACTCGCGCATGCGCAGTAGGGAACCGGGAAGTAAAGCCGCAAAGGCAACACTTCCTGATTCCCTCACCGAGAATGGCGCCGGCAGCAGCAGAGAGCCGAGCGATTGATCGGCCTCTGCTGCCAACATCGCTGGAACCTGTGACAGGTGAGTGTCCATTTATTAAAAGTCAGCAGCTGCAGTATTTGTAGCTGCTGGCTTTTAAAATTTTTATTTCAGGTACAGTTCCGCTTTAAAAACACTGTATATAGTGAGACATGATGCCAACTATACTGAAAAATAGATTTGGGGCTTACAGTACATACATTTTAAAGTGTATCTAGAGGCAACTGTGTTATTTTAACTAGCTAAGATATAGTAGGGATGGGTGTAAACCAGTGGGAGCCGCCCCCCCATCCAAGCATCCGGCCCCCTGATCTACATGCAGGGCGCCGGACACATGGATTCCAATTGGGGTTTTTTGTTTTTTTGAAGCACGTGATTAGAGGCAGAGGCTCTAATAGGCTTCAAAAAAGGGTGCGCTCGGGGCGCTGAGCGCTGCGCCCGAAGCCCACCCAGTGTATGACAATAGCAAATTAATATTTGCTATTGTAACACTGATTCTCCTCCTGGCCAATCAGGAAGGACCTGATTGGCCGAAAGGAGATCCGATCAGATTGGCTGCCAGGAGGAGGAGGAAGGAGACTCAGGGGAAATAAGAAAGCCGCCGCCGTCGCCCGTGGTGTTTGTTGTCCATGACCCGATCGACCGGAGGGGTTTAGTAGCCCCCCCAAAAAAACCCTGTCTTTTTGTTGTTGTCTTTTGTGTCCCAATTGGGGGATTTTATTGACCATAGTGACAGGTGAATTCAAAAGTGTAGTTGACCATTTTCACGTGGATAATGCTGGTGACTGGTGGTCCATGGTGGATCGATTTGTCAGCAGAAGCTGGCCCGTGGTTAGCAGGCAATCAGGAGGTAGTATGCTGCCTCCCACATGCCTGTTTGAAGAGTGATTTCGTGCTGTATTCCTCTCTGCCACACCACAACTGCATACAATAGGCATGGTTTCTGTGTAGCCACAATCACTTTTTGGAGGTGGTATTGCCTGCTGAACACGGCATGCTCTCCTATTTTTTTGACAGGCTACCACGTAAAGACTTGTGGCTGAGACACTGTGTGGGGCCGCCGATGGCCATTACTGTGTTTTGATAGGCGGCTGAAACCTGCTAAAAATGTACCTCAACTGCCTGGTCTTTCTGCACAGATGATGGCCATGTGAAAGAAGCCTAAAACTGGCCATACATGAGGATTTTTGTTTTGTTCAACCGGCGGGTTGAACGAATAAAATCTAAACCCGGTTCCACCATCCACACACTTGATTTGGATGCAGGAATTCTCCCTGTTGTGTCATTGTATTCTGACAGTGGGGAGACTTCGTCACAGTCAGAATACACAGATCAGTGCTTCAGTCTAAAGCCTGCAGCACTGATCGAGCGTAAAAATACAAATAGGGCAGTCGAACAGAAGTTGATCAGTCCCTCCATAACCAGCTGAATTTCGATCTATGTATGGCCACCCTAACTGGATTCCAGGAAGTAAATGTCACATGAATCATTTAGCTGGCCCCATCCAGAAATGATGGGGGTGTATTTCAAAGTGATTTCACAGCAAAGCCTGGAGATATAGATGGATGAGTATGTTTGCTTTAAAAGTGTAGTTCCACTTTAAAGAGGACACAGTAGCTGTCTGTGTGACTGTGGAAGGAAATGGTTAAATTGTGTCCATAAAATGCACCAAAATTTGTGAATGTTATAAAATAGCAAAATACACTTTTATGAATGAGGTGTTGGTAATATAAGACGCTTTAACTTACACAGAACTTGGAGAAACATAATGGATATACCATTTGCTGAAAACTTGTAACATGCAAAAACAATGCAGCTTTTTTTTTTCCTATGACTCAAATGCTGGATAAGAAAAGTTGATAAGTCAGCACAACAAAGCATCCAACCCAACCACTACCGTCATTTGTTCCAACTTTCTCTCTTTTCTCGTAGATCATCTAATCTAAATCATAATTTCTGTAATGTTCATTACTGAAGCTGTATTAACCACTTTAAGACTGCCCCACGCAGATATACTGCGGCAGGGCGGCCTTCCTGCGCAAAATTACCTACTTGTACGTGATTCCGTGTACGGGGTCTGGGGGCACAGCGGGAGCCAAAAACGTGGCATCCACCAGGACCCGCCTATCCTTAGGAGAAGCAGAACGGCGGTCTGCCTATGTAAACAAGGCAGGTTGCTGTTCTGCCAAAGGGGAAAATGGAGATCTTGTGTTTCTGCTATGCAGGAACACGGATCTGTTTTCCCCCAGTCAAACACTCCCATCACAGTTAGAAAGCACCCCCCTAGGCACACACTTAATCCTTTGATTTTCCCTGATGTTAACCCCTTCCCTGCCAGTGTCACAGTACAGTGACAGTGTATTTATTTTAGCACTGATCACTGTAGGATTTGTCACTGGTCCCCAAAAAGTGTCAGTTAGGTGTCCGATTTGTCCGACACATTGTCGTAGTCCTGCTAAAAATCACTTATGGCCGCCATTAGTAAAAAAATAAAAAAAGCTAATAAATAAAAATTCCATAAAAATATCCCATGGCTTGTAGACGCTATAACTTTTGCGCAAACCAATCAATATGAGCTTATCTGGATTTATTTTTTGCCAAAAATATGTAGCAGAATACATATTGGCCTAAATTGATTAAGAAATTTGATTTTTTACCTTTTTTTTATTGGGTATGTTTTATAGCAGAAAGTAAAAAATATTGTTTTCTTTTTTCAAAATTATCGGTCTTTTTTTGTTCATAGCGCAAAAAAAAAAAAAAACGCAGAGGTGATTAAATACCACCAAAAGAAAGCTCTATTTGTGGGGGGAAAAGTACCTTCATTTTATTTGGGTACAGCATCGCACGACCATGCAGTTGTCAGTTCAAGTAACGCAGTGCCGTATCTCAAAAAATGGCCTGGTCACCTTTCCGGGCTGAAGTGGTTAAAGATATACAGTAGTTACTAATCTGTCAGTCTGAGCTTTAAAAATGTTGAAAGTGTCTTTTAAAAATTACATTAAAATGTTAGAGCTTTGCAAGGCATTGCCACATTTCTAGGATAGGTGTGGTTACTGTTATTTATTTGTATTCTCTCCCTGCCTGAACAGAACTGTCAGACCAGTGTCAGGCTATAAGGCCACCATGGAGGCTGACCCATCTCCTGCCTGACCTCAGATTGAGCTGCTAGCAGAATTCTTGTATTCCTGACAGTGCCTTTACGATATGAAATATTGGTACCTGAACTTAACTCGGTACCTCTTGCAATCCATATACAGCAGAGCTCAGCATGGAGACGCGAGAAGCAGCACAAAGATCCAATCAGTTGTTATGCAGTGCTCAAATGCTAAAAAGGAATCTATTGATTGCAATAGACCAGAGGCGGCTCTCTAATTAGGCAAATTAGGCGGTCGCCTTAGGCCTCACCCCCCACAGGGGCCTCGCGACCGCCTAATTTGCCCATACCGCAACCTCGATGATGGAGAGATCCCAGCTGCAATGCACAGCGGTATGGAGTGTAGCTTGCGGCGTGCGGGAACAGGGAGACACCCCGCACATGCCGCGGGCATTGCAGGAATCTGATTCACTGGGACTTCCGGTCGAGAATGCAGGGCGGTCCCGGCGAATCAGATTCCTGCAATGCCCGGCCGCGGGATCCACTGTACGGATACACTTGTGCAGGGTGTCTCCGTTCCTGCACGCTGCGAGATACACTTCACTCCGCTGTGCATTGCAGCTGGGATCTCTCCCCAGCTGCCCAACACACACAGTGCACTGCAGACCGTAGCGGAGCGAACTGAACCCGCCCCTCCTCCTCTTCCTGTGCTGTGATGGGAGGGAACAAGTCACACCACTCACGAGAGCCGCGCTGGTCTGAGGTCAGTGTAATCTAAAAGTCTGGGAGGGGAGGGGGGCATGAAAAAGAGGGCGAGGGAGGGGGGACAAGCAAAGAGTTAACTTGGAGCGATTTGGGGTAGAGGATATCCATCCATCCCCCCCATACCATCCAGGCTCCATCCACCCCCATGATCCAATCCCAGCTCCATCCATCCCCTCATACCATCCTGGCTCCATCCACCCCACCCCGATCCCATCCCGGCTCCATCCACCCCACCCGATCCCATCCCGGCTCCATCCACCCCACCCCGATCCCATCCCGGCTCCATCCATCTCACCCCAATCCCATCCCGGCTCCATCCATCTCACCCCAATCCCATCCCGGCTCCATCCATCCCCCCCCAATCCAATCCCAGCTTCGTCCATCCCCCCCATACCATCCTGGCTCCATCGACCCCACCCCAATCCCACCCCAGCTCCATCCATCCCCCCAATCCAATCTAAGCTCCATCCATCCCCCCATACCATCCCGGCTCCATTCACTCCACCCCAATCCCTTTCCGGCTCCATCCACCCCACCCCAATCCTATCCCGGCTCCATCCACCCCACCCCAATCCTATCCCGGCTCCATCCACCCCACCCCAATCCTATCCCGGCTCCATCCATCCCCCCAATCCAATCCCAGCTCCATCCATCCCCCCCATACCATCCTGGCTCCATCCACCCCAATCCCATCCCAGCTCCATTCATCCCCCGATCCAATTACAGCTCCATCCATCCCCCCATACTATTCCAGCTCCATCCACCCCTCCCCAATCCCATCCCGGCTCCATTCATCCCCCCGATCCAATCCGAATTCCCATCCCATCCCCCCATACAATCCCAGCTCCATCCACCCTACCCCATCACATCCCGGCTCATCCACCCCACCCCAATACAATCCCGGCTCCATCCATTCCCCCGATCCCATCCTGGCTCCATCCATTTCCCAGATCCCATCCCGGCTCTATCCACCCCCCATTCCATCCCAGCTCCATCCATTCCCCCGATCTCATCCCGGCTCCATCCATTCCCCCGATCCCATCCCGGCTCCCTCCATCCCCTCGATCCCATCCTGGCTCCCTCCATCCCCCCGATCCCATCCCGGCTCCATCTACCACCCCTATCCCATCCTAGCTCTATCCATCCCCCTATCCCATTCTGGCTCCATCCATTACCCCAATCCCATTCCAGCTCTATTCCCCCCCCTCAATCCCATCCCTGTGCCATCCATTGTGACAGGTTAAGGAGGGAGAGCCACACCAACACAATAGCTTGCTAAGTGCAGGGGCGTGACACCATGTTCTACCGCACCAGGTGACACCAACCCTAGTGGCGCCACTGTGTGCTAGGGGGGACTTTAGGACTTGTGTTACAAGGGGGCTTGGATATGAAATCCACCCCCCCAGCACATATCTTCTGCCCTCCCAAAGCCCCCCTAGCACATATCCTCCCCCCAATCAAACAGATTCTGTCTGCCACAAAGGGGGTGGTATCCATTTGATGGGCACAGTGGCTGTTTTTGATGGGCACAGTGGCTGCAATTGATGGTTTTCTTTTTTTTTTATAATTTTTCAGTTTGTTTGCACCCCCCCAAGAATTGTGCGCACCAGCTGCCACTGATCTATTGTATCATGTCTGCAGCCTCTGACCATCTCTTGTATCCTCTCTGCAGCCTCTGACCATCTCCAGTATCACGTCTGCAGTCTCTGATCATCTCCTGTAGTATGTCAGCACAGTTTCTGACCATCTCTTGTATCCCCCCCCTCCCTTACATTAGAGTTCCCCTTTACACCAAAGTCTGCAGGTTCCCCCTTAGATCATGATCCGCAGCATTCCCCTTTATATCAGTGTTCCCATGCACTGTAAGGGGGAATCCTGCAGACTCTGATATATGGGGGAACTCTGTGCTGGCTGGGTTATATTAACCTGACCTTCATGTAAATGGAGAATAGGCGTATAATATATATATTTGATTAAAGAAGAATTGGTTAGAGAAAATTCTATAAGCGGTGAATTCATAGTTCATAGAATTTAAAACTCTTAATATATGCAATTTATACAGTTAATTTTTATCGCTTTAATTATTTTTCCCATTATGGATGTGAATGGGGCCTCATGTCTCAGATTTGCCTAAGGCCTCACAAAGCCTAGAGCCGCCTCTGCAATAGACACCAGAGTGACAGAGAGATGAGCTTATCAGTCTGCTGCTTTTCCTTTCACTGTCCAGCCATAGTCTGGGTAGGGACAGGATCTGTAATGCCGCATACACACGATCTGACTTTCCGGCGGGACTTAGTAAGCAGTTTTGACTTAAAATTGTCCGCCGGCTCATCAGTCCGGTGGCAATCCCGCCGTCTGTGTGCTAGTCCGCGGGACTTTTGAAATGAACGGACTTGCCCCACACACGGAGTAAAGTCCGTTCATTTTGAACGTGACTCCAGGTAGACGGGACCAGCAAAGGAAGTCAATGCTGCCGCCTCAATCGGCGAGATTGACACCTCGCTAGCCCCGTCACCTGGTATGGATTTAAAGGGGAATCCCTACGCCGAAAAAACGGCGTGGGGGTCCCCCCCGAATCCATATCAGACCCTTATCCGAGCACGCAGGAAAGGGGGTGGGGACGAGCGAGCGCCCCCCCCTCCTGAGCCATACCAGGCCGCGTGCCCTTAACATGGGGGGTGCCCTGGGGAAAAGGGGGCCCTGCGGCCCCCCCACCCCAAAGCACATTGTCCCCATGTTGATGAGGACAAGGGCCTCTTCACGACAACCCTGGCCGTTGGTTGTCGGGGTCTGCGGGCGGGGGGCTTATCGGAATCCGGGAGCCCCCTTTAATAAGGGGGCCCCCAGATACCGCCCCCCACCCTATGTGAATGAGTATGGGGTACGATGTACCCCTACCCATTCACCTAAGGGAAAAAAGTGTAAATAAAAAACAACACAATTTTTTTAAAATACTTTATTGCACAGCTCCGGGGGTCTTCTTCCTTCTTGGGGAGTCTTCTCGCCGGACTCCTCCGCTATCTTCTGCTAGCTCTTTTACTAGCGGAGGAGCCCGGCTTTCTCCTTCATCGTCGCCGCCTTCTGGGGGTCTTGTTCCGACTTCGGGGGTCTTGTCCCGCTCTTCTGTTCTTCTTGCCGGACCTCCACTTTCTTCTTCCAGCTCTTTTACTAGCAGAGGCCCGGGCTTCTGTCGCCGTTGGTGGTATTTGATCGCCCCTGCGGTTTTTATTTTTTGCGCTATAAACAAAAAATTAAAAAAAAAAAACGCAATATTATTAACTTTTTGCTATAATAAATATCCCCCAAAAATATATAAAAAAAATTTTTTTCCCTCAGTTTAGGCCGATACGTATTCTTCTACATATTTTTGGTAATAAAAACGCAATAAGCCATTATTGATTGGTTTGCGCAAAAGTTATAGCGTTTACAAAATAGGGGATAGTTTTATAGGATTTTTATTAATAATTTTTTTTTTTACTAGTAATGGTGGCGATCAGCGATTTTTATTGTGACTGCGACATTATGGCGGACACATCGGACATTTTTGACACATTTTTGGAACCATTGTCATTTATACAGCAATCAGTGCTATTTAAATGCACTGATTCCTGTGTAAATGACACTGGCAGTGAAGGGGTTAACCAGGGGGTGGCAATGTAGGGGTTAAGTGTTCCTAGGGGCGTGTTACTAACTGTGGGGGGGCGGGGGCATGGCTGTGATTTAGTGAACACTGATCTGTGCTCCAATCACAGGGAGCAGAGATCAGTGTCACTAGTTGCTAGGCAGAACGGGGAGAGAGAGGTCCCAAAAGTGTCCGATCGCCGCTATTACTATTAAAAAAAAAATAATAACAATAAAAATTCTATAAATCTATCCCCTATTTTGTAGACGCTATAACTTTTGTGCAAACCAATCAATATACGCTTATTTTTTACCCATAAAAATCATTTAATAAAAAAAAAAAGGGGGATATTTATTATCGCAAAGTACAAAATATTGTGTTTTTTTTCAAAATTGTCGCTATTTTTGTTTATAGCGCAAAAAATAAAAACCGCAGAGATGATCAAATACCCCCAAAAGAAAGCTCTATTTGTGGGGAAAAAAAGGACATCAATTTTGTTTATGTGCAGAGATGCTGTTTACTTCCACATCTCCACATTCAGCCTTCCCGTGAGACCATCGCGGGTATCCCCGCGGCGATCGAGTCCGCGGGACCCGCGACCGGACTCACGGGGGTCCCGACCGGCGTGCGCCGCCGGCGGGGTGCACGCAATGCCACGACAGCAATCTTAAAGGGACGTACCTGTACACCCTTTTGCCTGTCCGTGCCATTCTGCCGACGTACATCGTCGTGCACCGGCCGGGAAGTGGTTAAGAGGTTGGAAAAAAATGGGCGGAGAGCTGAAGTCACACTCAGCAGAGCTCAGTGAGGAGAGGTCTGAGAGCCGATTGGAGGGAAGGAACACACCTCCCTTCACACAGCACACAGGAACAGAGCTGAGGCTGTCAATAAGCTGAAGCTCCCTCCCATGTCACCATTTTTCTCTTGGTGTCAGGAAAACGTTTCAGAAGTGATTTGTGCTGATAGCAGAGGAACAAAGCAGCAGACACAAATGGCACTTAGGGGTTGATTTACTGAAACTAGAGAGTGTAAAATCTGGTGTAGCTCTGCATAGAAACCAATCAGCTTCCAGTTTTTTTTTGGTCAAAACTTAATTGAACAAGCAGAATTTAGAAGCTGATTGGCTACCATGCACAGCTGCACCAGATTTTGCACTTTCCAGTTTTAGTAAATCAATATAAAGGGATATGCTTTGTTCATATTTCATGTCTGGGGTTTACAACCACTTTAAACTAAACGTGGTTCTCAGCAACTCTGCCTCGCCTCCACAGAGTAAATCTGGAAGGCTGTAAATACCACAATCAAGGCCCGTGCCTTTGGTAAATATATTTATTTCTGAGCGGCAGGGAGTGTCAGTCTCAGTACCTTTTGTTATCCTGTTCACAGGGACGCAGACAGCCAAACAAACTGCTGAGAAAACAGAGGTGACACACGGATCTGCAGAAGGTATAGGAGGTAAATACAACAGATTGATATAAATGACCCTATCAATATCTTTTCAAAATTGTGTTCCTTTGTACAGTTTGTGATTATATGTGTACACTGGAGCAACTGTATTCAGCTATCACACACACACACACACACACACACACAGGCTTCACTACCTATTCTGCAGCACTACACAGTGGTTGTGCTTTATTGCTTCTTCTCACAGTGCAAGTCTATGGGTTGGCTGACTCTCATAAAACAATGTACTCCCTGTGTGGCTGATATCTTCTCTCTACCGTTGTTAAAGCAGAATTAGCCGCTTGCAGACCAGCCGCCGCCATTATACTGCGGCAGGACGGCACGATCCCTTGAGCCGTCGTAGCTATACATCAGCTCCTTTAAGCAGGATAGCAGGCACGCGCACACGCGCCCCGCTGCACTGCGGGGGTGCCGATGCTCATGGCCGACGGTCGCAATGACCGCCAGCCACGAGCGGTCGTGGGCACGAGAGGCAGAACAGGGACGTGTGTGTGTGTGTAAACACACAAATCCCTGTTCTGTTCTGTTCGGAGAGACAGATCGTGAGTTCCTAATAGCTAGGAAGCACGATCTGCCATTTTCTCTAGGTCAGTCCCCTCCCCCCTGTAGTTCGAAATACACACATTTTTACAGTAATCAGTGCATTTTTATAGCACTGATCGCTGTATAAATGCCAATGGTCCCAAAAATGTGTCAAACGTGTCTGATGTGTCCGCCACAGTCCCGATAAAAATCGATGATCGCCGCCATTACTATTAAAAAAAAATATATATTTTGTAGACGCTATAACTTTTGCGCAAACCAATCAATATACGCTTATTTTTTACCAAAAATATGTAGAAGAATACATATCGGCCCATAAACTGAGTAAAAAATTCCTTTTTTTTAAAAAAAGGGGATATTTATTATTGCAAAGTACAAAATATTGTGTTTTTTTTTTCAAAATTGTCGCTATTTTTGTTTATAGCGCAAAAAATAAAAACCGCAGAGATGATCAAATACCACCAAAAGAAAGCTCTATTTGTGGGGGAA
Organism: Lithobates sylvaticus; assembly: GCA_028564925.1. NCBI lineage: Eukaryota > Metazoa > Chordata > Amphibia > Anura > Ranidae > Lithobates > Lithobates sylvaticus. The sequence goes on from CM053028.1 coordinate 71,818,354, forward strand.
AAAAGGACATCAGGAAAAGGATATTTGTTTATGTACAGAGTCGCATGACCGCGCAATTGTCAGTTAAAGCGACGCGGTGCTGAATCGCAAAAAATGGTTCGGTCAATCAGCAGCCAAATCTTCCGGGGCTGAAGTGGTTAAACTCTGCTCTTTTTTTTTTTTTTTGGAGCCCCCAGGTGGTTTATGCTATAAAGTGATAATGCATTTTAGCACATTATGGCAGACTTACCTGTCAAATGAAGTCCTCCAGCAGTCCTGCAGTGTCAGCGCTCCAGCTGGCCACTTGATTGGCTGGTCCTCGATGATGTCAAATAGCACAGAGCAGTGCTGTAAATGTTTTCTGAGTTGAGCAAGCGTGGCTCAGTGTACTGCTGACAGGCAGGGAGAAGCATTGATGACAGAAGGGTCACTAGTGGACTAGAGTCTCTTCTGTTATTAAAACTATTTGTCAGTGGTTTTTCTAAATTTGGAGTTTAATTGTTTAACCACTTGCCGATCGCCCAAAAGCACATTTACTGGTACAGTGTGGCTGCGTTGCGCAGGATCATGTGTATATATACACGATCCTGCACTTCTAGGTATTGGGCATAAGTTAGGGTTGCCACCTTTTCTTCAAGTCAAGCCCGAACACTTTAGCGGCACACAGCAATTTTTTTTTATAGTATAAACTATACACATATTTTGCTATTAACCACTTGCCGACCACCGCACGCCAATATACGTCGGCGCAATGGCAGCGGTGGACAAATGGGTGTACCTGTATGTCCCTTTTAATCAGAGGGGCTAGCGTGCCCGCCTGTGTACAGCGTATCCGTGTGCCCACGGGACCTGCGGACTATGTCCGTCGGTCTCCCGGCGATTGTGTAACAGAGCCGCAGAACGGGAAAGTGCCTATGTAAACAAGGCATTTCCCCGTTCTGCCTAGTGACATGATAGAAATCACTGCTCCCTGTCATGTGAGTGGAAGCCCACCCCCCCCACAGTTAGAATCACTCCCTAGGACACACTTAACCCCTTGATCGCCTCCTAGTGTTTAACCCCTTCCCTGCCAGTGTCATTTATACAGTAATCAGTGCATTTTTATAGCACTGATCGCTGTATAAATGACAATGGTCCCAAAATAGTGTCAAAAGTGTCTGCCATAATGTCACAGTCATGATAAAAATCACAGATCGTTGCCATTACTAATAAAAAAAAAAGCTATAAAACTATCCCCTATTTTGTAGATGCTATAACTTTTGCGCAAACCAATCAATATACGCTTATTGCGATTTTTTTTTTTTTTTTACCAAAAATATGTAGAAGAATACATATGAGCCTAAACTGAGGAAAATTTAGTTTTTTTATATATTTTTGGGGGATATTTTTATAGCAAAAAGTAAAAAATATTGTGTTTTTTCTTTTAAATTGGCGCTCTTTTTTTGTTTATAGCGCAAAAAATAAAAAAACCACAGAGGTGATCAAATACCACCAAAAGAAAGCTCTATTTGTGGGGAAAAAAAAGAACGTCAATTTTGTTTGCAACGTCACACGACCGCGCAATTGTCAGTTAAAGCGACGCAGTGCGGAATCGCAAAAAGTGCTCTGGTCAGAAAGGGGGTAAAATCTTCCGGGGCTGAAGCGGTTAATGAATGTTTCTAACAAATCAAAGAAAAAGGCGCACAGGGTTGTCCAGAAACAGCTTCCCTCCTTGCACTTTGGTGCTTCCAGGAAGGACAAGTGCAGCGTCCAGCACTGCTGCAGGCAGCCTGTCAGTCTATGGTGGCTGGAGGGGCTGATCGCTGTACCAAGACCTGGTTAGGCTCGATTCACACTAACGCGTTTTTTGATGCATTTTTTTTAACATGGGTTCCTATGGAACATGTTCACATCAATGCATTTTTGTGCCTCTGCATTTTTGGAAAGGGTCTGGGACTTTTTTTCATGCAAAATGCAGCGACCCGCATCCAAAACGCAAGTACCGCGTTTTTACCGCAATTTTGCTGCGATTTGCATTTTTTTTCCACTGTATATAGCTGGTTGCTAAGCAACCACAGTGTAAAAAAAAAAGTAAAAAAAATAAAATATATACAAAAACGCAAATCGCGTCAAAATCGCAGTAAAAACGCGTGTCCAAAAACGCGGCAAACACCGCAAAAAGCACTGCAAAAACGCTCAAAAGCAAAATACATAGATGTGAATCGAGCCTTAGGCTGGATTCACACTTATGCATTTTTAGTGCTTTTTGCATTTTGCAGATTTGCACTACAATCCATTTAACATGGTTTCCTATGGAACACGTTCTGTAGTGCAAATTAGCAAAATGCAAAAAGCACTAAAAATGCATAGGTGGGAATCAGGCCTTAAGGTCTTGTGTGTTCAGGGATGAAGGTCTGGTGGGATGAACTGTTGCTTTGGTGATTTTAGTCGCATCATCAAAGTGATGGCCACAAATGTCAACTCAACGTCTCATTGTGGATAGTAGAAGAAATCTTTTCTGTTTTTGAGTATGAGCTATACATAATGCAAAGTTGCTTATACATGTAATCTTACATGTTACATACAGGAATATCTTTTGAACCCTACACTCCTCTCTACTGACGCAACTGATCATCTCAACAAAATTGTGAAACATCTTGCAAAAACTGCATGTTCAAAAGTTTGCATTTCTTTTTTTTTTTTCATGTAATCAGAAATCACTTGCTGCCCTGCCCTCTATTGAACCCAAAGCTTCCATGCCATGAGTGTTTGCAGAACTGTAAAGTTGTGTTTGTCTTTGTTGCTCCGATGATTTCAGTTGTGATAAAAAAAAAGTCACAAGGACAAGCCAAGCCATTCATAGAGATGAGCATTTTATAGCTTTCTCTTTAGAGAGTCCATTTCCGCAACTTTACAAGACAAGACATGAATGTGACAAAACATAATTCCCAGACCTAAAGTGTAATTCAGCATTTGTTATTGGTTTGTTGGTGGTAAAAACTTTGGAGTTCTCAGAATTGATGTTTATCCTGCAACTGCCATTCAATTTTGCTTTTCTCCTTGTTCACTAGTGAGTGTCATTATGATCTTCGCTGACCCAGCAGAGATTGGGGTTTTCACTGGCCCATTAAAGAATGGCATTGTGCTTTTTACTGGCCAATCAGAGGTCAGCTTTGTTTTTTCCTTTGGCCAATCAGGGTCATGCATTGTTTTTCCAATGGCCCAACAGGGGATGGCATTGTGCTTTCAACAAAACAGACAAGGACTACGTGGCACTGCTATACCTTTAAGACCCCCACAGTACCATCCTGTGATGGAGTCTTGGTAAACTCTTTGATTCATTCAAGGACTACTGTTGTACTTTCCACTGGCCAAAGACAGTCTGTCAATGTACTTTTCCCTGGTCAGCCACGAGCTCGCCTTGTTCTTTTATACAGTCTCACTAAGACCTGATTCACACCTATGCATTTTTAGTGCTTTTTGCATTTTGCAGATTTGCACTACAGTCCATTTAACATGGTTTCATATGGAACATGTTCTGTAGTGCAAATCTGCAAAATGCAAAAAGCACTAAAAATGCATAGGTGTGAATCCAGCCTAAGGATTAGCATTGTACTTCCCATTGGTCCATCAGGGAATGGCTTTGATTCTTTCACTGACCCACTAGAGATTGTGTTGTACTTTCCATTGACCCACCAACGACTTCCAATATATTTGTACCAGTCCATCAGGAAATGGCATTTTTCCTTCCAATGGCCCATAGGGATTGGCTTTGTTCCATACACAGGCCCACTAAGAAATGGCAGTGTACTTTCTGCTGGCCCTTCAGGGAATGACATTGTTATTTCCACTGGCCACTCAGGGATCAGCTTTATTCTTTCCACTGGCCAATCAAAGTCATGCATTGTTTTTCCCCTGGCCCAATATTATTGTACTTTTCAACTAGGCAATCAAGGACCATTGTTGTACTTTCCACTGGCCCAAGCGAGTCTGGTAACATACTTTCCATTGGCCAACCAGGAACTGGCTTGCTCTTTACATTGGCTCACTAGGGTTTAGCAATGTACCCATTGGTCCATCAGGGAATGGTATTGTTTCTTTCACTGATCCACTAGGGACTGTGTCGTTCTTTGCTTTGGCTGATCATTCCATTGGGGAATTGCATTTTTATTTCCAATAGTCACTAGGGACTGGCTTTGTTCTATACACAGGTCCACTAGGAATAGTGGTATACTTTGTGTTGGTCCTTGAGGGAATGCCATTGTTTTTTCCACTAGCCAGGCATGGTCTGGAATTCTTCTTCTCTCTGGACCTCCAGATGATGACATTTCACAATCATGCTTCTTTGGAAAATAATGTCCTTTTTTTGTTATCTCCATAAAACATTACCTGTCACTGGGATACCTGTAATGAAAATGTTTGCTAAGAAAAGCATTGAGTCTGCCATTGCTGAATTGTCACTCTGTATATATGCTCCTTGCCTGGCTGACCCTAGGGTTGTCAACTTTTCTTAAAGTCAAACCTGAACACCTTAGCAGCGCACAGCAATTCTTTTTTTATATAGTATAAATGTATAAACTATACATAGATTTTGCAATTAAATAACATTTGTAATCATATGAAGTTAATCAAAAGAGTCCCCCTTTTACATCAGAATCCACAGAGTTCCCCTTTTACATCCGAACTCAAATAGTTCCCATACACTGTAAGGGGGGACACTGCAGACTCTGATGTAAGGGAGAACTCTGGGGACTCTAACAAAAGAGATGCTCTGGGTACCCTGATTAAAGGGGGAACACTGAGAACTCTGATGTACGGAGAGGACTCTGATGTACAGGGGAACACTGTGGCTTCTGGTGTAAAGGGGAACTCTGATGTAAGGGGTGCTCTAAGAGCCCTAATATACCTTAGTGTACTCACTCAGAGGCAGGAGAGAGAAAGGATGGTGAGCTCACTCACCCCTTGGCAGTCAGCACCTTTCATCCAGATGTATCTGACGCTGCTGGACTTTAAATTTCCGGCCCCCACGTCCCTTTCCTGAGGCAAAGTGCTGGGGATTAGAGTGTGAGTAGACACAGAGGAGTGGGGGGGGGTACAGATTGAGCCCTCTCTCCTTTCCCATCTGTGTGTGTGGGGGTGGGGGGGGGGGAATGTTAGTGCTAACTTTGGGCAGTGTGAAAGAGAGTGTAACAGACACTCTCGGCTTACACAACTACAGCCAGCAACCCTGCTGGGAAACCATAGTCCAGTCTGAATAATGTGTCCGGGTTTCAGGCCGTTTGAAACCTGGACACATGATTCCAAATCCGAACTGTCCGGGTGAATCCTGGACAGGTGGCAACCCTAGCTGACACTCTGGCTTCAATACTTTGGGTCACTTACATGGAGCACACATACAGGTAAGGGCTTCTGACCTTTCTCCACATCTCTTGATCTACATACATGCTTCTAAACAGTAACTTCATAAGTTTTGAAACTAGAGGGTCATCATAACAGCCAGAGAGCTAGCATTGAAGGAATGCCCCCTTCCAAGAAAAGGTCCACTTTAAATAATGTCCAGGAGCAGCGATTTGATGCCTTTTTATACAATGTCCCAAAGGATTATACAGCACAATAAAACTCAGTATAACATTCTGAGTGCAAGTTAAGTGATAAATATGATTGGCTGCTATTGGGCAGTACAGACAGCTGTTCTTCCATACATTCTCATAACATGAAGTGTCCTGGTCTGCTTTGTGTCTGCAGCACCTCCTGTCACCTGAGTGCTGACGTCGGCTCTTTACACTTGCCATACAACACTTTTCCTTCCCACACTGGCTTGCATGTCGCTATGACTTGATGATTTGCAAATGAACCATCCAGCTGTCTGTCCAGCAAATCGAATCACTTGCTGGACATTGGCCAGCATCTCACTTCAACGCCTAAGTAAGGATTGTCTCACCAGCTATTGCAAGAAATGAAATCTAATAATGCTAAGATTTCAATTTTATTTGGTGATGAAGCTGGTTTTGTAGCTGTTTTTTGTGATTTTATTTTGCAGTGATTGGTTAGTATAATGCTATACTTCAAAAATATGTTTGTTGCAAAATTTTGACAAACTAATTTTATTACACATAAGGGTTTATTTACTAAAGGCAAATCCACTTTGCACTGCAAGTGCACTTGGAAGTGCAGTCGCTGTAGATCTGAGGAGGACATGCAAGGAAAATAAAAAACAGCAATTTTTATTTCAGATCTTCCCCTCAGATCTACAACTGCACTTCCAAGTGCACTTGCAGTGCAAAACGGAAAATTGAATACTTACCTTCCGTAATTTTCCTTTCCTGGTGCCTACCCATGGCAGCATACCAATGGTTGGTTGCTCCGCCCCCAACCAACCCACAGGACCACTTCAAACTCTAGAAATAGGAGTTGAACCCCCCCTGTCAGTATTCTTGTAACTAGCCTCCAAACCTCTTAAGGATTATTGAAGGGAGGGTGTATGCTGCCATGGGTAGGCACCAGGAAAGGTAAGTATTCAATTTTCCGTTTTCCTGGTGCCTCCATGGCAGCATACCAATGGTTAATAACTCGCTTACAGGGAGGGTACTGCAATAATAATTTTAATAACAACTACAGTACAGAAAGTTGCAAGGCTTTTTTCCCAAAATCTCGGGAAGTGTGAGCTGCTGACCAGCCCTCTTGTCGAATGTGCATTGACCGCATTTGGAGCAGGGAGACCACTAGCCCGGTATGCCCTCTGTATTAGCTTTACAATCCAGCTTGCTAGGGTTGTCTTTGATGCCGCTTTTCCCTTCTTTGCGCCCTTGCTGATGATAAACAGCCTTTGGTCTTTTCGGAGCGTCTAACTCATGAAGTCTTGAGGAGGATGATTCCTCCTCGAAAGTTGGTAGAACCCATTCGTGACTGAGGTGATAGATTGAAGGCACCTTCGGGACGAACTGATGGATGGGTTGCAAGACCACCCTATCCGGGAAAAAGGTGGTGTAAGGTTCTTGAGCCCCTAGGGCTTGGATTTCCGATATTCTGCGCCCCGAGGTGATGGCGATTAGGAATACCGTCTTCATGGTGATATCCTCCAGGGAGCATTCTTCCGTGGGAGCAAAAGGAGGACTTGATAAAACATTAAGCACTATTGTTAGATCCCATTTTGGGTACAACGCTTTTAAGAAGCGTTCCACCAAAGGATTCAACGCCCAGCGTGTATCCGTCAGAGCTGAGAGAGCCGAAACTTGCACCTTCAAGGTGTTTAGGCCTAGGCCTAAATCTAAACCGGCCTGCAGAAACAGGAGAATATTCTGTACCCCCGGCTCCAGGGGGTCAAACTGATTAGCTTCAGCCATTTCTGTAAATTTCCTCCATATTCTATAGTATGTGGAGTTGGTGGTAGCTTTTCTAGCCTGCAACAGTGTTTGGACGACCTTAGGTGCACACCCTAGCTTGTCCAGCCTTTCCGCTCAATTTCCAGACCCTCAGATCCAGGATCTCTGGGTGTTGATGAGAGAGACCGCCCTGTGACAGCAGGTTGTTCCTGTAAGGAAGACGGAGCGGCTTGCATATGGCCAATTTGACTAGCAGCGGGAACCATGGTCTTTTGGGCCAGTATGGGATTACTGCCAGTACTGTGACCTTCTCTGACGTCAGCCTCTGGAGAAACCTCAGTATCAGGGGGGTTGGCGGGAACGCATACCCCTTCTGGAAGTTCCAAGGTTGAATCAGGGCATCCACCCCCGCTGTTCCTAGTGATGGGAACCTTGAGAAAAAACGGGGTGTCTTCGCATTGAGGGGGCTGTTCTCGTCCACCACCAAAGACTGGACTGTGGGACGAGCGTCAAAAGGATTTTTGGCCCTCGGTCGTGGAAGTTGAGGCTTTGGGTTTTCCCGACTTCAGGAAAGTTGCCTGTGACCCTTTCCAGCCTCTCCTATATTCTCTACCTGGGCGGTAGGATCTGGAGTCTTTGGTTCTCTGATTCACCGGGCGTGACACAAATCTCTTTCTCCTGCTTCTATCCTGGGGAATTAAGCCACTCTTCCCTCCCGTGACCCGGGTAATTGCTGCATCCATCTTGTCGCCAAATAATGCTTTCCCATTGTACGGGATACGGCACCACGATTGTTTCGAGGTAGGGTCGGCTGCCCATGGCTTAAGCCACAATGCCCGTCTGGCCGTAATGGAATATAACATGGCCCTGGATGAACACTTTATAATGTCAATGGCCGCCTCCGCCATAAAGTCTGAGGCCAATTTCAGCTCATCTAGTGCCTTAATGATTTCTTCCACATCCACACCTTGTCTGAGGGCTATTTCAATGTTGTCTGACCAGACTCTTGTGGCCCTGGAAATAGAGGTTAGGGCGACTGCGGGTTTGCATGCCCCCCCCGTTGCCTGATAGGCTTTTTTCAGATCTGAATCTATTCTTCGATCCAGGACATCCTTAAAGGAGACAGCGTCTTCCAAGGGGAGTGTTGTATTCCTGGCTAATCTCATAATTGAGGCATCTACCATCGGAACAGCGTCAAACAACTGTGCGTCTGCTTCTGAAAAGGGGTATAATTTTGTAAAACGGTTATAGGCCACAGGCCTTTTATCTACCTTCTGCCATTCGTCTGTTATTACCTCCTTGATCTCCTCCATCAGGGGGAAGTTTGACAATTTCCTTTTCAGGTGTGGAAAATATTTTTTGGATTTTGCTGGCGGCTCTGGGTCCTCCTCCCACTGGATTGCATCTTTTACAGCATTAATAAAGGGTTCTACTAAGGCGAAATCGAAAGATGATGGGTTTTCCTCCACTAATTCTGTTTCTTCCTCAGAAAGTGCTTCAGGATCCTGGTGTGGGGTGGGGGTAATCACTGATTCACCTGAAGAAGGAGCCGCCTGGTCTTGACTTACCGCGAGCTCACGGATAGAATCCTTTATTAACTGTTTAATGGAATCCATGGATTCCTGCTTGTCTTTTTCCTTGTCCCCCGCAGCTTCTCTGAGACATTAGGCACATACCAGTTTGTCTGGGAGGGCTTGCTTTCCACATACCCAGCAAGCTTTCTGACCTGGGTATTTTGACGAGACACGTCTGTCTGTGGAGTGCCGGGGTGACCTTTGGCCACTGCGAGAGGCATGGGCTGATGAGGAGTGGGAGTGACCCGAACTTCTATGTCCCCCTGACCTCCTATCTTGGGACCCCCTGTGGGATGACCGGCGGGATGATCCGTGATGCGGGCTGCATAAATGAGGGGGGGGGGGGAGAGGGAGAGAGGGGGAGGGAAAAAAAAAAAAAAAAAGGAAGTTTTTTTAAAACCCGTTTATTTTAGAAAGTGCTCTTTTTTTTTCCCTTACCTGACTGTTGCAGCCCTTACCTAGTGGTATGTTGAGGATCTTTTTGATGCGGTGTAAGATTGCTATGGGCAGCTAAAAAGTAGGAGAGGTACTTAGTTGGACTAATGTGTAGTACAAAACATCAATATGTCAAAAAGAAAAATAAACTTCCAAGATACAGATCATAAAAAAAAAACACAAGGGGAAACTTGCCCCTTCCAGTACCTTGGCTTGGTTCCATATCCAGGAGAAAACAACAGGCTGGACAGCAGGAGAGAGAGAGAGAGAACACTTGAGGTGTGTACTCCTATGTAGCTGACACCATACTGAAGCTGTGCTCTCCTTTTATACTGAGAGCGCTTTGGGAGTCACAAGATGGCCGCCGGAGGCTTCAGAGCGGCTACTGCGCATGCGCCGTGACGTCACGGCGCGGCTCCGCCTTCCGCCGAGAAAACAGAGCGGAACGGCGCGCGCGAAGCGCCGCACACACAGGGAGACACTAAGGGAGGGAGGATGCTTTCCCCCACTGCTGCCCCCAACCCCAAAAAGATCCACAGAAAAACGGGTTTCCCATACTTATCTGGTGCCTTTAGCAACCCAAGCCATGGGACTCCATGCTGCAGGAGAGCATTAACCTGCAATGGTTACACCATAGAGCGGTGAGGAAGGGCTGGCCGTGATCCTGCAGGTATGAGGACAGAGAAAAGATTACTGACAGGGGGGGTTCAACTCCTATTTCTAGAGTTTGAAGTGGTCCTGTGGGTTGGTTGGGGGCGGAGCAACCAACCATTGGTATGCTGCCATGGAGGCACCAGGAAAGTGGATTTCGCCTTTAGTAAATCAACCCCAGAACTCCCTTAACACAGCATTCTTATTATCAGCTATTAAAATAGAATTAAAACTCATTAAAGCAGAACACTGAATATTCATTAGCTTTGTGCCCCTGCACCTAAATACACAACCCCACTCTCCACCAATGTACTAACGTGCACAACCCCACTCACCACGACTGCACTGACTGCACAGCTCCACTCTTCGCCACTGCACCGACATGCACAACCCCACTGTCCGCCACTGCAGTCTGCAGGGATGGGACAACTCCATTCTTCACCACTGCACCAATGTGCACCTCTCACTGTCTGCTACTGCACAGAAATGCACAACCCCACTCTCTAACACTGCACTGACATGCACAACTCCACTCTCTACCATTGCACTGACATTTACAACCTCACTCTTCACCATAGCACAGACATGCACAACCCCACTCTCTGCCACTGTAAGTGTAGCAGTACCCCCGTAGGGGCTGCTGGTTGTTGTAGTTCGTCTCTCACCCAGCGCAATCAGGCACACAATCTTCAGACACTCAGGAGTCAATAAGCAGTCCTTGTACCTAGTTTTTTTGTTTTTATTGGGGGAATAAAACTTGGATGGGGTAAGGGAAAGTATGGGATGCCCACTTGAGTGAAGAGATAAAGAATTGGGACTTTACCAATGTGCACAATCTTACTCTCTGCCACTGCACCAACATGCACAACCCCTCTCTCCGCCACTGCACTGACATGTGCAACCTACTCTGCACCACTGCACCAACATGCACAGCCCTGCTGTCCACCACTGTGGATATGGAAAAACTCCACTCTCCACCATTGCATCAACATGCACAATGCCTTTCCTCCCCACTGCATGGATGGCAAAACTTCCCTCTCTGCCGCTTTACTGATTTGCAGAATCCTGCTCTCTGCCACTGCATCGGCATGCGCATCTCACTCTTTGCCACTGCACTAATGGAAAACCCCACAGTCTGCCACTGTAGTGATGTGCATAATCCCACTCTCCACCACTGCACCAATGTGCACAAATTCACTCTCTGCCACTGCACCAATGTGCACAATATAACTCGTTGTCACTGCACTGATATGCACAACCCCACTCTCCACCCCTGCACCGACACACTCAATTCCATCCTGGGGTCCCCCCTGGGAGGCAACATGTGCGTGATGCAGAAGAGCCACTGCTGTTAGGCCTCAGCAGGTACTATGGCTGATGGCCTGAAGGAGGTTTGTGGGTGGGGCCTACTCACCCTGAACATGGGGCCTCATCTCCCCTCAGGGTACGTGTTCACTAATACATGGGACCAGGGGGGACTGCGTTCATGTGATTTTACCATTAAGGTAGTCCCCGGATTAGAAGTGAGCCGTATACCTTGTGCAGCTGTGAAGCCACATGCCTAATCCTCTTGTGACACACACTGTCCCATAAGCTGCGCCTGCACGCCTTGTCTTCCAAATGTAGCATTTAGAGGGGGACACCGCTGAGCCTGTGTCTCGCTCCACCTGTCCAGCTTTCCCACCGTGCACTAAACTCTGACCTCATGCATGCACTTAATTCAACTCCTTCACCCCTCCTGAACCATACGGCTAGGTCTATGAGGTCTCCATACCACAGATTTGGTCCTGATTGCTATTGGAGGACATGTTACCCGTGCCTGGTACCACTCTTTGCTGTCTGGCTGCTATTTAATTCCCACCAGTTCATGGTTACCTGTAGCAACTACTCTTCTTGACAACTCCTCTGCTGAGTTAACCCTTAGTGATGGCCTTCTGTTTCTTCCTCTTCACCACACATGTGCTTTACAGGCCTTGTTCTTCTAGATACGCCATGTACCTACATGTACCCCTTTCAATAACGTTTCATTCAACAATACAGTATAGCAACTCAATATAGTTAATTCCTCACCAACTAGACCCAGTTCCTTTTTAATTACTAACATCTGGAATGCACCTTAGGAAATACTTCCTGATCTAGGACTTTACCTCTAATGAACTCTCTCCTTTGGGAAGGTATGCACAGCCTGAAAAAAAAAAAAAACAATCTGCCTATAAGCTGGATATCTGGAAACTTGCTGGAAGATACCACCTATAGAAGTTGGGCTGCAGAGGTGTTACGCGGGAGCTGGCTCTGGACATTGTGAGTAGACCCTTCACCTATAGCTCCAGGTGTGCAATTGTTTTCAGGGTTAGACACCAGAGGTTGCTGCGAAGACTGTGACTGCTCATATAGAGTCTCAGGTTAACTACTACCAGCATTTACTTTGAGTTTGCTACTGAAGGGCCAAATACTACTGAAACAACACTTGGTTTGAGAATCTGTCCTCCAAGTTCTGGATGTTTTTTGAATATCATGCACCTTAATCCCTCTTTCCTGCTTATGTTCAAGTCCTGCAATAAATCTTCAAATGTCACCACTAGACTGAGTTTGCCAGTGTGCTGTTGAATTGGTACCTGGGCTGGCAGCCTCGCAACAGGTAACCTGGGTTACTTCCTGTGGCCACTCTGGGAATGAGTGCTACATCAGTATTTGGACTTTATGTTGTATTTCAGACTCTGTGGAGTTCATCTACGAACAACACCTTTCCATCACATGAAGCTTGCAACAATCTGGGAAATCCGAAAGTTCTCAACAGCAATGTATATTTTGAAAATGCGTTCCAGGGTGTTGAACTTTTTCCAGCATTGGCATGTGTTTTCAGGGCTATAATTATGTATAGTAACAGGCAACAATCCATTTATTGTGTGTATGCTTTTATGAGTTTCTCTCAACAGATTAAAACAGTTCCAATGAGAAACTGTGTTTTTAAGAGGGAAAGATACATACAGAAAGAAATGTGTGTACATTTAAACCATTCCTAAACCCAAGCAAATTTAATGTATATCTAATCCCCAAAAGCAAAAATACAAAAAATTACAGTTTACCAGTCCTTAGATGTAATTGCACATTAGTTAAAAATTTTCAGGCTTTCTTCCCTTTATTTTTATCTGCTAATCCTGCAAATAACACATTTCCTGTTCCTGTCTGGCTACACTTGCCTCACTAATGAGGGAGTATGTGCTGTCTATCCTACTTAACTAGTTCAGCTCTTTGGATGTATGTAGTACATTCAAAGAGTGAAGGGTTAAGCATTAGCTGATAAATGCAATAGCAGCCAATCCATCAGCTTGTGCTCCGTTTCTTCTGTCTTCAGGCTGGGTTCACACTATTGCAAATTCGATGCGGATCCCCTAGGGTGACCACATTTCCAAACTGCCATTCAGGGACAACCCCACCCTTTTCCCAAAAAAGCTGATTGCTGACAATGGAATTGGTCACTCCTTTCCCTCCTGCGTGACTATCGCTATCATAGAGCGCTATGAGGAAGTGATGTCACTTTAGCATGGGGGACCGGTTTCGGGGAAGAAAATTTTGACAAGGACCGGTTGGGGGGTGGGGTTGGGGGTTCTGGTGCTTATGTAGTCTCTGGGTTGACAGGGAATTCGGGTGTGGGTGATTTGTTGTGCGAATGGCTGGTGTTAGCAATTAAATCATCCTGGCACCATGCTTTATATGGTGTCAGGATGATGAAATCACATTATTTCTATGACTACATTGTAATATGTAATGAAATTGTTCAACTCACCTTAATGCAGAATCAGTGGGAACCCTGAGCTTGTCACTTGCCACCAGACACAGTTTTCTAACGTCGCCTGCCACCAGATGCAGCGTGTCACTTGCCGCCGTCCGTGGTGGAGGTGGATGTGACGGACCTAGCCGGGACACGGGCTGTTGGAGGGGACTGAGTGCGAGCCTGCTGCCTTGCGACTATGGGCCCTGGCATTCGGGGGAACAGTGCTCTTTGAGCTGCAAGCCTGGGACCCCTGAGCTGGTGATACTTGGATTCAGGTCCATGCTGGCCCCCCAATACACATAGAATCTGTATGTGTATTTGGCATATTAGCAAGAGACGCTAATGTCATGACTCATGAACTCCAGCCACCTGTGTTATGTAATTGAGTATAGTCTGGCTTGTAGAAGTGTTTCACCTATTGTTGTGTGTGCTAATTAACCCTGCAATTGAATGATGGAGCCCAGTGTTGATTAAGATAATTAGCTCATGCTAATTAGGTTAGGCTTGAGTCATCTGTCAACTGTATATAAGTGTGACATGTCAAATAAAGATTAATTCCTGATGTACCCTACACTGGTGTTGTCTGGTGACTGGGTAAGCTAAGGGGGTCTTGGATTGTGTGGTACCTTGACAGAGGAAGCAGTTACGGCGGACATCTTGGGTACGAGGTCCGTCACAATTGGCTGGCAGCGGTGGGATCGTGCTTCCTTGTCGTGAACACATCCAAACCATCACCTGGATCCAAGGCCCGGATAGCAGAGGTACAGATACGTCATGGAAGAGGAATTCGGAAGGAGGTTGCGAGAGATGCGGATACAGCACAGAGGACCAGTATCGGTGCAGGTCCTGCTGGGATGGTATGATTCTGTTCGCCTACAACTCTGGAAAGAAGCGCTAGCCTGTGAGCAGCGACACCAGGGAAAAGTTCTCCCCTCCATCCATGTAAGGTACTGGTCGCAGTATGAAGTACGATTGCTGTTATTGGGGGAACAACCGAAGCAGGAGTGGACAGCTGAGTTAAGCAGGCTGATCCGGGCAGAAATGCGTTTGGACGAGAGCTACAGAGCCCTCCGGTGGTATGTAGCCCAAGTGTGCCCGTGGACAGCGGATGACAGGCCCACGGAAGGCTTTGATTATAATGGCCTGGGATTGTTGTACTGGAGGCTGTCCGAGGACCCCGACTTTGGGAGTGATCTGGAGTGGCGTTTGGAGGAAATAATGGAGCACAGAGAGCAAAGATTGAACGTCTCGGAAGTGCTCTGGGCACAGGAAGATTTGGAGTTCCTGGCCGCTCAGGAATGGGAGCTGGAGATCGCCTACATACAGCTGCTAGACTCTGCTCAGCAGCAGGGTGGGGCTCCCTTTGCCTGGGACTATCAGGAAATACCAGCAGACAGCTCTGAAATCCTGGCTGAAGAGTCGGCGATGTGGCATAGTAACAGAGTGCTTTGCCCACCTGCCCCCGCAGCTATGGACGCGGAGGTCTTATGGCGGATGCAGGAAGTGCTGACAACAGGGCAGAGCTCTGCTAACCTCTGCCCAGCACCGATGGCATCATCTAGGTTCCACAGACAGGTGGTGAACCTCTATCCCCAGCCATCAGTTGTAGAGACTGGGGATTTAATAGACTTTTCTGCTGAGGAAAAACAACCTCATGAGCCTCCATCAGAAGAGCTGGTATTAGGGCCAAACTTCACTGAGCTCTGCCCAGCACCAACGGCAGTATCCGTGGAGTTACAAGGAACTTCTCCAGCTGAAGCGCAGGTCACCGGACAGAGGGTCCAAGACCTCTGCCCCACACCGGTGGCAGTTATGGAGGCTCAGGGTGAGAAGGTGGCAATCAATTCCCAGCAGCAGATACAGGGGGAGAAGGGAGAGGAGGTGTTTGTCGTCCCTCCCCAACAGTCGGCCAGGGGGAAGAAAGCGGTCTTTCCTCCCCAGCAAATATCCGTGCACCTGGGAGACAATACCAGAGACATGTCATCCCAGCGGCCAGATGAGGGAATGGAAAAAGAAGCAGCCGGCTCCCCTTCCCAATGGCAGCTACACAATTTGGGAGTGGAGGAAGCCAGCCTCCTGCCCCAACGGTTAACCAGAGCGGAGGATGTGGAGTCCCCAGCAGAAGTGCTGGCAACAGGGCAGAGTGCTACCCACCTCTGTCCAGCACCAGCAACAGCTGCGGAGTTCCAGGGAGCTGGGGCAGTCGGCCTCTCTCCCCAACAGTTAGCTGGAGGAGATGATGTAGGGAAGCTCCTACACCCACCTGAACTGCTGGCAACGGAACAGAGCGCTGCTGGCCTCTGCCCGCAACTAAAACAGGACAGATTCCCTGTAAAGGTGGATGGGAATGCAGTCTCCACCAGTATAACCCAGGGATGCTGGGCGGTCGGCCCAGATCCCCAACAGCAGGATGGAGTGAGCCCAGTCACCCTGTCTTCTCTCCAGCGGCTGAAAAGACTCCAGGGAGAAGGGCCAGTCCAGGCCTCTCCCCAGCGGCAGATATGTTCTATGAGAGAGGCAGAGGTTGGCTGGGTGAGTGCTCTGTTTGAAACAATTTGTTTGGGGTACTGTGTGGGTACAGGCATTAGAGGACTGGAACCACTGACTAACTTCGGAGTCAACCCGTCTGGGGTCTCCTCCTGTGTTAGTCTCCTGCCGAAAGGGGAGAAATGTGACGGACCTAGCCGGGACACGGGCTGTTGGAGGGGACTGAGTGCGAGCCTGCTGCCTTGCGACTATGGGCCCTGGCATTCGGGGGAACAGTGCTCTTTGAGCTGCAAGCCTGGGACCCCTGAGCTGGTGATACTTGGATTCAGGTCCATGCTGGCCCCCCAATACACATAGAATCTGTATGTGTATTTGGCATATTAGCAAGAGACGCTAATGTCATGACTCATGAACTCCAGCCACCTGTGTTATGTAATTGAGTATAGTCTGGCTTGTAGAAGTGTTTCACCTATTGTTGTGTGTGCTAATTAACCCTGCAATTGAATGATGGAGCCCAGTGTTGATTAAGATAATTAGCTCATGCTAATTAGGTTAGGCTTGAGTCATCTGTCAACTGTATATAAGTGTGACATGTCAAATAAAGATTAATTCCTGATGTAGCCTACACTGGTGTTGTCTGGTGACTGGGTGAGCTAAGGGGTCTTGGATTGTATGGTACCGGACGGAGGAAGCATTTACGGCGGACATCTTGGGTACGAGGTCCGTCACAGTGGAGCTGGCCCGTTGAGAGCACTGGGCGCGGAGGAGGAGGAAGTTAACTCCTCCTCCACTTTAAAAGCTGGCAGTCTCAGTCGTGACGTCACTGGTTGCTGGACGCCAGTCAGCTCTAGCAACCAGTGGCCTAGCCAGTAGAAGTACAGAAGAGTCTCTCAGGTGGAGGTGGGGAGGCAGAGCCAGCGCCATGGCGATAGTGGGATTTTCCTCCTCTGTCAGTTTCATTCCGGGTTATTGTATTGTCCTGGAATGAAGGTGTCGGGGACCTGGGACAGACCTGCTAATTGCGGGACTGTCCCGGGCAATCCGGGACACGTGGGCACCCTAGGATCCCTGCATCCAATTCGCAATAGCAGGAGATTATGAACGGCTCTCTATGGAGCCTGTTCACATATCTTTGATGCGGCTCCGGTGGGAATTTACACTGGACACCCGTGCGTCTTTTGGTTTGTTTCAGGTCTGAATTCAACCCAAAGTTCAGGCTGAAAGTGGACCTGAAACGGTGAACCAGGACGCACAGGACCCCGTCTGGGAGCCTTATCGGCATTAGGTGTGAACCGAGCCTTAAAGTGAAAGTGATCTGTTGGCTGTATAGCCACTGATTACTTTCACAGTGCTTACAGTGATTACTTTTCACTTTAACATTAAAGCTGAATTACAACTTTTGTGTTAAATATTTTCTTATTACCAAAATGCTTCTACTCAATAATGTGCACAATTGAATTACTGATTTATGTTGGACTGGAGTGTACCTTTAAGGTCCCTTGCACACAGAACATCTAGAATAGCTGTGCTCTGGGTATTTGTCCCTGAACACATGGGTCTCTAAACGCAAGTACCACTCAATCCACCGTTTGGTCCCGTCCAGCGGCAGCCTACTATAGACTTTGATAGGCTGCAGGCATCAGGGCAGGATGCTGGATGGGATGCACAGGTGAGAGCATTGCGTTGTATGTGAGAATGCAGAGGGACAGCCACACAAGTCAGGATGTCAGGGGGAAGATGAATGTGTCGGGTGCTGGTTGAGGTCAGGTCAAGTCACTCAAGTTTTCCCACACCATGGTCATCAACCATTTGCCCTCTGGAAGGTTTACCCCCCCCCCTTCATGACCAGGTCATTTTTTGCGATACAGCACTGCGTTAATTTAGCTGACAATTGCGTCATGCAACGCTGTACCTAAATAAAATTGATGATTTTTTTTCCCACAAATAGAGCTTTCTTTTGGTGGTATTTGATCATCTCTGGTTTTATTTTTTGCCCTTTAAACAAAAAAAGACCCGACAATTTTGAATAAAAAAAAAAAATATTTCTTACTTTCTGTTATAAAACATATCCAATAAAATTTTTTAAAAAAATCTAACTTCTTCGTCATTTTAGGCCAATAGGTAATCTGCTACATGTTTTTGGTAAACAAAAATCCCAATAAGCATATATTGATTGGTTTGCACAAAGGTTATAGTGTAGTGTCTACAAACTATGGGCTAGATTTATGGATTTTTTATTTATTTATGTTTTACTAGTAATGGTGGCGATCAGCGACTTATGAGACTGTGACATTGTGGCGGACAAATCAGAACAATAAGTGACACTTTTTGGGGACCAGTGACACTAAAACAGTGATCAGTGCTAAAAATATGCACTGTCCCTGTACTAATGACACTGGCAGTGAAGGGGCTAACATCAGGGGCGATCAAAGGGTTAAATGTGTGCCTAGGGTGTGCTTACTAACTGTGAGGGTGCTTGTACTATGGGAAGACAGAGATCCGTGTTCCTCATATTTTTGCTTTGCAGGAACACAGGATAACAACCTTACCTTCTCACAGAAAGGCAATCTGCTTTGTTTACATAGGCAGACTGCCATTCTGCCTGTGTCCCGAACTATTGGCAGATCCTGCTGATTGGCTCCCGCTGTGTCCAATCACATATATATCACATATATGTATATATACAGTATACGGTCGGCAAGCGTTTAAATCATGTCTTTGTAGAGCTGGAACAGAAAAAGGCCTTCCTCAAAACTGTTGCCACAAGCTTGGAAGCGCACAATTTTCTAAAATGTCTATTTATGCCAAAATCAACAATTTGGAGGGATGTCTTTATCCTTTTGGCCATAAACAGTAGAGTAGGTGTGAAACGTTTTTTGCCATATTGTGTGTATTCTCGATTTTTTGGCACTTTTGATTATGTTCAAATGTGTAGTAACACATTTCTTCCTGGGGGATACAGTATACTGTTTGTATCTACATTGCGTAATGAAGGCTAAATGCAGTCATATGTGCACTTTAACACATGAGGGAAAATTAGCATAGGAACAAGACAGCCAATGTCCTATGACTAAGAATGAGCCCATAGTTCATAGCCGTGGCACTTGAAATTCGCCTAAATCAAAATATAGAATCATCCTAAACATGATATTCTTGCCACTCAAAAATCTCTCATGTTTTTTTACTGATTTAAAGTAGATTTGTTTTAAGTTTTGGGCAGAATGGGTAAAGGTTAGGGCTACTGTCAGGGTTATATTTTCTATCTGTGATGCTGTTGGGAAGATTAAAGTAGACTTATAGGCAAAACTTTTTTTTTTTCATTTTGTATACAGTAAAGGGAGGGTTAAAACCCCTGTGGGATTTTTTTCAGTCATCTGTGTCCCATTGTGGAGATTTCCCTTAATTTCCTGTCCCATAGCCAAACAGGAAATGAGAGGAAATACTTGCAAATTAAGGGAATCCCTTAGGGACCCCCAGGTCACCAGAACCACTGTCCCCATTGAAAGATTTCCACTGTATTACTTTTCTGGGGACAACCCAAGATTTGGGATTTTCTTTTACTTTCAAAAATGTATCAAAAGTGGCCGATGTGTCCGCCATAATGTTGCAGTCCCCATAAAAATCGCAGATCACCGCCATTACTAGTAAAAAAAAAAATATATAATAATAAAAAATCTATCCCCTATTTTGTAGATTCTATAACTTTTGCGCAAACCAATCAATATATGCTTATTACGATTTTTATTACCAAAAATATATGTAGAAGAATACATATTAGCCTAAACTGAGAAAGTTTTTTTTAAATGGGCATATTTATTATAGCAAAAAGTACAAAATATTGTTTTTTTTTTTTTCAAAATTGTCGTTATTTTTTTTTTATAGCGCAAAAAATAAAAAAGATAGAGAGATAATCAAATACCACCAAAAGGAAGCTCTATTTGTGGGAAAAAAAGGACATCAATTTTGTTTGGGTGCAATGGCGCACGACCGCGCACTTGTCAGTTAAAGCGACGCAGTGCCGAATCGCAAAAAATGGCCTGGTCATTCAGCAGCCAAACCTTCCGGGGCTGAAGTGGGTAAAAAAGGCTGCCCCACTGTATCCAAAATTTAAAAAAAAATAAAACAGTTCTGGCTGAAGTTTTAAAGTAGTATATGTCCAAAATAGTTTTTTTTTTTTTCTGATAGATTAAAGTATTACTAAACCCAAGACCCTGCATTCACTATATCTGGTCTCCCACAGTACACAAAACACAAAAAAATAATTTCGTAAATATAAACTGCTAAATACATTTTCTCATCAGCAGTATATAGAAGACTTATGACTTCTATGAGTGTCTGGTTAAAGCTTGTAGGAGGAGTTTTCATTCTACTCTGACTGTCCTATAAGGCTGCAGGACTCCTGACCCTCTGTCTAGAAAGTGCTGATTGGCCCTGTGCTGATCACATGCACCCTCCCAAGAAAAAAAAAAAAAAAAACGCTCTAGCAATTCACATTGAATTGAGCATGTGCAGAGTGCCCCCAAGGCTCTGTACTATCAGGAGATGGATTGGGGACAGTGGAAGAAGGGGAGCATAGGAGAAGACAGGATCAAACAGCCTTTTTACACAACGCAAAGGATTAACCTCTTAGGTTCCACAGTGATTATAACAAGCCTGCTTTACTGCATATACAGACTGATTTTACTGTTTTGGGTTTAGTAACACTTTAAGGAAGGGCTAGAACCCTTGTTGGGTTTTACTGCAATTCCGGGCTGTGCTAAAGAGGTAATATCTCAATTACTGTCCTGATGACACAGGTTTAACCAGACAGAGTGAGGGGAAATTTGCATCAGGTACACAGGGTGCATTAAAAAGCAGAGAGGGATTCCAGCTCTTCTCTACCAAAGTATAGCGTTTACATTTCTGTTTCATTTCTGAATTGCTGTAGGACGTTAAGCCAAACTGTTGCCTTCCCGTCTGGTAAATTGTCACTGTGATAGGAAGTGAAAGAAAGAAAATTTCTCTAAAGGATCTCCAGATAGCAGTAAAAAGTTGCCAGGGGCTCAAATAATTCCCCAACCTATTGAAAACGTTATAGTAAAATAAAGGTTGAGGGTATCGGAAACTTTTGATCTTGATATACCAAGATAGTACACAGTTATCAAGGACCCTTTGGAGCTCCGTTTGTCCATTTATAGCAGTCCTTTATCTGTACATTGTAGACTGCATCAAGTATAATGATAATCTGCTCGGTAAGGTTGGCGGTCTGCGGTGTTTCTCAGCTGTGGTGTAAATATATCTTCAGGTTGTAGGGTGTCTCCCCTCGCCCTGTGCACAATGCTCCGGCTTATAATGTGCTGACAACTGGCTATACTGGGTAATTTTCTGCTTCATATAATGAGGATCCCTGAGGCTTAGAATAGGAATTAACAAAGCTCAGTGTAGGGTTTTTATGGGATGGGCGATTCTCAACTGCCATCAAAATAAATGCTGGAAAACACATTTTCTGTTGGTGGTTTTAATAAGGGAACTGAGCCAGGAGCACATGCTCAGAACTGCAAGAACCTACAGAGCCCGAATTTAAAATATTATCAGATATATAAAGAGGATATATAAAGAGGGTCGAGCTTCTGTGAGTCCTAGCTACTGTCCACCACCTCTTGAAACTTACTACTGGCACACCATATGGTTTGTCCAGTACATAGTTGGAAGAGATAGTTATTTCATATAATCTGAATTTCAACCACCTGCCCAGTGCCCACACATCCACTTCTGCTTTTGTTTTTTCAAATTCTTGATTTATAGAAATAAAGCATCCAACAAAGCAGTGCAATACAAAACAATAGTAGCATCTCAATAAGTAAAAAAACATGCAAGAAGAGACTGTTAGGCCTGGTTCCCACCTACAGTGCCTTGAAAAAGTATTTATACCCCTTGAAATTTTCCACATTTTGCCATGTTACAACCAAAAACTTAAATGTATTTTATTGGGATTTTATGTGATAGGCCAGGGGTCTCCAAAGTATGGCCCGCGGGCCACAACCGGCCCACTTGGATTTTTTTTTCCGGCCTGCAGGTTGATTCGTTGCATCGTCGGTAGCAGGAACTGCGCTGAAATAATCACCCCTGACAGTAGGCATCGCAGGTCCCGCAGCCCGATGGAGCCTGCCCAACCCGGCACCTCACTAGTTGTTGATTGCTAGGACCTACTGCACCTCCCCGGTCCCACCCCTCTGTTAGCATCAGTGTTCGTTACGGCTGTGCTTTTGGCTACAACGTGTCTGTGTAACAGCCGGCGGGAGCCGAGAGGTGCAGCAGAAGAGCACTGAAGATGGACACAAATGTGACTGCTGGTGGTGATGGGGACACAAATTTGTTGCGGGTGCTCTTTTGAGGGACACAAATGTAGAAGGGGGCTCTAAGGGGGACACAATTGTGCAGGGGTCTCTGATGGGGGTATAAATGAATGTGGAAGGTAGCTGATAGGGACACAAATGTGCGGAAGGGATCTGATGGGGACACAGTGTATATGGGGGGGGGGGAGTCTGTTGGGGACACAAATATGCAGGGGGCTTCCGTTGGGGGCACAAATATGCAGGTGGTTCCGATGGGGAAACAAATATGCAGGGGGTTCTTATGGGGAAACAAATATGCAGGGGGCTCCAATGGGGACATAAATATGCAGGGGGGCTCCGATGGGGACATAAACATGCAGATGGGCTCTGATGGGGACACAAATATGCAGGGGGGCTCTGATGGGGACGAAAATATGGAAGGGGGCTCTGATGGGGACACAAATATGCAGGGGGGGGGGGGGGGGGCTCTGATGGGGACACAAATATGCAGGGGGCTCTGATGGGGGACTCTGATGGGGACACAAATATGGAAGGGGGCTCTGATGGGGACATAAACATGCAGAGGGGCTCTGATGGGGATACAAATATGCAGGGGGGCTCTGATGGGAACACAAATATGCAGGGGGCTCTGATGAGGACACACATATGGAAGGGGGCTCTGATGGGATGGGGAGGGGAACAGGGGGGTTCGCATTCGGGCACAAAAAATGCAGGGGGGCTCTGATGGGGACACAAATATGCAAGGGGGCTCTGATGGGAACACAAATATGCAGGGGGGCTCTGATGGGGACACAAATATGGAAGGGGGCTCTAAGGGTGACACAAATATGCAGGGGGTCTCTGATGAGGACACAAATGTGCAGCGAGGGGTTTGATGGGGACACAAATATGGAAGGGGGCTCTGATGTGCACACAAATAAGTAAGGGTGGAGGTGTGTGTGTGTGACAGTAGCACAGATGTAAGTCCCTGTGCACACTGGAAGTTTAGCACTGTGCATGAGGTTACAGCTTTTAGGTGCGGGCGGAGGATACTCCTCATCAAGCTCTACTGCTGTCAGCCTGTCAAATTCTATTTTATTCTGCTGTAGATTCATTTAAAAAATAATTTATTTATTTTTCCGCCCACAAATATGTGAAAAATGCACAATCTCTCCCCCCCCCCCCCCCCCCCCCGAAGTGAAAAGTTTGGAGACCCCTGTGATAGAACAACACAAACTGGCACATAATGGTGAAGTGGAAGGAAAATAGTGGAAGATAAATGGTTTTCAAAATGTTTTACAAATAAATATTTAAAAAGTGTGGTGTGCATTTGTATTCAGCCCCCCTGAGTGAATACTTTGTAGAAACACCTTTTGCTGCAATTACAGCTCCAAGTCTTTTGGGGGATGTCTCTACCAGCTTTGCACATCTAGAGACCGACATTTTTTGCCATTCTTCTTTGCAAAATAGCTCAAGCTTTATCAGATTGGATGGAGAGCGTCTGTCAACAGCAATTTTCAAGTCTTGCCACAGATTCTCAATTGGATTTATGTCTGGACTTTGACTGAGCCATTCTAACACATGAATATGCTTGATTTAACCCATTCCATTGTAGCTCTGGCTGTATGTTTATGGTCGTTGTCTTGCTGGAAGGTGAACATCCGCCCCAGTCTCAAGTCTTTTGCAGACTATAACAGATTTTCTTCTAAGATTGCCCTGTATTTGGCTCCATCCATCTTCCCATTAACTCTGACCAACTTTGCTGTTCTTGCTGAATAAAAGCATCTCCACAACATGATGCTGCCACCACCATGTTTCACGGTGGGGATGGTGTGTTCAGCGTGATGTGCAGTGTTAGTTTTCCGCCACACATAGCGTTTTGCTTTTAGGCCAAACAGTTACATTTTGGTCTCATCTGATCACAGCACCTTCTTCCACATGTTTGCTGTGTCCCCCACATGGTTTTTCGCAAACTGCAAACCAGACTTCTTATGGCTTTCTTTCAACAATGGCTTTGTTCTTGCCACTCTTCAATAAAGGCCAGAGTGTGGAGTG
The DNA here is from genome assembly GCA_028564925.1 of Lithobates sylvaticus. NCBI lineage: Eukaryota > Metazoa > Chordata > Amphibia > Anura > Ranidae > Lithobates > Lithobates sylvaticus. The sequence goes on from CM053028.1 coordinate 71,842,925, forward strand.
CATGATTAATAGTTGTCCTGTGGACAGATTCTCCCACCTGATCTGTGGATCTCTGCAGCTCCTCCAGAGTTACCATGGGCCTCTTGGCTGCTTCTGATTAATGCTCTCCTTGCCCGGCCTGTCAGTTTACGTGGATAGCCATGTCTTGGTAGGTTTGCAGTTGTGCCATAATCTTTCCATTTTTGGATGATGGATTGAACAGTGCTCCGTGAGATGTTGGGATATTTTTTTATAGCCTAACCCTGCTTTAAACTTCTCCACAACTTTATCCCTGACCTGTCTGGTGTGTTCCTTGGCCTTTAACCCAAACCTCAGAAGGCTTCACAGAACAGCTGTATTTATACTGAGGTTAAATTACGCAACAAGTGGACTCTATTTACTAATTGGGTGACTTCTGAAGTCAATTGGTTCCACTAGATTTTAGTTAGGGATATCAGAGTAAAGGGGGTGAATAGAAATGCATGCCACACTTTTCAGATATTTATTTGCAAAAAAAATGTTTAAAAAGCATTTATGATTTTCCTTCCACTTCACAATTATGTGGCAGTTTGTGTTGGTCTATTACATAAAATCCCAATAAAATACATTTACATTATTGTTTGTAACATGACAAAATGTGTAAAATTTCAAGGGGTATAAATACTTTTCAAGGCAGTGTATGCAGGTTGCAGTTGATGCATATTCCAGGTGCATTTTGTGTTTTTCAATACATGTTTTTGATCCATTGAAGACTATGAAACCAAAAACACAACCTTCTGGTCCCTGACCCTTTCTATAAATGCACTGATGTGAACGTGACCAATAGGAAACCATGTTAAATGGATTGTAGTGTGTTTGAAAATGCACTAAAAAATGTATAGGTGTGAACCAGGCCTTAGGGCATGAATAAAGGACATATAATACCAGAAATCTCAAATGAATAGCATCTACATCAGGGGTCCCAAACTGGAGGTTTGCAAAACTAAAAGTCCCATGAGGAATTGCAAGGCTGACAGTTACAAGCATGACTCCCACAGGCAGAGCATGATGGGACTTATAGTTTCGCAACAGCTGGAGGGCCGCCAGTTTGAGACCCCTGATCTAAGTATATGTAAGTAAAAGAGGTCTTGTTAAATGTGAAGAGGCCCAAGTAGTATTGATAGTAATCTTAGGGGTGTGGAGAATTTCCTAAATACTGGCTAAAAGCCATAGCTCCCAACTGTCCCTGATTTGAGGGACTGTCCCTGATTTGGAGCAATGTCCCTCTGTCCCTCTTTCCCCCTCATTTGTCCCTCATTTTGGTCTGATTCATATGGTTGTATACAAAATTCACTTTTTATCTTTCAAAAAGTGTTTCCCAGCGCTAAACCTTTCATCCAATTTCTAAATTGCTGCATTTGTACAGTTTAAAAGCCAATATAAAGGAATAGTAGTGGTTAAAAAAAAAGCCCTTGGGGATTTAAACACTTAAGGACCGCCTCCTGCACATATACTTCGGCAGAATGGCACGGCTGGGCACATCAACGTACAGGTACGTTGCTCTTTAAGAGCCCAGCCGTGGGTCGCGCCGCCGGCGGCGCGATCGCGACCCGGTCCTGAGCTCCGTGGCCACGGGACCCGCGGACCCGATCGCCGCTGGTGTCCCACAATCGAGTCACAGAGCTCAAGAACAGGGAGCGGTATGTGTAAACAAACCTCTCCCCGTGCTTCCTAGTGAGGCTGTCACTGATCGTCTGTTCCCTGTCATAGGGAAAGACGATCAGTGATGTCACATGCTAAGCCACGACCCACTACAGTAAATAAAACACACAGGTCACACTTAACCCCTCTCTGTCCCCTAGTGGTTAACCCCTTCACTGCCAGTGTCATTTACACAGGAATCAGTGCATTTAAATAGCATTGATTGCTGTATAAATGACAATGGTCCCAAAAATGTGTAAAAAATGTCTGATGTGTCCGCCATAATGTCGCAGTCACAATAAAAATCGCTGATCGCCACCATTACTAGTAAAAAAAAAAAAATATTAATAAAAATGCTATAAAACTATCCCCTATTTTGTAAACGCTATAACTTTTGCGCAAACCAATCTATAATCGCTAATTGCAATATTTTTTTACCAAAAATATGTAGAAGAATACATATCGGCCTAAACTGAGGAAAAAATATGTTTTTTTAATATATTTTTTGGGGATATTTATTATAGCAAAAAGTAAAAAAAATAGATTTTTTTTTCAAAATTGTCGCTCTATTTTTGTTTAAAGCGCAAAAAATAAAAACCGCAGAGGTGATCAAATACCACCAAAAGAAAGCTCTATTTGTGGGAAAAAAAATGACGGCAATTTTGTTTGGGAGCCACATCGCACGACCGTGCAATTGTCAGTTAAAGCGAAGCAGTGCCGAATCGCAAAAAGTGGTTTGGTCCTTTGGCTGCAAATTGGTTCGGGGCTTAAGTGGTTAATTAACGTTTTTTTAGGTTAATTACTCTTCAAGAGGGTGTGGCAGGGGGCGTGTCCTATGCCTACATACGTTTGTTAGTAGGTGTCCCTCATTCCCATCTCAAAATGTTGGGAGGTATGTAAAAGCTGTCATTTTAATTGAAGAGCAAGTTTAAAGCTGGAAAGAAAATTTCAGCTCCCATAATGCACCAGGAGCTTTCCTTGCCCAGTTCTTGTTTGAGCTGTGCTGTATACTGGTATAATGTGTGAATTGGGTGTCAGATGCCAAAGAACTGCTAAGCTTCACAGTAACTGCCCCCCAGACAAGGGAATAAGATAAAAGTATCTGTGATATGCAGGCACTGCTATGGGATATCCGGCAAGCTTTACTGTATGTCCACAGCAATATGCCTGGAGATTATGCTAATCTCAGTGTGTACTCTAGCTATGCACAGTGCAGTTTTCTGTAGCCTCAGGAAAAAAGAAGTACATGGTCAAAACTGAAAACTATTTTTGAATGTTAAGCCAACCAGACACAAACGAGTATTGTAGACAAAAGGTCTTGTAAGGAATAAAAATGCCAAGTCTGACTTTGTTGTAAAAATACATTATATAATACATCAAAATATAAACAAAGAAAAAAAAAAGACACAAAAAACATTAAAAAATATATCTAAAAACAATTTAGTTTTTCTGTTGAGAAAAGTTGGATTGTTCTCTTTAACCACTTCAATACAGGGCATTTTCACCCCCTTCCTGCCCAGGCCAATTTTCAGCTTTCAGCGCTGCCTCACATTTAATGACAATTGCGCGGTCATGCGACGTTGTACCAAAATTAAATTTTGATTGTTTTTTTCCCCCACAAATAGAGCTTTCTTTTGACGGTATTTGATCACCTCTGCGTTTTTTTTATTTTTTGCGCTGTGAACAAAAAAAGAGCGTCAATTTTGAAAAAAACACAATATTTATTAATTTTTGCTATAATAAATATCCCATTTAAAAAAATAATAATATTTTTTCCTCAGTTTAGGCCGATATGTATTCTACATATTTTTGGTAAAAAAAAAAAAAAAAAAAGCGTATATTGATTGGTTTGCGCAAAAGTTATAGCGTCTACAAAATAGGGGATAGATTTGTAATTTTTATAATTATTATTTTTTTTATTACTACTAATGGCAGCGATCATTGCGGAGGACAGATCAGACACTTTTGACACTATTTTGGGACCATTCACATTTATAAAGCGATCGGTGCTATAAAAAATGCAATGATTACTGTATAAATGTGACTAGCAGGGAAGGGGTTAACACTAGGGGGCGCTGCAGGGGTTAAATGTGTGTCCTAGGGAGTGATTCTAACTGTGGGGGGAGGGGACCGATCGGTGTTCCTCTGTAAAAGGAACATACGATCAGTTCTCCTCTCCCCTGACAGGACGTGGAGCTGTGTGTTTACACACACAGATCCACGTCCCCGCTCTGTAATGAGCAATCGCGGGCGGACATCGCGGCCGCCAGGCACACACATCGGGCCCCCAGTGATGCAGTGCGCGCTCTCCACAATGCCGGGAAGCCGAGGACATCATATGACGACCACCCGGAGGGAGGAACGGTTCCTGCCGCCGTCATTTTATAATACGGTGGTAGGGAACTGGTTAAAGTGGATTCAATTATTAAATGGAAGACATTTTGTTAAAGCACTGTGTATGTTAAAGTGTTGGTAAACCGCTAGGCTATTATTTTTTTTTTTTTTTAAACCTGTGCATCGCATACTAGCACATTATGTCAAACATACCTTAGAATGAAGCCCTCCACTGAAGGCGCTTCCATCTTCACCCGGTCTTCCTTCTGGGTTTGCAGAATCTGGCTGTGTGAGTGGCCGGAGCCACAATGACGTCACTCCCGTTTACAGCCAGGACTCTGAAGGAACGGCAAGGGTATGCCGTCCTTCAGAGCGCATCACCAGCAAATATGTCCTGATTGGTGCAGGTTTAGGAGATATTTACAGTACCTATAGGTAAACCTTATTATAGCCTTACCTATAGGTAAAAAGCATGCATGATAGTTTACTCCCACTTTAAACAATATTATATTTTATAAAATGTTTTCACCTTTTTTCTTCAATGCTTTCTTACCATATCTATACAGCTGATTTCCTCCTCGTGTACTCTTCATCCGCTTCTACATGCACGTACTCCACCATCAGCTGCTCATCGCTCTAGACTGGCTTCTTGACACTGACAATACTGCATGTGTTGGCATTGCCTCTTATAGGCTGCATTGATGCACATGTAACAGCCTAACAGGATGACAATGCAGCAGCATAATTGGGAGACAGGGATAGAGTGTTGTTACCCTATAACCATACCTAGGAACTTGCCACCTCTTGGACAGAAATGCTGGCTCTTCCTGTGGTTTATCAACTCCCCAGTTTGTAATTAAAATTCTCTGGCCTTTCATATATTTCACACACTGTACAGGTCAGAAGGAAGCGAGGAAGGGGTGTTGTGGAGGTGTGATTGGAATCCCTCCTTAGGTGCCCCCAGAGACATATCCTGGCATTCGTTCCCCATACCAGCCGTTTTAGCTCCGTTACCAACAGAGGTCACTTAGTCCTATAGAGTCAATCAGCACAGAGAACATGGTGAAGGTAAACCAATGGTAATTCGAAGAGAGGACACTGATGGAGACCAGCCTGACACCAGTTTAGAGACCAAGAGAGATCAAGGAGCATCCAAACTGCAGAAACAAATCAAAAGGGTTTAGAGAGGAAACACAAAGCAGCCTATCAGGAGGGAACTGGGATTGCATTTTAGCATAGTGTTACTTGGAGTGTCTGTTCTTTGAGATGAGTGTCTGTGTCTGTATTGTGTCATCTTAGGGGAGTTAAAGTCACAATACTTACCTCCTCTCCAATGGGCCGACATCTACAATGGGTTCCTCATTGGTATCTACTACCTGGCTTTTTCTGGTGCCGGTCTTTGGTCAACTTGATTGGCTGTGACAAGATGATGTTGCTTCTTGATCTTTTGGCTAAGATCAAGTGTAGTATCTGTTCTCATCAGTGTTCAGTAGGGTTGCTTGGCTGTCATTTTGGCCTTTTGCCTGGAATGGCTGGCTGAATAGTATCCCTGCTGGTATGAAGGAGGTCCTGAGGGATCTTTCTCATGGGAAGAAATCTAAATTAAGCACCCACTGGGTAAGGTGAGGTTCAGAAGAACTTTCTTAGTGTGGAGGGACCCGAGGGGCCTTCTGATTTGAGGGGTGCTACATTGTCTGGCTGAGGATTTGGAAGGCAGAGAGCCACCAGTGTCAAGCATCCCCTGGGAGTGGTGACCCAGGGGGTGCTTTTAGTATCACTTTTGGTTTGGAACTGAGAATGAGTACTAGGCCATGACACCACCCACTCTTTTCTGTGCCTTTTGCCCGAGCCTGGGGCAATTTTTGCTACCAGGTCACAAGGCCTAACCATTGTAACGCACATTAGCACTCTTTTAATTTTTCTCTTAAAGTGGTTGTAAACCCTCTGGGACCACTTTGACCTACAGGTAAGCCTAGATTAAGGATTACCTGTAGGTCCAAGAAATATCTCCTTAACCTACATGGTTAAGGATATATTTTACAAAGAAAGGGCACCGCTGTCTGCGGCGCATGCGCCGTAGACAACGGTGCAGGTACACTGGGCGCGCCGCAAGTTAAGGCAAACATGCCGTCGCTTACGGCTCCCGCGTGCACGCGCGGGAGTGACGTCATCGTGGCTCCGGCCAGTCACAGCGCTGGAGCAGCAATACACGGAATGAAGATGGACTCTCCGTGGAAGAGGGGACAGCGGTGACATTGCTGGCTCCTGTGTCAGGTAAGTGACATAGTAGTCCATTATGCTTTACCTTTGCAGGGAAACAAAGAGGAAGTAAACCCATCAGGGTTTACTTCCTCTTTAAGATGTGTCGCTTCACCCTTTTTATGCGTTAATTTTTCACTTACCAGGATGGTGGGATGTGGGTCTTTGGGCCTGCCCTGAAGTCTATGGGGAGGAGGTACAACCCTTAGGCCCCTTTCACACTGGGGCGTTTTTCAAAAATAGCACCTGTATACCGCCTGAAAAAATTCGGCCCCATTCACTCCAGTGTGAAAGCCAGCAGCTTTTACACTGGAGCGGTGCGCTAGCAGGACGGTCAAAAAAGTCATGCTAACAGCATCTTTGGAGCGGTATAGGAGCGGTGTATTCACTACTCCTATACCGCTCCTACCCATTGATTTCAATGGGACACCGCAGTAATACCGCAGCAATACCGCCGCAAAGCGTCACTACGGCGGGGCTTTGCGGGGGATTTTAACCCTTTTTCGGCCGCTAGCGGGGGTTAAAATCGCACCGCTAGCAGCCGAATACCGCGGCTAAAACGACGGTAAAGTAGCGCTAAATATAGCGCTGCTTTACCGTCGCCGCAGCTCCCGCCCCAGTGTGAAAGGGGCCTTAGGTTTCTTTCTAGGAGTCTCTCCTCAGAAGAGCCCCTAACCTAAAACTTCAGCTGGCCATGAGGAGAGGGGTCTACCAGGCCTTTTGGCCAGGTCAACCAGAGTGCATTGTTTCTATCAGGAATCTTGCACCCCTAGGAGGAAGGGAGGTCCTTCCGCTTTGGAAGGGGAGAAGCGATGCACCCTGTGCACATTTTTGTGTGTTCACGTGCACTTTTCTGGTTCACAAAGTGAGAGCAGGCCAGTAGGTTTATAATATTGCAAAAATTGCTATATATAGACTGATTGCTTGCAAAGTTTGTAATTTTGCACTTAGTTCCCTTGAAATGATGATGAATTGTCAGTTTTGCTGACCCTGCACACCCCCCCCCCCCCCCCCCCCCCCACACACACACACACATTGGTTTGCCTAAAACAGAAAGTGCCTAAACAAGGATCCTCATGACATTATCTTAAAGCATTCTTTTAGAGCCAATTCACATCTAAATGACACAGGAACACAGTCTGCATTCCTGTGCGATTCCTGCACATTCCTTTGCGGTGTGATTTTGCAGCCCATTCATTTGAATAGGCTTCAAATCCCACTGGACCACACAAAAAGTAGTGCATGCACTACTTTTAAAAATGTACTGCACCACATTGCATGTGGCCGCAAACCCACTGCATTTATGATCTGCATTTGGGGTGATGTTATGAATACAGTATATTGGCACCCGCAGCAGATTGCAAAAACAGTGTGTTTTGAGTGTGGTGCAGGAAACGCGCATGGAACGCACCTTTCCCCACAACGTGTTCTGGTGTGAACCGCCCCTTAATGAAAGCTGCAGATTTAAAAAGTTTGAAAACAACTTTTGAAATTACATTCACATATGAGGTTTTAGTGATTGGCTGTATATCTACTTTAAATTAGTTTTTTTTACTTGCTCACTCTGAGCAACAGAAAAAAACTTTCTCCAAATGGCTTTTTAAACCCTTAGCAGACGCCATTCTAGGGCAGAACATGTCCTGTCTTATCTCTGTAGACCGTGCCCAGCATCATCTTCTTGTTTTTCACATACATTTTAAGGCAGAAGCTTAGACAAACTCCACAAAGAGAGTCATTAAACATTACATCATGTATCAGGTGAAATAACTCACCGAGGTTTTGTGACTGTACCATACCGCGCTTGTAATTAGCTAAATTGCTGTCAACTATGGAGACGCACAGATAATGGTAATCCCTTGTTGTGGGCTTAAAAATAGACGGACTGACTTAGCCGTGTTTCATCTGTGTGTCTATCACTCTCCAGAAGACGCAGAATAAGGATCCTAGAACTTTGCTCATGACATAAATACGGCACCTTTCCTTTAACCACAAATGTCATCAAAATAATCTTCTAATTTTGTCACGTGGAAATGCTAAACAAGCTTAGTTAAAACATTTCTCCTTTAAGGCTAGGAACAAGGAAGGTCTACCTGTGACATCACAGTGCTGTGTGATAGGACTGTTCATCAACAATGCCATGCGTTAGTGCTTACTTAGAAATCACATGGCTTTGTTTATAAACAAAGGGTTAGGTCTATCATAAGGTTTAGCGCTAGAATAAGACCCCATACACACATTAGATTTTCTGCATATTTTTGTTTTCAGATTTACCAAAACCATATAAATGAGGCCAAACCTTAAGAGTTTCAATTTGTATTGAAGGCAGGCCCTTGCACTACATGGTTTTTGGTAAACCTGAAGACAAAAATCTGCAGGAAATCTAATAGTGTGTATGGGGCCTTAGTTTACTGTTAAGCCTTGTACACACGGTCAGATTATTGGACAAATTTACGTCATTTTTTTGTTTGATGTAGTCTCAAATAGAAAGTGAAAAGCGTAACAAATTTCTGATGACAGAATTCAACGTCAGAAGTGACGTAATGTGTTGAATTGTTTTGTATGTGTTCTTTAATTTCTGAGCATGCCTAGTCTTTCTCTTCAGATTTCTTTTGTCAGAAAACCGTACTAATGAAAAGAAAATCGGACGTTGTAGTCACATCAGACAAAAATCTTCAAGCCTGCACATCCAGTTTTTGTCTGCTGAAAATTCCTAATCGGCTGTCAAAAGCAGCATACTAATGATCAGAAAATCGGCAGATCGTTCATCGGACGAAGTTTATCTTCAGATTTTCTGACCGTGTGTACGGGCCTTATGGGTTAGCATTTTGTTCTTTGCACAAGAACAGTAATTTTAAAGTTTCTGTAACCATTATGAACCATTCTTTAAACCAGTGGCTCTCAACCTTTCTAGTGCCGTGACCCCATGATAAAATTTCCCAAGATGTGGGGACCCCTAACAGTAAAATTATTTTCGTAGCGTGGGTTGTCGGCACCCAAGGCAAGACAAGTAATTTGCGCCCCTAACCAACAGACATTTAGCGCTCCCTGAGTCCCTTCCACTCATACAGTATTAAAACCCCTTATGGTACATTTTGGGATGTACCACTCTTTCTCTTTCTTTACCTTTTTTATCTCTCTTTCCTAATTTCTTGTTTTTTTTCCCCCATCTCTCTATCTAGCCGTCTTTCTTGTTCTTTCTCTTATTCGTTCTCTCCCTTTTTTCTTTGTTCCTCTCACTCTTTTCCTCTCCCTTTCATGTATTCTCTATTTTTATTCCTTCTCTTACTCCTTGGTGGGGGGTGGGGGGAATGGGATCAGTGGCAATGCTGGGGGAAGTTCTGATCAGCCAACTTAGGTGCTCTTGATCAAGGTCATCTGCTGATCTGAGAACTGTAGTGGGGACTTTTAATGGCAACTCTAATCACAGGTAGTGTTACTCACTGTGTCTCCAGCTCTGTGGTGTCTCGCAGCAGTGACACCTATGCCGAAATCAGGAGATAGGGTCTCCTCCAGCCCCTCCTACTTCACATTCCTCACCAGTCAGCTGACCTCTAGTCTCTGCCCCCCCCCAGCCATGCCATGAACTGAATGGGTGGCTGGGAAGAGGCTGAGTGGGCGGCCATGGGCTTCAGGAACAGCCCAGCTGGGCGGCCGCCAAAATCCTGGGAGATCGGTGCGGGATTCAGGAACAACCCAGGATTTGGTGACCCCTGGCAAATCGTCGGAGCCCCCCCAGGTTGAGAACCACTGCTCTAGACCCTTAAAAACTACCAAAAACCTCCTTAACGTGCTTGTAAAGTTAGAAGGTTTTTTATCCTAATGCATTAAGATAAAAAACGTTCTGTGTGCAGCAGCTCCCTCAGCCCTCCTACTACTTACTTGAGCCCCATCTAGATCCAGCGATGTTGCAGGAGTGTCTCGGCTGCCTGGTACTCTCCCTCTTTATTGGCTGAGACGGCAGCACGGCGCCATTGGCTCCCGCTGCTGTCAATCCAAAGTCAGTGAGCCAATGAGGAGAGGGAGGGGAAACTGCGGATCTGTGTCTGAATGGACACATAGAGCAGCAGCTTGGCTCGGGTGCCCCCTAGCAACCGTCAGAAGCGCTAGCAGGGGACCAGAGAAGTGGAGGATTTGGGCTCCTCTGAGCAAAGCCATTTCACAGAGCAGGTAAATAGGAAATATTTGTTATTTTTAAAGGAAAAAAAATGAAATTTTTAAATCACTTTAGGCTTACCTTTTGCTGAGTGGGACATTTTTGTTGCAATTTTCAGCTGAGAGTTTTAGATGAACTGAAAACTCACAATTTTTCTTCTGGAACTTGGAAAATATAAAGCTTTATTCATGCAAGTGCATTAAAAAATGACATGAAACTACATGAGTATAACTCTAATAAGCGTTTCCAATTAACACCTAGTAAAGGACATGCAGCTCGTTGAGTTATAGCTGGTAGCCAAGGTACAGTACATGTTGTATTTTAAGGATAAATTCACCTTTAGTAATATGTTACACGTTACACCCATATGTAACATGTCACTGCTGTTCAGCTACTTCTCCCTGTCTTCTGGAGCGTTCTTGAAGTGGATTTCTGAAGAAAATTTCTGGATTTCCAGCCAATCCCTAAAGGGGTGTGTCCAGTAAGTGGTCGGAGAGCCTATAAATATTCTGAGGCCTGACAGCCAGGGTACAGTGTTCCAGGGTCCAGCCTACTGAAGGTAACCCCTGTGCTGGGGGATCTGCCCCTGGGCCAGAGAGACACAGGAGAACCCTCAGACCTTATTTTTGGAAGACATCATGGTCCTAGCTAGGCTTAGCTGTGAGCCCTACCAGAGAGAGAGAGAGCCTGGGTCAGAATCTGGATAAGATTTAGGAAGACAAGAGTGAGGAAGCTCCACTATTCTGGGACTGAGTACTTGATCCTGCTACACAGTGGAGAAGTAACTATGGGGTAATTCATCTTACAAGCCAGTGCTTGGTGCAGCCAGAAGATGCGCAAGAGAACCAGGAGCATGCCATACTATTAAAGTGCTTAGAGCAGCCAGGAGCCATGCAAGACAACCAGGAGTTGTATTAAATAACCAGGAGAAAGTATATAGAGACCTAAAGTTGTGCAATACAGCTTGCACTTTGTACAAAGCAGCCAGAAACCTAGCAGTCCCCAAGTTCTACAGTTCAGGGTACCCCATGCTCCAATTTCTATCCAAGTACATTTTTAATAAAAAACAAAAAAGAGACCCCTAGACTGATTCTTGAGCCAGTGGAAGAATGCCAAAAATGTTGATTGCCTAGCTGTGCTTGGGGAAAATGGGCCCATTTACCAGTGTCTCTTGAGGGGGTAGTCCTACACCTATGTAGGGTCTGACACCATGGCAAAAGATTCAGTGACCAGGCCTCTTTAATGATTGCACTAGATGTCCCAATGCTGGTCGATTAGAATATGATCATGCCCAAAAAAGGTTGTTTGCAGCTTTTACAAACGTTCCCATAAAGTATGCTAGCACTACCCTAGAGGCTTTTGATAGAGCATGTAAAGCCCACGCAATCTCAGCCAAAAATTGCCCCCTTACGCCTGTCAGAGGAAACCCAGACTTTGCATCTGGGCTAGCCAAGTCCTATCTGTCTGCGGAATGGCCGCATACAGAGATGCAGGCCAAACACTTTTTCTTTAGAGGCAGGTTCCTAAGTCAGACAGCATTAGCTACCCTCTCTCCGACAAAATCCTTTCCCTTCTGGTCATACATGCAAATCAAGCATTTTCTAGACGATCCGGTGTCCAGGGGAAAATTCACGAAGGCCCTAACGGCCTTCGAGTCACTATGTTTAGCTCCCTCACCTCAGCGGCACGTGATTACCACACTTTATGCCTCTATGTTTCAGGATGCTCACAACATATTACAAAAAGAACATGACTTTTGGGAGAAGCAGTGATGTAAGTAACTGAGTTAAAATAAACTGAGTTACGTAACTCAGTTACTTTAGAGGGTAACTAGTAATCTAACTGATTACTTTTCCCCTCATGGTAACTCAGTTCCCATTACTTTGGCTTAGTTACCCCAATTACATCTACCGTCACTAGATGGCAGTAGTGTAATTCCGGTGTCCTGCCAAAAAAGTTCCCCCGCCGGATAAGGACACCCTGTACTGCACAGTCGCAGCGCTTGCGCAGTACGAAGGACTACGGAGCTTCCGAAAATTGCCGAACCTAAACAGCTCTGAGTGAACTCTACACAGCGCAGGCGCAGTTAACATGTAATTGTACGAGGCGATGCCGCACCCTCATGATGCTCGTGCTACTCTGCAAGGGGCATCTATCGTGTAACTAAGGGGCGGGTCTAGTATTACTGTAACCAAGGGGCGCATTTATTATTATTGTTATATATCGAGCTCTGCCCATTAATTTAACATTCGCCCTCTTCTGTAGAAATCCACCCCTTACACGATATAATAATAATAGACCCACCCCTTGCTTACACGCTATAACAGAACTGCCCCTTGGTTAGAGTAATAATAGAGCAGCCCCTTGGTTACACGATATATAACAATAATAAATGTGCCCCTTGGTTACAGTAATACTAGACCCGCCCCTTAGTTACACGTATAGAATATTAAAAAAAAAAAGCCAGTTACTTTGCTGCGTAACGAATTACTTTTCCAATGTAGTAACTGAGTTACTAACGCAATTACTTTTTGGGAGAAGTAATTTGTAACTTAACTAATTACTTTTTTAAAGTAAGATGACCAACACTGGGGAGAAGCAACTAAATATAGAAATATCACAGACAAACTGGGAACGCATTCACTTATACATCCACAAAGGATCACTTAATGTCCACACTCAGGAGAACGGGTATAAGATTAAGTCACAGTGGTATAAAACACCAGAGATACTCCATAAATTTATACCCACAGTTTCTGACTGCTGCTGGAGATGTGGCACTGGGCAAGGCTCTTTCTTGCACGTTTGGTGGGACTGCCCTCAGATTCAAACATATTGGCGGAAAGTACATGATGCAACGAATGGTCTCCTCACTCCCCCTAGAATTCACGCCAGCACAGTACCTCCTCCACCACTCAAAAATATCCAAAAAAAAGATACTTTGAATGAGCTGCAATGCATATGATAAATGCTGCCAAACTATGCCTACCGGTCCATTGGAAGTCCACTTCGACTTCATCAATGAAAGAATGGGCGACACGAGTCAAGCACATTGCAGGGATAGAGGAGCTGATATTTTCAACACAAGACAGAATTGCCAGCTACCCTTTGATTTGGGATTCCTGGTTTAAATTTTGTAAGTCCCAAGAATATCAAAATCTGATAAACAACACAGGTTAGTAAAACAACAACAAAGAAGCTTTGACATGCTTACGAACCACTGGTCCGGGAAACAATGGCGAACAACAGGGGAACTGTGGGAGATTGATGGGGGGGGGGGGGTAGCTGGTGGTCATCCCACTCCCTCCCCAAGCCCTTCCGCGCTCACTTCCGCTCCCTTCCCCAACTTTCCTTAACCCTTGCCTCTCCTCCCCTCTCTTCCCCCTCTTATTCCCCCCCCCTCTTTACCCATCTCCTAACGAACCTTCTATTCGGAGAGGGTGTGGAGCGTGGGACCATCCTAATGGTGGGACGCCGGTCCACACCCCTCTGAAGAGTGGACATACAGATACCAGGAGGTAAACTCCCTAATAACCCTAAATTAATAAGTCAGGGAACAGGTAGATATTCAGATCTCTGTGATCAAGCGTACCTAACGAATCGAACACCTACTATGGACACACATGTATAGTTATATACATACGAGTTTAAGGTTATACATCTAGCAGTTATGCGAAGAAACAAGCAAGTGATTGATTGTGTATTTGTGCCTACTTCTGTTCAGTTATACCAAATGTCAAAGGGTGCCTTAAGTACTTGTACTGTTATATCTGTTATGTCTTACATTATCTTCAATAAGGAAAATCTTTATGGAATAAAAAGTATGCTAGCAAGTCTTTTTAAGTGCGAGCAGCAGTGGTGGCCGTGCATTGAGGGCGCATGGGCCCACCCTTTCCCTGCCGCCGCCTCCCTATTGGATGCCTATTGGATGCCTAGTGGTGCTTTGGAAAGCGAAGGAAGCATGAGAGGAGCAGTCCCCTCCGTCGCTGCTGCTGCCCGCGTGTGGAAGAGAGTGGAGACACAGAGGATGCTATTCAGGTAACTGCCGGACCTCCCGTGAGGGTGGGGGGGTCTAGAGCTGAGGACCCCACGTGGGGGGTGCAAGTGCCAGCTGAGAGCCCCGAGGGGGGGGGGTGCAAGTGCCAGCAGCTGCAAGCCCCAAGGGGTGTGTGTGTGTGTGTGTGTGTGTGTGTGTGTGTGCAAGACATTTAGTGCTTTTTCTCTCAAATTTTTTATTGCCAGGGTAAGTGGCTTCATTTGACGGGCACAAGTGGCTGCATTTGATTTGCACAGGTGGCTGCATTTGATTGGCACAAGTGGCTGCATATGATGGGCACAAGTGGCTGCATATGATTGGTACAAGTGGCTGCATATACTGGGCACAAGTGGCTGCATATGATGGGAACAAGTGGCTGCATTTGATGGGCACAAGTGGCTGCATTTGATGGGCACAAGTGGCTGCATTTGATGGGAACAAGTGGCTGCATTTGATGGACACAAGTGGCTGCATTTGATGGACACAAGTGGCTGCATTTGATGGGCACAAGTGGCTGCATATACTGGGCACAAGTGGCTGCATATGACGGGCACAAGTGGCTACATATGATGGGCACAATGGCTGCATTTGATGGGCACAGTGAGGCTGTAATTGATGGGCACAGTGAGGCTGCAATTGATGGAGGGGGGTTCAGTATTTTTCAGTTTGTTTGCGCCCCCCCAAAAATTTTGAGCACCAACCGCCACTGGCGAGCAGAAATGTGTTTATGGGCACTCATTCAACACATCTGTGTTCCCACACAGCGCCTGTGCACAGACACTATGACACAGGAATCTGCAAACGTGTTCATAGCTGCCGTCTAAAACTATACAAGAATTCTTTTGGGTCACCCTCTTTTTTTTGGTTGGCAAGAGAAAAAATGAGAGTAGGAAGTTCTGCATCGTTAGCCAATACCTCTCTGCGGTATTGCACAGTACTGCCAATCCAACATGTTTTCAGGCACAGGGTGCTGGTGGGAGAAGTGATTAGAAGTAGGAGCTCACATGCGTAATATCCACAGGTGGCACAAGATGCTACAAAACTGCAACATGAAATATCGGTGTCATCCTTTGGCAATGGAGCACAACACAGCAGCAATAGACATTTTGAACAAAAATAATTAAGAAATAATTGGGCAGGTAAAACGATTCACAAAAGCATTTCAACTGCGTATTCAGCTGTTTGGCTGGAGTTCAGCTTTAGACTTTAGCTTTTAAAAATAAAAAGGATGAACAAGAGAAATGTTCCTTGTTTTGTGTTGTTAATCCATTTGGCATCAGATATCATGTATTACATGTCTGTTCAGTATTGGCAGAGCTGTGATTTCAGTCATCCCAAAACTATGTTCTGCAAGAATCACATACAAAGCCTCCAATATGGTGACCTAATGCATATTCCGCACTGCTTTTAGCTTATTGCCGTCATGTGTCAGGAGGATGAAGGCCATGCAAAATCCAGGGCCATATTTATTCATTGTATTAAGGTAGATGTAAATACTAACTTACATTTTTTTTTCTAAAGCCTCATACACACAATCGGATTTTCCGCAGACAAAGCCTCGGACTTTTGGCCAAAAACTTGTCTTGCATACAAACGGCACACAATTGTCGGCCAACAAACACGAACGTAGTGACGTACTGGACGTACTACGAGACGATAAAGAGGAAGTTCAATTGTCATGCGTCACCCTGTGGGCTCCTTCTGCTACTTTCATTTATTAGAAGTTTGGTGAATGTTGATTCGCACTTTTAATTTTGCGCTTTTCATTTTACGCTTTTCAGTTAATTTCCGAACGACCGTTCGCCAACCAGACATGTTGTGGAATCGGAGGAGATAACGTGTTATTTATTATTGGCCTTAGAGTTTTCGCTTTGACACAAGTCCAGTCCAGGAACAGGAGGAGGAGGATTTTTTTGGACCAAAAATTGGTTGCTTTATTAATCGTGACCAATTAGGTCATATGCCTTTGCTGCGGGAGCTCCAGGAGAATAATCCAGATGATTTTAGGAATTATCTCCTGATGACGGACCCCTGCTTTCACCAACTCTTGGCATTGTTGACCCCCTATATTAAGAAGCAGGACACATGCATGAGGCTTTTATTTTATTTTTTGGTTGAATAATAATGATTTGATTTGGTATATTTTCTATATTTTTGGATGCATAGAATGCAATTTTTGGTTAAGTTCTATTGGTAGATAGCATGTCTAATTTTATTAGTTTTCTTTTTTTAATGCACAATAAAAAAATTGTGGAGAATAATACTTGGCTATTTGTTTTACATCAAATGACAGTTTGGGAGTAGGCAGGTAAAAAAATACAATGTAAAATTAACTAACAAGGTACACCAACATAGTTCTATCTTTGATCTTAAAAACTACAGGATAATGGTGATGTGGTAACTTGACCAAAAAAAAAAAGCATAATAATATTATTCTTGATATCACTAGAAAAAAAAAGATATTTAAAATCTGTTTGGCAGAACTCCATCAGTATACCAAGCAAAGCAGCTTCATTATTATCCCATTAAAGAAGAGAATTGTGCGCTGCATTTCGAGATTTCATAATTTGCCACGTCACAAATGTTAATTCTCCATTACGAGCGTTAGTTTACAAGACCGACCGCTTATGGCTCTTCCTTGCTTCCGAGCATGCGTGTTTGTACTTTGGACTTTTGTCCGACGGACTTGTGTACACACGCTCGAAAAATTCGACAACAGACCGTTGTCCGTGGAAAATATTAAAGCCTGCCATCCAACATTTGTCTGCGGAAAATCCGACAACAATTGTCCAATGGAGCGTACAAACGGTCGGATCTGTCATCACACAATTCCCGTCGGAAAATCCGATCGTGTGTACGCGGTATTAAAGTGGTTTTCCTGAAGATGACAACAGTGGTGTTCTGGAGCTCTGGTGAACTCCATGCCCAAGAGGGTTAATCAAAAAAGGAAGAACTCCGGACAGCCGCACACTGAGAAAATAAAATCCCAAAAAGTTTATTTAAAAGCAAAATGAGTAAGCACTAGTTGTGGTGCGAAACGCGTCAGCTCTGTACCCCCCTTTTTTGCCGTGTATGGATTGCAGTGTTTTTTGCTTTTAAATAAACTTTTTGGGATTTTATTTTCTCGGTGTGCGGCTGTCCGGAGTTCTTCCTTTTTTGATTTTCAATCATTGTGCTATTAGCCAGCACCTGGGGCTCCCACACAGGAGCAGGAGCATTCGCTTGGGAAGGAGAGTCTTGGAGCGGTGGTTGTTTGTTTCTCATCTGTACAAAAATCTCTGGACTTTGCCCAAGAGGGTTAAGGCAGTGCTGAAAAATAATGGTGGCCACACAAATTATTGACACTTTGGGCCCAATTTGGACATTTTTAGTTAGGGGTGTACTCACTTTTGTTGCCAGAGGTTTAGACATTAATGACTGTGTGTTGAGTTTTTTTTGAGGGGACAGCAAATTTACACTGTTATACAAGCTGTACACTCACTACTTTACATTATAGAAAAGTGTTATTTCAAGATATAATAAAATATATTTACAAAAATGTGAGGGGTGTACTTACTTTTGTGAGATACTTTATGTGTATATGTATGTGTGTGTGTGTGTGTATATATATATATATATATATATATATATATATATATGTATATATATACATATATAAAATCTTCATTTTGGCACTCCGTGCCCCACCGGCACATGATCTCCCTACCTGCAGATTCAGATTCAGAGAGAAATGCTTCTACACTTCTTATAAGCAGAGCTGCTCAGTGGGAGATTTTTCCCATTTCCCCAGGGTAAGTGATGATGCTAATGCAAACAGGGTGATTAAGATGTGCCCAGGCACACCCGCCACACACTGTGCGCACACTTATGAATTTTAGAAGTCGTCTTCAACATGTCTAGATACCTAAATGCATTGAGTTGCTGCCATGTGATTGGCTGATTAGCTATTTGTGTTACCAAGCAGGTGTACCTAATAATAAAGTGTCCGGTTAGTGTATATGCCCAGAAGAACTGCACATAGGGTTGCCACCTGTCCAGGATTCACCCGGACAGTTCGGGTTTGGAATCACTCTGCCTGAAACCCGGACAGAATATTTAGACATGGCTGTGGCTCCCATAGTAACTGAGATAGTGACACAAAAATCTGTTGCCATCTGGGAGCTGCGGGCCACTGTCTGGGGGCAGGTTTGGCATCACTGGGGAGGGGCGATAATGTCAGCAAGAGCAGTATAGTATATACCCGGGATATGCAATTAGCGGACCTCCAGCTGTTGCAGAACTACAAGTCCCATGAGGCATAGCAAGACTCTGACAGCTACAAGCATGACACCCAGAAGCAGAGGCATGATGGGCATGATGGGACTTGTAGTTTTGCAACAGCTGGAGGTCCACTAATTGCATAGCCCTGGTATATACTAAGGAAAAAAAGAAGTGCCCTGTAAAGTGTTTGGGTTTGACTTGTTTGGGTAAGAAAAGGTGGCAACCCTATTTACAACACATCTGTCAGAAAGTGCATTGGGGTGCCATGCAGATTCGGAAATTTCGTTTTCGTCCGAAAAATAAATTTATTTAGTTACTCCCGAAATTAGTTTTTATTTATTTAGTTTTTCGTTAAAAATTGCATTTGTCCGAAAATCCAAATTAACTGTACGACTCTGTATAGTTTAGCTGCTCCGTCGAATCTTCTTAGGACTTTCGACAGACACCATAAGCCAAAGATTCAACGTTTGTATGTTTTTCGCTGCTTTGTCGAATCTTTGTCATTCATGATGAATGTATATAGTTCAAACAGAAAATGGACTGGTGATAGTGATCACTGATCAGACAGGTAACAAGATAGGGTATATAGAATCTATATAGAATCTCAATCTATAATATAGAATCTATAATAATAAATCCCACCCCCAACAACACGGGCAGCCTCTGAGGCTATCACAACACTAGCAACACTAGTATCACTATCAGGTTCACAACACTAAGGCCCCTTTCACACTGGGGCGTTTTTCAGGCGGTACATCGCTAAAAATAGCGCCTGTATACCGCCTGAAAAAATCCGACCCCATTCCCTCCAGTGTGAAAGCCGGCAGGTGGATGGACACAGATCGCTATTGTCAGCATCATGTCGAATCTCCCAATTCCAGCAGCGATCTTTTCTCTCTATGTCAAATCTTTTCTCTCTATGTCAAATTTTTTCTCTCTATGTCGAATCTTTTCTCTCTATGTCGAATCTTTTCTCTCTATGTCAAATCTTTTCTCTCTATGTCGAATCTTTTCTCTCTCTGTAGAATAATCTCGGACTAATAGAGTTAAGGCCCCTTTCACACTGGGGCGGTTTTCAGGCGGTACAGCGCTAAAAATAGCGCCTGTATACCGCCTGAAAAAACCGGCCCCATTCACTCCAGTGTGAAAGCCGGCGGGCGTTCACACTGGAGCGGTGCGCTAGCAGGACCGCAACAAAAGTCCTGCTAGCAGCATCTTTGGAGCGGTGAAGGAGCGGTGTATTTACCGCTCCTATACCGCTCCTTCCCATTGAAATCAATGGGAAACCGCGGGGATACCGCCCGCAAACCGCCGCTGCAGCGGCGCTTTGCGGAGGTTTTTAACCCTTTTGCGGCCGCTAGCGGGGGTTAAAACCACCCCGCTAGCGGCCGCATACCGCGGGTAAAACGATGGTAAAGCAGCGCTAAATATAGCGCTGCTTTACCGTCGCCGCCCCGCACCGCCCCAGTGTGAAGCCAGCCTAAGGTTAGGCACATTCGACCACAGGTTCGATGGACACAGATCGCTATTGTCAGCATCATGTCGAATCTCCTATCTATATCTAACTGTTGTCACAACGAAAACGAAAATAAAGCATTTGTTTATGTCGGATCTTTCGTTTTTCGGTTTCTGCACTTTCGTTATCATTTGTTAAAACAATAACGAAAATACCTGAAATTCGGACGAAAACGAATGCACATGTCTAATTAGCACACAAAAAAAAAAAAATGAGGCTCCTACAGACATATATGTTTAACCACTTCAGCCCCGAAAGAATTTACCCCCTTCCTGACCAGAGCATTTTTTGCGATTCAGCACTGCGTCGCTTTAACTGACAATTGCGCAGTCGAGGAACGTGGCTCCCAAACAAAATTGATGTCCTTTTTTTCTCACAAATAGAGCTTTCTTTTGGTGGTATTTGATCACCTCTGCGGTTTTTATTTTTTGCACTATAAACAAAAAAAGGAGCGTCAATTTTGAAAAAAACACAATATTTTTTACTTTTTGCTGTAATAAATATCCCCAAAAAATATATATATAAAAAAAAAAAAAAATTTCCTCAGTTTAGTCCGATACGTATTCTTCTATATATTTTTTGTAAAAAAGAAAATTTGCAATAAGCGTTTGTTGATTGGTTTGCGCAAAAGTTATAGCGTCTACAAAATAGGGAATAGTTTTATGGCATTTTTATTGATAATTTTTTTGTCAATCGGTCTCTCTCTCTGTGCAGGCAATGTCAAGCGGCGTCATTCTCTCTCTCTCTGCAGGCAATGTCAAGCGGTGTCTTTCTCTCTCTCTCTGCAGGCAATGTCAAGCGGTGTCTTTCTCTCTCTCTGTGCAGGCAATGTCAAGCGGCGTCTTTCTCTCTCTCTGTGCAGGCAATGTCAAGCGGCGTCTTTCTCTCTCTCTGTGCAGGCAATGTCAAGCGGCGTCTTTCTCTCTCTGTGTGCAGGCAATTTCAAGCGGTCTCTCTCTGTGCAAGCAGTATCAATTGGTCTCTCTCTGTGCAGGCAGTGTCAAGCGGTCTCTCTCTCTGTGCATGTAGTGTCAAGCGTTCGCTCTCTCTGTGCAAGTAGTGTCAAGCAGTCTCTCTCTCTCTGCAGGCAGTGTCAAGCGGTCTCTCTCTCTGTGCAAGCAGTGTCAAGTGGTCTCTCTCTCTCTGCAGGCAGTGTCAAGCGGTCTCTCTCTCTGTGCAAGCAGTGTCAAGTGGTCTCTCTCTCTCTGCAAGCAGTGTCAAGCGGTCTCTATCTCTGTGCAGGCAGTGTCAAGCGGTCTCTCTCTGTCTGTGTGCAGGCAGTGTCAAGCGGTTTCTCTCTCTCTCTCTCTGCAGGCAATGTCAAGCGGTGTCTTTCTCTCTCTCTGTGCAGGCAATGTCAAGCGGCATCTTTCTCTCTCTCTGTGTGTCAAGCGGTCTCTCTCTCTCTGTGCAGGCAATGTCAATCAGTCTCTCTCTGTGCAGGCAGTGTCAATCAGTCTCTCTCTGTGCAGGCAGTGTCAAGCGGTCTCTATCTCTGTGCAGGCAGTGTCAAGCGGTCTCTATCTCTGTGCAGGCAGTGTCAAGCGGTCTCTATCTCTGTGCAGGAAGTGTCAAGCGGTCTCTATCTCTGTGCAGGCAGTGTCAAGTGGTCTCTCTCTGTCTGTGTGCAGGCAGTGTCAAGCGGTCTCTCTCTCTCTGTGCAGGCAGTGTCAAGCGGTCTCTCTCTCTCTGTGCAGGCAGTGTCAATGAGTCTCTCTCTGTGCAGGCAGTGTCAAGTAGTCTCTATCTCTGTGCAGGCAGTGTCAAGCGGTCTCTATCTCTGTGCAGGCAGTGTTAAGCCGTCTCTATCTCTGTGCAGTGTCAAGCGGTCCCTCTCTCTCTGTGCAGGCAGTGTCAAGCGGTCCCTCTCTGTGCAGGCAGTGTCAATCGGTCTCTCTCTCTCTTTCTGTGCAGGCAGTGTCAAGCGATCTCTCTCTCTTTCCGTTATAGGTGAGAAAGTTTGAACTTACCTGCCCGTATCCTCCTTCTCCGAGCAGACGGTGCAATATGAAGGTTGACTGGCTGTCACAGCGAGGAGGTCTTAAATTGTGATTTCCTACTGTGACAAGTTCTCTCCTCTTTCTAGTGTCACAGCTCGGGGGAGTGACAAGAGGTGGCACTTCTGCGACCGTATTTCTCATAGGCTTTCTAGCTTATTGGGATTATTCTTTACCAAAAATATGTAGCAGAATACATATTGACCTAAATTGATGAAGACATTAGATTTTTTAAATTATTTTATTGGATATGTTTTAGAACTGAAAATAAAAAATATTCCTTTTTTTTAATTTTCATAGTTTTTTTTTTTTTTTACCAAAAGGATTGTTATAACAAAGAAACCAAATATAAACTTTTTTTTTTACCACAGACATGTACCAGAATACATTTTGGCCTAAATTTATGTAGAAATTCGATTTTTTTTTTATTATTTTATTGGATATGTTTTATAACTGAAAATAAAAAAATATGTTTTTTTTTTTTCATTTTTGGTCTTTTTTCATTTATTTTAGTAAGAAAACAATTATTATACACTTTTTTTTTTTTTATCGAAGACCTGTAGCAGAATACATTTTGGTCTAAATTTATGAAGATTATTTATTTATTTTTTTAAACTATTTTATTAGATATGTTTTAACTATAACTATATATATATATATATATATATATATATATATATATATATATATATATATATATATATATATATATATATATGTACACTATAACTATAACTACTAATTTTACCAGAATTTATTTTTTTGGTCTTTTTTACATTTATTTGAATCTTCTGTTTTTTTTAATTTATATAATAGAAAATAATAAAAATCCCAGTGGAGATCAAATACCACCAAAAGAAAGCTCTATTTGTGGGGAAAACTAACTGTAAATTTCATTTGTATACAGTGTTGCATAATGATGCAATTGCCAATTGAAGCTAAATAGCAAAAATGTTCTGGTTATGAAAGGGTTAAAACCTTCCGGAGCTGACATGGTAAAAAATAAATAAAAAAAAATAAAAATAAAAAAAGGATCCTTATCCTGGTGTGTTATCTTTGTGAAATTTGTCAATATGAGGACTGCACATTTCATGGATGGGGTCGTGTTTCTTGTAATTCGCCACACATCTGAATTTGACATTTATCAATGGGAAGTTAAAAAGAAATAAACTTGTTTTTTTTACAGAAATTTAAATCTCAACAGTCGTCTCCTCCTCCCCTCCCCCACAGAATAGAGAACATTTGAAATTTGACAGTTGAAATCCACAAATGTACTGGCTGAGGTCATGTGACCCGGCAGCCTCACATCTCTGACATGGGGATATACAGCCTGGCTTTTTTTCAACTTACTGGCTGAAGTTGCCATGGTGACCAGCACTGCGATGTGATTGGGCAGTGTGATCAGCACTGCGATGTGATTGGGCAGTGTGACCAGCTCTATGATGTCATCGGCAGATCAGCTGTAAATAGATCAGCCTCACACCTGTGGAGCTCAGAAGATTCTGACTTCTCTTGGAGTGAAGACCTGTATTTCTGAGCTCCCTGAGATTTCTTCTTCTGTGACCGTTTCTGTGATTTTCTCTGCGTTTTTAACCAGTGAAATTACAAAAATGATGATGGAATATATGATTCCAAATAGGGTTGCAGTCCACACAATATCATCTGTAGTGGCTCCCCCAAGCTGTGACACTAAAAACACCATGAAAAATGTTGCAGCCATTAGAAAGATCATGAAAAATGCGGCACCGGCTAGAAGGCCCATGAGAAATCTGGCAGCAGAAGTCCCACCACCTCTTGTGACTTCCCCGAGCTGTGCCACTAGAGAGAGTATGAAAAGTATTGCAGTGATTAGAAACATCATAAAAAATGCCGCACCATCTAGAAAGCCCATGAAAAATGCCGCACCATCTAGAAAGCCTATGGGAAACGCAGCAGCAGAAGCCTCGCCTCTTGTGACTCCCCCGAGCTGTGACACTAGAAAGAGCATGAAAAATGTTGCAGCGATTAGAAACATCATGAAAAACGCCGCACCAGCTAGAAAGCCCATGAGAAATCCGGCAGCAGAAGTCCCACCTCTTGTCACTCCCCCGAGCTGTGACAAGATAGAAGTTGTCACAGTCGGAAATCGCAATTTAAGACCTCCATGCTGTGACAGCCAGTCAACCTTCATATTGCACCGCCTCCTCGGAGAAGGAGGCTACGGACAGGTAAGTTCTAATTTTCTCACCTATAACTAGATTAGTAGCTCCACCCACAAAACAAATCCCTCCCCAGTAACTAGCCAATGTGTACCAGCCACCCAAAACTGATTCAGCTACTGGTAGACTTAATTATGTCACTCTGGAAGGGAGGAGCCGGGAACACAAAATGAAGAAAGCTCTCCCTGTCATAGATATCAGAAGACAGTCCGTCATCGGGCCTCGCAGCCTTCATCAATAACTACTTCTGATTCCTCCCCAATGCTAGTTACATCCTTTCCCAATAATGAAGAACCGTTCTTTCCTATAACACAAATGATTTTTGTCTTTTCTATCATTCAGGTCTTTCTGTCAACTCATTGTGCAACCAAGAAGATCATGGCCATCAAGTCTGTGGTGAAGACTTCAGATCAACGCGATGCCATTAAAACAGAGCAGAAGGTCATGGAGATGGCGGCAGGATGTCCATTCCTCATCCAGCTTTACACCACTTTTCAGACCCCTGATTCTGCCTGTTTCGCTATGGAATACGTCTCTGGGGGGGATCTGTTTGATTTCACCGTAAAACATTTCCCTCTTAACATTTCCGTCATAAGGTAAGTCTCATCACCACAATGAGAATAGAATAGAAAGCAATCTTTATAAGATATGTCGTTTTACAATCCAGACTTTTAGGAGTTTAGAATTACATTGGACTCCATTAGAATGCGTAGCTACATCAGTCCACCCAGATCTGACGTAGATACTTTAGAGTAATGTCACTCCATCCCCCATAAATTGGGGACAACGCACCTCTCCCAAGCTTAGATACTCTATATTATCATAGTAGGGTTGGGATTTAAAGTAGACTGTTCATACACATGCCATTCTGCAATCCCAGTTTCTCCAAAGCGGGCAGTGATTGCACCATGTGGGGAAGGAGATGGAGACAGTCCAGAGTCACCTAGTAATGTTCTTTAAGAGGTTTTTGATGCCGGGAGGCGGAGCAGGGTTTCTGATTATGTGACCGCCATGATTGGCTGTCACAGTGGTCACATGATCAGAGAGCTCCCAATCGCATGTAGAGATTGGGAGCTTTCTTTTAGGCACTGGTAACTGTGCATTCTCAGGACAGCTCTGTTTACATTCTGGTACCCATATATGCAGCCTCTCAGCGTTAAGACCCACCCACCTAGAGGCCACATATATGCATACCACCAGTATGAAGGGGTTAACACTTCTGGACCAGTGATGTACCGGTACCTCATTACCCTGGTACTGTTTTTTTAGAGGTGGCGGTCTAACTTGCCGCTGGATTCGTTTTACATGCAGCAGGAGGGGACGTCGTCCACTCTCGGCACCTACCACAGCTTTCTCAGGCTCTCTCATCCTACCGGAAGACCCAGACGACCAGCCGGCACGTCTACTGGCTGGTCAGACAGCTGAACAAAGCTGTGATCGGCTTTGATCGGCTCTCCGCTATGGTAACCCGGATGTGATGACATTGTGACCTGACATTTTTAAGAAATCAAAATCATTCAAAAACATAGATTTCGGTGTTGTGAATGCTTTTAAGGGCAGAGGAGAGACTTGGGTTCTTATAATACCGGTCACATGCCTATTGCTGTGACAAGCTTGTTTACAGCTTGGATCCTACCAATGGGTTCTCCCAGGAGACTCCAGAATCTGGGATCTGGTAAAACCAGAAATGGTGAGCAGGTGCCATACCCAGAACTCAGACCGTACGGTCACCTAAATAACCTCAAAGGTGGGACCGGTAATGGGATAGAGCCAGGATCTCCCTCCCCCTGCCCATGGATAATGTTTCTACTCAAGTCTAATGACTGTAAAATGTAATTCCTTCAGAATCTAATTTTTTTCTCTTTTATAGATTTATTGCGGCGGAAATGTTCTGTGGATTGGAGTTCCTCCACAAGCGTGGCATCGTTCATAGAGACATCAAGTTAAACAACATCCTAATGGACAACAAAGGTCATGTCCGTATTGCAGACTATGGATTGGCAGTAATGGATCTGTTCGGTGATACGAAGGTGACAGGTGTAGCCGGAACAATGGGATACATGGCACCAGAAGTAAGTCACGCTCTGTTTACGCATCACTAGGCCTCATCTATTCAGTATATCACAATCCAATCACTATCCCTCTGATACTTGTAATATGAACATTTTAGACTGCATACAGAACACTGCAATGTAAATCACCTGATTGGTAATCATTAAGCTCTTAAAATCTTTTTAATAATTTGTTAACCACTTGCCGACAGCCGCGCGAACATATATGTCGACACAATGGCACGGACAGGCAAATGGGCGTACAGGTACGTCCCTTTAAATTTGCCGCCGCTTATTGCGATTTTTTTTTTTTACCAAAAATATGTAGAAGAATACATATTGGCCTAAACTGAGGAAAAAATTTGTTTTTTTTATATATTTTTTGGGGGATATTTGTTATAGCAAAAAGTAAAAAATTTTGCTTTTTTTTTTTCAAAATTGTTGCTCTTTTTTTGTTTATAGCGCAAAAAATAAAAACCACAGAGGTAATCAAATACCACCAAAAGAAAGCTCTATTTGTGGGGAAAAAAGGACGTCAATTTTGTTTGGGAGCCACATTGCTCGACCGTGCATTTTTCAGTTAAAGCGACGCAGTGCCGAATCGCAAAAAGTGCTCTGGTATTTGGCCAGCCAAATGGTCCGGGGCAGAAGTGGTTAATATATGTCCATGGGGGGGCAGCCATTGCATAGGCCGGCTCTGACTCCTGGTTAGCTGTTGGGCACAGTGGTTGTTCTTTGCTATTTCTCTTGCTTAAAGCGAGCCTAGCTACAATATCTATAATAACGGACATATGAAATAGTAAACATATAAAAATGTAAAAAGCTACATCAAGGTTAATGTTGCAATTATTTCTACTGGAGAGCAGATATCACTACCTGCTCTCTGTTACACTCTGCAGAATTACGGCCCATTCATTAAATGCATGCCACTGTGTAGAGCCTGTGGTATCCTATGAAGTTCTATATACTTAGCATAACAAACAGAACTCTGATTTGATTAGGACGAGTCACATGACTAGGCTCTCGCTCAAGTTTTTTTTTTTTTTTTTTTTTGTTATGTTTACACCCATTCCCTGTAATAGCACTCAAAGTCCCAATTCCACCACTGTGCTTTATAAATGTCAGCGCTATTGCCACAGTAAGGCAATACTGATGCTTTGTAAATGCTTCCCTTAGAATACATGTACAATAAATATTTATTATTATTTCCCCTATAACAGGATGGTAAGTTTGTAGGAACTAAGTAACTGATTTCTCTTCTCTGATTGGCAGGTTATAAACGGCGACTATTACCAGTTTAAACCCGACTGGTTTTCAATGGGGGTTGTCCTATACAAGATGGCTACAGGCACTGTACCATTCCGTGCCGATAACATACAGGTATACAGGAAGGCTGTGAATTACGAAGATCCTGATTACCCCCCGGACATGGACCCACACCTGCAGATCTTCATAGAAGGAGTAAGTACAAGACATTTTCTAATTTTGAAGAGGCACAGGGAAGGTTTCTAGGCCTACTGCTGCTGCTTTAGGGGTATAATGTAGGGGTATTGCCAATTCTGGTTGTCAGCTGGATTGTTGGGTAGTTTGGCTTCTTCATCCCATGGTGAAGATCCAATGGGAATACTTCATCCTGGGGCTGAGGGCTCAGAAGATGATGCCACATGGGGTCAGTCACCAATGTGCACATTGTATGAGGTTATTAAAGCAGAACTCCTCCCCATTTATTATTGTTTTGAATATAGTGGGGAGGATTAGATCACCTGCCGTCATTTTAATCTTGTCTGTGTCCCTGTTGTGGACATTTTGTTTCATATCATGTCCTGGGGACACGGAAATCTCACCAAGGGGGGACACAGAAAGCAACCACAACCTAACAGAGAGGTTCTAACCCTTTCCAACTCCATTCATAAAACTGCTTTTATCGCCCTTTGCTGATAAATTATGTTAATGAGAAGCAAAAAAGATCTTAAAAAATATCCAATATCCTCCCTTTTCTTGTGGCTGTAATTCTACTTTAAGTGTCACCACCAATTTAAAGAGCTTAGGGAGTTAGAAGCGATCTAATGGCGGCACATCATAATGTGTACTCATTTGTTGTGCTGTAATATAATATGAATTTCATCCATGTCAGTAGATATCCAGCACCTGTATTTGGCTATATGTGTGTCTTCACATGCTATGATCCTCCAATGGGTGAAAGGACCGCCCAGGAGGAGACAGTGTAGTCAGAGGTTTTTTTTCTTTTCTAAAAACTGCAAAATGAACTCAAAATAACTCTTAATTTCTCTTTTATAGCTTCTATGCAAATGTCCGGACAAGAGGCTTGGAGATGGCAGAGACATCAGACGGCATTCATTCATGAGGCTTATCGATTGGAAGTCGCTGGACAAAGGGAAAGGGCATCCCCCTTTCTCAGTAGGACCGGTAAGTACACAAATCTTTATAGGATGAGGATTCAAAAAGAAGATTGTTATTGTAAGGAGCATTGCTGTGTCCTTATAGCTAATGTAGGGGGTACAGACATATCCCAGCCGGCAGGAAAACCTCACAGACTAATCAGTCAATATTTCATTTTCTATGGGAGAAGTAAATAAGAATGAAACTTTCTATGCATCAGACGCAATGGGGATGATTTACTAAAACTGGAGAGTGTATGGTAGCCAATCAGCTTCTTCTAACTTTCCGCTTGATCAATAAAGCTTTGACAAAAAAAATGTCAGCTGATTGGTTACTATGCAGAGCTGCACCAGGTTTTGCACTCTCCAATTTTAGTAAGTAAACCCCATTGGTGCACAGCTGGGAGTGATAGTTGAAGTGAGAAGGTGCAATGGTTCATAATACAATGTCTGGCGTGTCTAGGACATTTGGCTTCGACCATCATGATGTGGTGGAAGGCATGGGACCAGACATGTAGTTTGCTTCTATATTTGTATCCTATCTGCTCCTCCACTGCATGGAAAGAGCAAGAAGGTTCTAGGTTGTATTAAAGAAGTCAGTCAATGTTAAAGCCCAACTCAAAAACTAAATAAATTGTGCAGTAGGCAACCACCACCCCCACCCCACCCTGCACTCTAATGTTTTATTGCTTGTAAACTCTAGGGGAAGAGAAAGAGGGACCTAGCCCTAACCTCTCTTCATCATCATGTCCAATACAGGCCTATCAGTCCTACATTGTATGTGGGGGGTAAGAATGTGACCGTGGCTGGGAAAGCTTTAGAGAGGGTCGGTTGCATAGATGAAGGCTGTCCAAAGCAAAGAATAAATTATTACACCTTATTCCTCTACCCCTAGCCCCCCCCCCCCCACACACACAAATACTGCAAGGGTAATTTATACTTGTTTCTGGAATTGGGCTTTAAGCAATATCCTGATATTTACTTACAGAATATCATATTTGTTTTTTCATTTTGCAGGCCTTGGACATAGAAACAAACTGTCGACTTCCTCCATCAGCGATAGATGTAAAGGCATTGGACATTCCAGGAAAGAAAATATACATGCCTGGATTCCCAAACATCGACAGGTTGTGAACACGCCTGTCAACCTGCAATGTGTAGTGTGTAGTGTGTAGTGTTTAGTGTGTAGTGTGTAGTGTTTAGTGTGTAGTGTTTAGTGTGTAGTGTTTAGTGTAGTGTGTAGTGTTAAGTGTGTAGTGTGTAGTGTGTAGTGTGTGCCAGCAAGCCCACCAACATCAGGGTGCCAGCCAGCAAGCCCACCAACATCAGGGTGCCAGCCAGAAAGCCCACGACATCAGGGTGCCAGCCAGAAAGCCCACCGACATCAGGGTGCCAGCCAGCAAGCCCACCAACATCAGGGTGCCAGCCAGCAAGCCCACCGACATCAGGGTGCCAGCCAGCAAGCCCACCAACATCAGGGTACCAGCCAGCAAGCCCAACGACATCAGGGTGCCAGCCAGCAAGCCCACCGACATCAGGGTGCCAGCCAGCAAGCCCACCGACATCAGGGTGCCAGCCAGCAAGCCACCCACAGCAGGGTGCCAGCCAGCAAGCCCACCAACATCAGGGTGCTAGCCAGCAAGCCCACCGACATCAGGGTGCCAGCCAGAAAGCCCACCGACATCAGGGTGCCAGCCAGAAAGCCCACCAACATCAGGGTGCCAGCCAGCAAGCCCACCGACATCAGGGTGCCAGCCAGCAAGCCCACCTACATCAGGGTGCCAGCCAGAAAGCCCACCGACATCAGGGTGCCAGCCAGAAAGCCCACCGACATCAGGGTGCCAGCCGGCAAGCCCACGACATCAGGGTGCCAGCCAGCAAGCCCACCGACATCAGGGTGCCAGCCGGAAGCCCACTGACATCAGGGTGCCAGCCAGCAAGCCCACCGACATCAGGCTGCCAGTCAGCAAGCCCACAGACATCAGGGTGCCAGCCAGCAAGCCCACAGACATCAGGGTGCCAGCCAGCAAGCCCAACGACATCAGGGTGCCAACCAGCAAGCCCACCGACATCAGGGTGCCAGCCAGCAAGCCCACCGACATCAGGGTGCCAGCCAGCAAGCCCCCCACAGCCGGGTGCCAGCCAGCAAGCCCACCAACATCAGGGTGCTAGCCAGCAAGCCCACCGACATCAGGGTGCCAGCCAGAAAGCCCACCGACATCAGGGTGCCAGCCAGAAAGCCCACCAACATCAGGGTGCCAGCCAGCAAGCCCACCGACATCAGGGTGCCAGCCAGCAAGCCCACCGACATCAGGGTGCCAGCAAGAAAGCCCACCGACATCAGGGTGCCAGCCGGCAAGCCCACCGACATCAGGGTGCCAGCCGGCAAGCCCACCGACATCAGGGTGCCAGCCGGAAGCCCACTGACATCAGGGTGCCAGCCAGCAAGCCCACCGACATCAGGGTGCCAGTCAGCAAGCCCACAGACATCAGGGTGCCAGCCAGCAAGCCCACAGACATCAGGGTGCCAGCCAGCAAGCCCATCCACAGCAGGGTGCCAGCCAGAAAGCCCACAGACAGCAGGGTGCCAACCAGCAAGCCCACTCAAAGCAGGGTGCTGTCAGCCTATATTACGCTATGGGGACAAAGCAGCTGGGCAGCCGGGGAACACAGGTCCTAATTTGTGTGCATTCAGGGCCACTCACCCACTCCTGCACACCTGTCAAATTAGGGCTGTGTTTGTCCAGCCGCTGCGTCCCCCTAAAGGGGTGGATGGACATGATGATGAAGATTCCTCATATTTGGACAAAAACTGCACTGTACAGAGGAGCCACCCACAGCAGAGTGCAAGCCAGCAAGCCCACCCACAGCAGGGTGCCAGCCAGCAAGCCCACCCACAGCAAGGTGCCAGCCAGAAAGCCCACTCACAGCAGAGTGCCAGCCAGAAAGCCCACCCACAGCAGGGTTCCAGCCAGAAAGCCCACCCACAGGAGAGTGCCAGCCAGCAAGCCCACCCACAGCAGGGTGCCAGCCAGAAATCCCACCCACAGCAGGGTGCCAGCCAGAAAGCCCACCCACAGCAGGGTGCAAGCCAGAAAGCCCACCCACAGCAGGATGCCAACCAGCAAGCCCACCCATATCAGGGTCCCAACCAGCAATTGGACAATAGTTCTTGATGTGACATAATACCTGGATTGGACCTATATACTGATATATTCATGAGAAATTTGGAGAGGACAGTTCAACTGTAAAGACATTGATATCATCTTCAGATGATCCAGATGAACAAAGATTCAAAAAGAAAAAAAAGAGGAGCCAGCCACAGCAGAGTGCAAGCCAGCAAGCCCACCTGCAGCAGAGTGCCAGCCAGCAAGCCCACCTGCAGCAGGGTGCCAGCCAGCAAGCCCACCCACAGCAGGGTGCCAGCCAGAAAGCCCACCCACAGCAGGGTGCCAGGCAGCAAGCCCACCCACAGCAGGGTGCCAGGCAGCAAGCCCACCCACAGCAGGGTGGCAGTCAGAATCCCCACCCACATCAGGGTCCCAACCAGCAAGCCACCCACAGCAGGGTGCCAGCCAGCAAGCCCACAGACATCAGGGTGCCAGCCAGCAAGCCCACCAACATCAGGGTGCCAGCCAGCAAGCCCACCCACAGCAGGGTGCTGTCAGCCTATATTTCGCTATGGGGACAAAGCAGCTGGGCAGCCGGGGAACACAGGTCCTAATTTGTGTGCATTCAGGGCCACTCACCCACTCCTGCACACCTGTCAAATTAGGGCTGTGTTTGTCCAGCCGCTGCATCCCCTTAAAGGGGTGGATGGACATGATGATGAAGATTCCTCATATTTGGACAAAAACTGCACTGTACAGAGGAGCCACCCACAGCAGAGTGCCAGCCAGCAAGCCCACCCACAGCAGAGTGCCAGCCAGCAAGCCCACCCATAGCAGGGTGCCAGCCAGCAAGCCCACCCACAGCAGGGTGCCAGCCAGCAAGCCCACCTGCAGCAGGGTGCCAGCCAGAAAGCCCACCCACAGCAGGGTGCCAGCCAGAAAGCCCACCCACAGCAGGGTGCCAGCCAGAAAGCCCGCCCACAGCAGGATGACAACCAGCAAGCCCACCCATATCAGGGTGCCAGGCAGCAAGCCCACCCACAGCAGGGTGCCCGACAGAAAGCTCACCCACAGCAGGGTGGCAGTCAGAATCCCCACCCACATCAGGGTCCCAACCAGCAAGCCACCCACAGCAGGGTGCCAGCCAGCAAGCCCACCCACAGCAGGGTGCCAGCCAGCAAGCCCACCCAGAGCAGGGTGCCAGCCAGCAAGCCCAGATGAGTCTATTGAGACGAAACGCGTCGTGAGGACTCCATTGCCGCTTGAAAAACACTGCTTAAATGTAAGTGTGTTACTATCTTTTAATAAATTTACTGGTTTTATGGGATTACGCTATGTGGTTCTATTTTTTTCTCCTTCACTTATCAACTGGAAATTGATGTTATCTACTCCGGTACGGAGATTGATTGTTTTTGGGGACACAATTACAAAAGTTTTGGGACGCCATTCCAGATGTCACAGCCTGATTGCCTGCTGATACCATAAAGTGTTTGTGACTCATAGAACGTATGTTCGTTTGAGTCTGAACCATCTGGTAAGCCTAAATCTTTACCGGTGATGGTGCTGTCACAGTGGTGGTTATACATTCTTGGATTTGGCGGTCAAACGATCGTTCAACTTTAATTTCACTTGAGACTTTTTTGCACTCTCAGCAAATTGTTTTCAACATTGTTTGTTCCTTTCCTTCATACGACTGGACGTTAATATGATTGGACACTTTTTATTAATATATGTGTGACAACTATTTCATTTATTAGTTATATCACCATTTGTTCACGTTTACATATACAGTGGTCATCACAGTTTTATTTCATATATGCGTATTTATTTACATATGTATGTCGTTTTTTGGCACTAATTTATTAAGAGGTTTAGCGCTAAACTTTATGTACTTCTTTCCCCCACAGCAGGGTGCCAGCCAGCAAGCCCACCCCAGCAGAGTGCCAGCCAGCAAGCCCACCTGCAGCAGGGTGCCAGCCAGCAAGCCCACCCACAGCAGAGTGCCAGCCAGAAAGCCCACCTGCAGCAGGGTGCCAGCCAGCAAGACCACCCACAGCAGGGTGCCAGCCAGCAAGCCCACCCACATCAGGGTGCCAGCCAGCAAGCCCACCTGCAGCAGGGTGCCAGCCACAAAGCCCACCCACAGCAGGGTGCCAGCCAGAAAGCCCACCCACAGCAGGATGCCAACCAGCAAGCCCACCCACATCAGGGTGCCAGGCAGCAAGCCCACCCACAGCAGGGTGCCAGCCAGAAAGCTCACCCATAGCAGGGTGGCAGTCAGAATCCCCACCCACATCAGGGTCCCAACCAGCAAGCCACCCAGAGCAGGGTGCCAGCCAGCAAGCCCACCCACAGCAGGGTGCCAGCCAGCAAGCCCAGATGAGTCTATTGAGACGAAACGTGTCGTGAGGACTCCATTGCCGCTTGAAAAACACTGCTTAAATGTAAGTGTGTTACTATCTTTTAATAAATTTACTGGTTTTATGGGATTACGCTATGTGGTTCTATTTTTTTCTCCTTCACTTATCAACTGGAAATTGATGTTATCTACTCCGGTACGGAGATTGATTGTTTTTGGGGACACAATTACAAAAGTTTTGGGACGCCATTCCAGATGTCACAGCCTGATTGCCTGCTGATACCATAAAGTGTTTGTGACTCATAGAACGTATGTTCGTTTGAGTCTGAACCATCTGGTAAGCCTAAATCTTTACCGGTGATGGTGCTGTCACAGTGGTGGTTATACATTCTTGGATTTGGCGGTCAAACGATCGTTCAACTGTAATTTCACTTGAGACTTTTTTGCACTCTCAGCAAATTGTTTTCAACATTTTTTGTTCCTTTCCTTCATACGACTGGACGTTAATATGATTGGACACTTTTTATTAATATATGTGTGACAACTATTTCATTTATTAGTTATATCACCATTTGTTCACGTTTACATATACAGTGGTCATCACAGTTTTATTTCATATATACGTATTTATTTACATATGTATGTCGATTTTTGGCACTAATTTATTAAGAGGTTTAGCGCTAAACTTTATGTACTTCTTTCCCCCACAGCAGGGTGCCAGCCAGCAAGCCCACCCCAGCAGAGTGCCAGCCAGCAAGCCCACCTGCAGCAGGGTGCCAGCCAGCAAGCCCACCCACAGCAGAGTGCCAGCCAGAAAGCCCACCTGCAGCAGGGTGCCAGCCAGCAAGACCACCCACAGCAGGGTGCCAGCCAGCAAGCCCACCCACATCAGGGTGCCAGCCAGCAAGCCCACCCAGAGCAGGGTGCCAGCCAGCAAGCCCACCCAGAGCAGGGTGCCAGCCAGAAAGCCCACCCACAGCAGATGAACAAAGATTAAAAAAACAAACAAAAAAAAACTGCACTGTACAGAGGAGCCTTGACGAGGCAGTGCAGCTTCCACATACATTTGCAAATGTGTGCAACGCGACTGCCTGCACGGGGATGCACGGAGCGCCTGTACCCACTGCCCTCACACGGGGTACGGATTCATACGCCTTGTGTGAACGAGGCCTCAGGACCTCACTTTACAGAGCAGCCTTGGCAAAGTATTGCAGCTTCCCCATTTGCAAATGTGTGCAACTAAGACCTCTGTTTTTAATGTCAAGTGTTAGATTGTGCCTTTTTGATTTATTTGCAGGCTAGCTGGTAAGTGTGCTGGGAAATCTTTTGTTTTTGTGCTGTGCAAAGCCCTTCCATGTGCACCTTACTTCAAAAGCTAGTTATAAACTGCTGTAGCTGTCCTGCTTTGTACACTGTTTTTAGATACAACTTTAATAAAAACTACATTTATAAAACAAAAATTGGGGTAGTTGTCTGGTTTTGTATACTGTTTTTAAATAAAGCTTTAAAAAAAAAAAAACTACAATTTATAAAAAAAATCTCTGGTAGTTGTCCTGTTTTGTATACTGTTTTTACACAAAACTTCAATACAAACTGCAATTATAAAAAAAAAAAAAAAAAAATCAGGGGGGTAGTTGTCTTGTATTGTATACTGTTTTTGGATGAAACTTTAATACAAACTCCAATTCTATATATAAAAAAAAAAAAGAATTTGGGGTAGTTGTCATTCTTGTAAAGACAGTCTTAATGCATTGTATCGATATTATACATATACAATTTTTCTGTTGTCAATAAACATCAGATGACAAGAAAATAAATTCCCAGAGCACTATGGGTTATCTAAAGAGGCAGATTTGTGTGACTGAATCCTTAGAGGGGAGCCGTAGAAAGAAGGAGGAGACACGGCTGTAAATGTAGCTCTGCTAAAAGGGATGTTTCAATGCACTGCATGGCAGGCTTCTGTTGTAGAAGCCCTTTCCTCAGAGGATGGACACCAAGCAAAAAGAAGGTCATTACTCTTTACTCTGTGGGCTATTCCACTCCTGAGAGCTCAGGAGGAGCTGGTAGTACCAAGAGGATTATGAAGGTAAAAGGAGGATACTAAGGTCAAAAAGAACAAAAGCTAACGGAAACTGCCATGAAAATCAGAATAGATGGGCATGATCTGTGACCCTCAATGAAGTGCTAACTGCGCAAGAAAAAAAGATGGGCGGCCGAAACAAAGAGAAATAGGCCAATAAATAGACTGACTCACCAAGGAAATAAATACGTGAATATCTCAATTTCCTCTAAAATATGCAAACAAGGAGAAGGATCATTCCTGCACATCCAACAAAACCCATAGGTAGTGATGGTGACAACAGCCTCAGCTCAGACTCCATCCAGGCCTTGCCCGCTCTCACATGTTTCGCCCTGGCCACTGGACTCAGCCTTGGAGGACCTCCATGACATGTTAGGGGAAACAAGTTAGGGGGCATGGCCTGGATGGAGTCTGGGCTGAGGCTGCTCTGACCATCGCTACCTATAGATTTTGTTGGATGTGTGGCACCTAAAATGATCCTTCTTCTTGTTTGCATTCACTGAGCTGAGACAAGCCCAGTGGCGTCACTAGGTTTGGTGTCACCTGGTGCGTAAAATCATGGTGTCATCCCCCTTATCAGACCAGCTCAGGATTGGCGGTTCAGCTACTGTACATATATATATTATAGCTGTGTCCAGCAGCACCCCCGTTATCAGACCAGCTCGGGGGGGGCAGCTCAGCTACTATGTGTATATTATATATAAAATAGATGTGTCCAGCTGCACCCCCATCCCCCCCCCCCATTTAGCAGACCAGCTCAGGGTGGCCAGCTCAGCTACTAAATATATATATATAAAATATAGCTGTGTCCAGCTGCACCCCCATCCTCCCCCCTTCCAACCCCCCATTAGTAGACCAGCTTAGGGTGGGCAGCCCAGCTACTATATATACATATATATTATAGCTCTATCAACCCACCACCCCCCCCCCCCCACTTATCACAGCCGCTCACCTCGGGTTTGGGCAGCAGAAGACCTCATCGCAGTCCACCACCCCCTGCCTGATCTGTACACAAAGGGGAGAGAGGATCCGGCGTCATCTTGACGCCAGTTTGTTTACAAGTGATCGCTCCTTCATTTGACGGAGCAATCACATTGTAAACGGCCGACAGGTGCTTCAAGATGGCAACCGCTCCGGAGCTAGGCTGGAGCCGCGGCCGACGGGTGCACCAAGATGGCCGCCGCTCCGGAGCTAGGCCGAAGCCGCGAGGGGAAGAGTAATCAGTTAGATTACTCGTTACCCTCTAAAGTAACGGCGTTACGTAACGCTGTTTACTTTAATTGCGTTTGTTACTTCACTGAGTGATATACAGTATATAGCCCATACAAGTGCATAAGCAGCAAAGATCTCTGCAAATCACCTGAATTTTGGAACCTGTGCCCAAAAAAATAAAAAATAAATAAAAATATAGGCAGGCAAAACAGCAAATGTTGGACTTGTGTCTTTTTTTAACCTCCCCTACTATGCATAGCTCCCAGGGGCGGGCTGGGCCGGGTGGCAGGGATGCAATTGCCACCCGGGCCAATCTGATATGCTCTACCAAGGCCACTGTGCCACCAGCTCAGAACCGCACATGCGCAGATTTATCCAGTACAGTGGAACCTTGGATTACGAGCATAATCCACTCCAGGAGAATTCTAGTAATCCAAAGCACTCGCATATCAAAGCGAGTTTTCCCATAGAAGTCAATGGAAAACGAAAATAATTTGTTCTGCATTGACTTCAATGGCATGCAACACCGCATGTGGCCAGAGGTGGGGGGGGCACTATCATACCCTCTGCACTCCTCTCCTGTACATACTGCCCCCATCATACCCTCTGCACTCCTCTCCTGTACATACTGCCCCCATCATACCCTCTGCACTCCTCTCCTGTACATACTGCCACCATCATACCCTCTGCACCCATCTCCTGTGCATACTGCCCCCATCATCCCCTCCAGAAATGTTATTTATTCACAAAACTATATGTATAGTGTATACTACATAAAAAATTGCTGTTTATTACAATGTACAGAGGTAATGAATTTAATGTACTACAAAAAAAAAATATTTGCCGTGCGCTGCTAAAGTGTTCGGGTTTGGCTTGAAGAAAAGGTGGCAACCCTAACTGCACACTAAACAGAAAACACTGACTCGTGCCCCAGTTCGTAGGGCACAGATAAGATAAACTTGTATGTGGTTGTATTCATTTGGTTACATGAAGTGCATGTGCTGGCTTGATACACAGATTTAGACATCTGGTTGATATTATGAGACTTGTGTTCCCTGTCTGTGTAAAATATGAAGTGTAATAGCTATCGCTGCCGGGAGATCTGCTGCCATAAGGAATGCCTTAAAGGGAAAAGATTATGTACTCTTAGCAAGCACTCATTTTTATAGTTTTCATGAAGGCAAATATATACAGTGGGGAAAATAATTATTTGATCCCCTGCAGATTTTGTAAGTTTGCCCACCTACAAAGAAATCAAGGATCTATAATTTCTATAATTGTTATCATATGTGTATTTTAAAAGATAGAGACAGACTATCAACCAAAAATGCAAAAAAAAAAAAACACGATACAAATGTTATAAATTGAGTTATGCCGCGTCCACACGGTCGGAATTTCCGATGGAAACAGTCCGATGGGAGCTTTTCATCGGAATTTCCGACCGTGTGTATGCCCATCGGTCTTTTTCTGTCGGAATTTCCGATGGACTTTGGATTGAGAACCTGTTCTTAATTTTTCCAACGGAAAACCTTTCTATCGGATTTTCCGATCGTGTGTATGCAATTCCAACACGCAAAAATTCTGACGCATGCTCGGAAACAATTTGAAGCATGCTCAGAAGCATTAAACTTCCCTTTTATAGTGCCGTTGAACGTGTTGTATGCCGCGGTGTTATTGACCATCGGAAATTTGGTGTGACCGTGTGTAGGCAAGGCAGTTTGAGCGAAATTACGTCGGAATTCCGACGGTAAAACCATCAGAGCTTTTTCCGACGAGAATTCCGACCGTGTGTACGCGGCATTACAGTTCAGTGAGTAAAATAAGTATTTGATCCCCAAGCAAAACATTACATAGTACTTGATGGAGAACCCATTGTTGGCAATCAGAGGTCAGACGTTTCTTGTAGTTGGTGACCAGGTTTGCACACATCTCAGGAGGGATTTTGGTCCACTTTTCTTTACAGATCTTCTCTAAATCTTTAAGGTTTCCTGGCTGTCGCTTTACAACTCTCCTTCCTTCAACAAACGGTGAGGGGGCCCATGCTGACCTGTGTCCAGTCAAAAGAGCCTATGATAGACATGCGAGCATC
Organism: Lithobates sylvaticus; assembly: GCA_028564925.1. Classification (NCBI taxonomy): domain Eukaryota; kingdom Metazoa; phylum Chordata; class Amphibia; order Anura; family Ranidae; genus Lithobates; species Lithobates sylvaticus. The sequence goes on from CM053028.1 coordinate 71,882,637, forward strand.
AGAACTGGACAGTGGAGCAATGGAAGAAGGTGGGCTGGTCTGATGAATGACATTTTTTCTTTTACGTCATGTGGATGGCTGGATTTGTGTGCGTGACCTACCTGGAGAAGAGATGGCACCAGGATGCACTATGGGAAGAAGGCAAGCTTCTTGCTGGGGCACCCCTGAGTATCCATCTTGAAATGTTATTGAAAGGCTTGCACCTTAACCTAATAAAAAGTATGTTTCTCCTGCATCATCTTTTTTCTCCTTTCTCTTTGCTGCCTTCCCTCTTTTTGGGCTCTTTCTCTGATCCTGCTATCTCCTAGCAGGGCTGTGGATAAGGGTGTACCACCTGTCCTCCTGTACAGGGCCCGGGCCAACAGGGTGCCCAGGCAGCCGGGTGAATCAGATGTGGGCAGAGAGGATGATTGGTGTGGTGGGGGGGATGGGGGGGGCGTATAATTACTGGAACAATCTCCTGTATGGCTCCCTCTGCAGCAGCTGAAAGCTGGCTTCTTCTCCTCTCCCTCCGTTGACTTTCAGCTACTGCAGAGAGAACCATACAGGGGATCGGTTCCAACAATTGCCCCCCCGCTACACCAATTACCCTCCTGTGCACCTCACATTTCTCCCTGCTACCCAGGCCCCCCTGTGTGCCCCCCGCCGCCTTTACGCCCACATTGCTGCCGACTTTCCTCCTCTTCTTCCTGCTGGCAGCTGCAAGCACACAATAGGATCCTTCAAGATGGAGAGTGGGGAAAGGGTCTGGTCAATGTGTTATATTGACCAGCCCCTTTCTTTCCTGAATGAGCACAATGAGTGATCGGTACCAATCAGTCATTCATTCATAAATGAAGCATTGGCTGTATGAGGCCCCATGGTTTCTAACAGCAGCCTTGTCTCCTAGTACTGAACCAGTTGAGCTATGAACATTTTCTCACAGTGTGCAGTAGAAGTAAGCAATGAAACCCAGTAAGTTAACAATGCCTTATTCTTTTAGATTGTATGCTCCCACAAGCACGGCCCTCCTAATCCTTTTTACTTGAATTGGATTATATTTGTACTGTCCACTCTTTTATTGTAAAGCAATGCACAAACTGATGGCACTATAAAAACCCACACAACATAATACAGGTCCTTCTCAAAAAATTAGCATATTGTGATAAAGTTCATTATTTTCTGTAATGTACTGATAAACATTAGACTTTCATATATTTTAGATTCATTACACACAACTGAAGTAGTTCAAGCCTTTTCTTGTTTTAATATTGATGATTTTGGCATACAGCTCATGAAAACCCAAAATTCCTATCTCAAAAAATTAGCATATTTCATCCGACCAATAAAAGAAAAGTGTTTTTAATACAAAAAAAAGTCAACCTTCAAATAATTATGTTCAGTTATGCACTCAATACTTGGTCGGGAATCCTTTTGCAGAAATGACTGCTTCAATGCGGCGTGGCATGGAGGCAATCAGCCTGTGGCACTGCTGAGGTGTTATGGAGGCCCAGGATGCTTCGATATCGGCCTTAAGCTCATCCAGAGTGTTGGGTCTTGCGTCTCTCAACTTTCTCTTCCCAATATCCCACAGATTCTCTATGGGGTTCAGGTCAGGAGAGTTGGCAGGCCAATTGAGCACAGTAATACCATGGTCAGTAAACCATTTACCAGTGGTTTTGGCACTGTGAGCAGGTGCCAGGTCGTGCTGAAAAATGAAATCTTCATCTCCATAAAGCTTTTCAGCAGATGGAAGCATGAAGTGCTCCAAAATCTCCTGATAGCTAGCTGCATTGACCCTGCCCTTGATAAAACACAGTGGACCAACACCAGCAGCTGACGTGGCACCCCAGACCATCACTGACTGTGGGTACTTGACACTGGACTTCAGGCATTTTGGCATTTCCCTCTCCCCAGTCTTCCTCCAGACTCTGGCACCTTGATTTCCGAATGACATGCAAAATTAGCTTTCATCCGAAAAAAGTACTTTGGACCACTGAGCAACAGTCCAGTGCTGCTTCTCTGTAGCCCAGGTCAGGCGCTTCTGCCACTGTTTCTGGTTCAAAAGTGGCTTGACCTGGGGAATGCGGCACCTGTAGCCCATTTCCTGCACACGCCTGTTCACGGTGGCTCTGGATGTTTCTACTCCAGACTCAGTCCACTGCTTCCGCAGGTCCTCCAAGGTCTGGAATCGGTCCTTCTCCACAATCTTCCTCAGGGTCCGGTCACCTCTTCTCGTTGTGCACACACTTTTTCCTTCCCACAGACTTTCCACTGAGGGGCCTTGATACAGAACTCTGGGAACAGCCTATTCGTTCAGAAATTTCTTTCTGTGTCTTACCCTCTTGCTTGAGGGTGTCAATGATGGCCTTCTGGACAGCAGTCAGGTCAGCAGTCTTACCCATGATTGCGGTTTTGAGTAATGAACCAGGCTGGGAGTTTTTAAAAGCCTCAGGAATCTTTTGCAGGTGTTTAGAGTTAATTAGTTGATTCAGATGATTAGGTTAATAGCTCGTTTAGAGAACCTTTTCATGATATGCTAATTTTTTGAGATAGGAATTTGGGGTTTTCATGAGCTGTATGCCAAAATCATCAATATTAAAACAAGAAAAGGCTTGAACTACTTCAGTTGTGTGTAATGAATCTAAAATATATGAAAGTCTAATGTTTATCAGTACATTACAGAAAATAATGAACTTTATCACAATATGCTAATTTTTTGAGAAGGACCTGTAATACTATTTCTCCAATTTAAAGCTGAAATCCAAGCAGATTTTAAAGAAACATATGAATGTAGATAAGCTGTTATTATAATAATATATGATATTAAAGTCTTGTGTTTTTTTTATTTTTATTTAAAAATAACAAACATGTTATACTTACCTGCTCTGTGTAGTGGTTTTGCACAGAGCAGCCCAAATCCTCCTCTTCTCGGGTTCCCCACCAGCACTCTTTGTCCCTCCTGCCGAGTGCCCCCACAGCAAGCAGCTTGCTATGGGGGCACCCGAGCTGAGCCGCTGCTCTGTGTGTCTATTCAGACATGGAGCGACGTCTCGGCCCCGCCCCTCTTTCTCCTCATTGGCTCACTGACTTTGATTGACAGCAATGGGAGTCAATGGCGCCAGCTGCTGTCTCAGCCAAGTAGGAAGAACAGCCAAGACTTTCGTGCAACATCGCTGGATCAAGATGGGGCTCAAGTAAGTATAAGGGCCCTTTCACAAGGGCTGTCCGATCAAGCCCGCCTGTGAGTTTTTTAGGCAGACCTGATCGGACCCTCCATTCACCCCTGTGGAGCGGCAGATGTCAGTGGTGACTTGTCCGCTGACATCCAACGTGATCCGATCCTGTCCGCCACAAAATCTAGACGGATGGTGGTCCTATTTTCCATCTGTCTGGCGGATTGGATTGGATATGATCGAATGAAAACAGACAGGCGGCCCATAGAGGAGAGCGGGACTGGGTCCGTCTCTGCTCTGCTTGGTAAGCAGAGACAAACCTGTCATCCGCCTGATCAGCGGAGTACATCAAATGGAGGCGCCCTTGTGAAAGGGGCCTTAGGCTGGATTCACACCTATGCATTTTTAGTGCTTTTTGCATTTTGCAGATTTGCACTACAGAACATGTTCCATAGGAAACCATGTTAAATGGACTGTAGTGCAAATCTGAAAAAAGCACTCAAAATGCATAGGTGTGAATCCAGCCTAAGGGGGGCTGCTGCACACAGATTTTTTTTATCTTAATGCATAGAATGCATTAAGGGTCAGTTCACACCAGACGCAGTTCCATTCAGTTCTGTGTGCTTTTTTCTGCACAAAATGCATGTTCAGTTTCTGCAACGGAAACTGACTACATGGTGTGAACTAGAGCCATTGGAATACATGGAAAACACTGTGCATGCATTTTTAGTGCAGAAAAAAGCGCACGGAACTGAACAGAACTGCATCTGGTGTGAACCTGGCCCTAAGATAAAATACCTTCTACCTTTAGAGCCACTTTAATATAGCAATAATTTTATTTATTTTTTTTAATGCAAACTGCATAAGTACCTGCTTTTAAACTGGTGTCAGCCTCTTAGGCTGGATTCACACCTATGCATTTTTTGTGCTTTTTGCAGATTTGCACTACAGAACACATTCCATAGGAAACCATTTTAAATGGACTGTAGTGCAAATCTGCAAAATGCAAAAAGCACTAAAAATGCATAGGTGTGAATCAGGCCTTACAGTTGCTGTACTGCAGAGATCAGACTGTGAGTAGAAGAAACAGTATGAAGAGCCATACAAGAAGTATGCTGATAGGAGGTGAGAGCAGGGGGTCAGAGAAATTAGCTCATCACTGTGCTACTTCTGCTTCACTGTCCTCAGGCTTAGAGGGTGCCCATGATAGCCTGGGCTCAAAGGCAGTGGGTTGAAGGGTGCTGGCCAAATAGATGAGGGTATCTTGTGTCAAAAAGGAAGTATTGCAGAGGGCAGTAGAAGAGAAAGTATTGATACAAAACTGATTGGAATTAATGGAATTCTGTCACTTTGCCCTAAATGGTCTTGAATAAATGTTTAATGCCATTTTTGCACATCATCCAGTGTTGTATTTGAAGTTCCACTTTAAAACTAATAAAATCTCCCTGACTCTTTGTGGTCTGACTATCCTTTGGGTAAAAAAAAATGACATTAGGGAAGGTGAGGGGGGTATATTCTGTATTTTTAAACTGAGATCTTCCAAATGGAATGTGTGATGCAGTCGCTGGGAGCGATTGTATAAACAGACACATTTCTGGGAGGACAATGTCAAGCTCCCCTCTGTGACGAATACCTCCTCAGTGTGTAATCTTAGCATTCCTCCTATGCTCAGGCTGTGAGGATGGTTGCAGTGTGCCCAACTCTTGGACAATTCTCGCATCCTGTGGTTTGGCTTTGTTTTCTGATGCCGATGAGTACAGCGCATTCATTTCCGCTGAAGTGGCCACATGACTTTTATATCTGGTCTGTCCAAATTTGGAAACGTGGCTCTCCAAGGTGCTGCTGTGTTGATGTCATAATGAGTTATTTTTGCTATGATGTAAGCCCAGTGTCTAAAGCTGGATATGCACTATACAACTCAATCTTGTTCAATCTCCTTTAGATTTTTCTTCAAATATGTAGTGCAAGGGCCTGCCTGATTGCATACAAATTGAAAGTGTTTAAGTTTGACCTTATATTATATGGTTTTGGTAAATCTAAAGGAAAAAATCGAAATAAAATTGCATAGTGTGTATCCAGCTTAAAGTGGTTGTAAACCCTAAAACAAAAAATCCCCCCCCTTCCCCAAAAAAACCTGCAAGACAAAGGCATAATGAGCTAGTATGCATAGCATACTAGCGCATTATGAATTACTCACCTGAGATCGAAGCCCCCGCAGCGGTCCTCGTTCACCGCTCTGGCGGCCGACATTGCTCCCGGGGGTTACTTCCGGGTATCATGGCTCGTGGCTCCGGTGCTGTGATTGGAGCCACCGGTAATGGGACAGTCTAACTGAAGCAACAGCATATATTGTATATTGTCTCATATACTGTTGTAGACTCTTTACTAGATCGTTTGAGGTGTGGCTATCCCATTGTTTTATTGTTTGTGTTTGCCTTGGGAGCAAACTATTATGGGATGTATATGTATCTGTGGATAAGCTGTGAGAGGGGAGGGTGGGTTCTCCAGCAGCCCCTCCCAAAGATAGTCTACTGATGAGAAGTTTGAATACACCTGTGTCATGCTACCGGTGCAGGTAAAGTCTACCCCACACTGTTTAATTATGCAAAGAAGGGGGGATTCTCCCCTGACTGTATATCTCTGTGTGCCTTTGTTCAAATTAACAGTTCATGTTCCAGCTTTGCTGCCAAACGAGTCCTGCCTTGTTCTTGGTTGTAATATGCCGTAATAATATCTAATATCTATATTCAGACTGGAGGAAGCAGTAACCGACAGAAGGACTCAAGCAGAGTGTGGGAAGCGATTCTGTTACATTGGTGGCAAGCGGTGGGATGCTTCCTGCAGTCTGGGACATCCAAACCTCCACCGGGATCCAAGGTCTGGATAGCAGGAGAGGTACACATACCAGCCGCCATAGAAGAGGAATTTGGAAGGAGGTTGCGAGAGATGCGGATACAGCACAGGGGACCAGTGTCAGAGCAGGTCTTGCTAGGATGGTATGATTCTGTCCGCTGGGAACTCTGGATGAAAGTGCTAGCCCGTGAGCAGCGACACCAGGGAAAAATTCTCTCCTCTTTCCAGGAAAGGTACTGGTCGCAGTACAAATTGTGAATAGTGTTTTTAGGGAGACAATTGCACAAGGAATGGAAAGCTGAGTTAACCAGGCTGGTCCAGGCAGAGATGCGGTTGGACGAGAGCTACAGAGCCCTCCGCTGGTATGTAGCCCTAACACCCTAACAGAGGGCTTTGGGGCTGTCATTAGAGGGGCTGTCATTAAAGACCCTGACTTGATTTGGAGTGGCATTTGGAAGAAATCTTGGAATACAGAGAATGGATGCTGAATGTCTCAGAAGTTCCCTGGGCACCGGAAGATTTGGAGTTTCTAGCCAATCAGGAATGGGAGCTGGAGATTGCCTACAGACGGCTGCTAGATTCTGCTCAGCAGCAGGTCTGGGCTCCCTTTGCTTGGGACCAGTGGCATATCCAGGGTATGGCACATATGGCAAGTGCCATGGGCACCATATCAAGGGGGCGCTCGTGAGTGGCTGGGCAGCAAGGCACTGATTTACCAGGGTCTCTTCTTCCAAGGGCTAGATTAACATAGAGCTATTGGAGCTGCAGCTCCAGGCCCCTACCATAATATCAGCCCAATACAAAGATTCTACACACAATTACCGGCCGGCCACCAGCCGCTACATTGCTTTGCAGTCTCGCCAGACAGCTGAATTATAGGCTCAAGACAGTAAGCCGGCCCGCACCGGTGGTGGCTACATAGATTGCCTTGCAGAGAACGCTGCTCTGCATAGCCTCTGTACTAGTGCGCTGAGGCTAATCGCTCCACCCCTTGATGTCCCGGGCAGCATGGAGGAGCTGATATTGGTGGATGGGACTGCAGTCTCCATTGACAGCAACCCAGCAGAAGGACTGGTAACAGGGCAGAGTGCTGCTGGCCTCTGTCCTCAACTAACAGAAGATGGAGTTCCTGTTAAGGTGGATAGGACTTCAGTCTCCACTGACACAACCTTAGAAAATGGTCCAGCACTGAGACAGGAGGATGTCAGCCATGCTTTGCAAGTACTGCTAGCAAAAGTGGATGGGACTTCAGTCTCCACCTGTATACCCCAGGGATGCTGGGCAGTTGGCCCAGATCCCCAACAGTATGACCGAGTGAGCCCAGCCACCCTGTCTTCTCCCCAAAAGCGGGCATGTTCTACGAGAGAGGCAGAGGTTGGCTGGATGAATAAAGCTCTGCTTGGAACAATGTGTTTGGGGTAGGGATGGGCCCGGTGTTCGATTCGAACCCATGTTCAAATCAAACATCGGCCGTTCGTCCGCTCGTCGAGCCCAGAACTATGTGGGCCGTTCAAATCAAATTCGTGTGATGCGAACGGCCCACAATGCCCTGCGCCAGTCGCAGTGCATTGCTGGCTGATGATTGGCCAAGCATGCACTGTGACCCCGCATGCTTGGCCAATCATAGAGCCAGCGGCGAGGAGAACTATAATTGGCCACAAACAGGATGCCTGTGGCCAATTATAGCTCAGGGGGTTTAGTACATGCCCCACACTATATAAGGCCGCCGCGCCGGCGGCCTCGTGTAGTGTGTTCCAGCGTTAGGAACATGACAGTGTCAGTGACATTATTCATTCTGCTGAGTCTGACATTACCTGCTGTGATTCTTCTGGGGATTAGTGTAGTGTGTGCGTGCTGTTAGTACAGCATTGCAGTATCACATTAAACCACCTTTACCCTTCTGGCCTGTTGTGTCATCTAAGGCAGCCATCTGCGGCTAATGAATTGCCGGCTCCCGTAACACAGAGAACAGTCATTCATTGAAAGTCATTCATAAAAAAAAAGTAATTGATAAAAAAAAAAAAAAAAGCGTGGGGTCCCCCTAAATTCAATTACCAGGCCCTTCAGGTCTGCTATGGATATTAAGGGGAACCCTGCGTCAAATTTAAAAAAAAAATGACGTAGGGGTCCCCCTAAATATCCATACCAGACCCTTCAGGTCTGGGATGGATTTTAAGGGGAACCCCGGCCAAAGAAAAAAAAATGGCGTGGGGTCCCCCTCAAAATCCATACTAGACCCTTATCCGAGCACGCAACCTGGCAGGCCGCAGGAAAAGAGGGGGGGACGAGAGCGCCCCCCTCTCTCCTGAACTGTACCAGGTCACATGCCCTCAACATTGGGAGGGTGCTTTGGGGGGTCTGTGACCCCTCAAAGCACCTTGTCCCCATGTTGATGAGGACAAGGGCCTCTTCCCCACTACCCTGGCCATTGGTTGTGGGGGTCTGCGGGTGGGGGGCTTATCGGAATCTGGAAGCCCCCTTTAACAAGGGGACCCCCAGATCCCGGCCTCCCCTGTGTGAATTTCACCAAAAAAGTCACAAAAATGATAAAAATTACAGGAGACGGTCTTTGACAATTCCTTTATTAAAATCTTCTTTCTTCTGGTCTTCTTCCTTTCTTCATCCTTCGGTTTCTTCATCTTCTCCTTCCGGCATCTTCTTCTTCCTCCAATCCGCTTCTTCTTGCTCTGGTCTTCTCGTCCGGCATCTTCTTCCACGGCGTCGGTGTCTCTTCTTGGGCCGCTCTGCGCAATGGGAGGCTCCGGCTGTGTGAGGCTTCGCTGCGTCTGACAGGTCTTTTATGACCCCGCCCCCCTCTGACGCACGGGGACCTCATGGGGACTTCCCTATGGCTTTCCCCATGACGTCAGAGTGGGGCGGGTCACCAGGTGGCCCCGCCCTCCGTTATAAAAGACCTGTCAGACGCAGCGAAGCCTCACACAGCGGGAGCCTCCCATTGCGCGGAGCGGCCCAAGAAGAGACGCCGATGCCATGGAAGAAGATGCCGGAGGAGAAGACCAGAGCAAGAAGATGGAAGAAGATGCCGGAAGGAGAAGATGAAGAAAGGAAAAAGGAACAAGACCAGAAGAAAGAAGATGAAAGAAGATTTTAATAAAGGAATTGACATGTCATTTTTACCATTTTTGTCACTTTTTTGGTGAAATGGTAGGGGTACCCCCTTACCATTTCACACAGGGGGGGGGCCGGGATCTGGGGGTCCCCTTGTTAAAGGGGGCTTCCAGATTCCGATAAGCCCCCCTCCCGCAGACCCCCACAACCAATGGCCAGGGTTGTGGGGGAGAGGCCCTTGTCTTCATCAACATGGGGACAAGGTGCTTTGAGGGGTCACAGACCCCCTAAAGCACCCTCCCAATGTTGAGGGCATGTGACCTGGTACAGTTCAGGAGAGAGGGGGGGCGCTCTCGTCCCCCCCTCTTTTCCTGCGGCCTGCCAGTTTGCGTGCTCGGATAAGGGTCTAGTATGGATTTTGAGGGGGACCCCACGCCATTTTCTTTTCTTTGGCCGGGGTTCCCCTTAAAATCCATCCCAGACCTGAAGAGTCTGGTATGGATATTTAGGGGGACCCCTACGTAATTTTTTTTAAATTTGACGCAGGGTTCCCCTTAATATCCATAGCAGACCTGAAGGGCCTGGTAATTGAATTTGGGGGGACCCCCACGCTTTTATTTTTTTTATCAATGACTTTTTTTTTATCAATGACTTTCAATGAATGACTGTTCTCTGTATTACAGGAGCCGACAATTCATTAGCCGCGAGTGATTTTAAATAGCTTTTTTTCCTGCAAAAATGACACTTTGTGCAGGGACAGTTCTAAGCACGGGAAACATGCGCCCCTTCACAGGCATACTATACACACCCCCAGGTACGAAATTTAAAGGAATATTACACTTTTATTGTTTCACATTAAGCATTATTAAAATCACTGCTCCTGAAAAAAAGTCAGTTTTAAAAAAAAAATTTGCATTGATACATGTCCCCTGGGGCAGGACCCGGGTCCCCAAACACTTTTTATGACAATAACATGCATATTAGCCTGTAAAATTAGCACTTTTGATTTCGAACGTTCGCGTCCATTGTAATTAATAGGGTTCTAATGTTCGCGCAAACTTTAGGTCCGTTCGCAGGTTCTGGTGCTAACTGAACCCGGGGGTGTTCGGCTCATCCCTAGTTTGGGGTAGTGTGGGTATGGGCATTGGGGGAACTAACTTTGAAGTCAACCCATTAGGGGTCTTCTTCTGTGTTAGTCTTCTGCTGAAAGGGGAGATGTGTGACTGGAGTCACTTTGGGCGGGGGGCTTGTGGAACCCAGCTTACTTTGGGAGCCCCTCCTATGTGTAAGTTACCCTGTGTCTATTAGGGGCACAGGGTGACGAGGACCCCAGTCTGATCTGCACTAGTCAGACTCGCTGTACAACCATACTGTAATATTGTTCCAGCTTTGAAGCCAAACGAGTCCTGCCTTGTTCTTGGTTCTGCCGCAATAATATCTAATATCTATATTCAGACTGGAGAAAGCGGTATATGAAGGAAGTACTCAAGCGGAGTGTGGGAATCGATTCCATTACACCCACCATCAGAATATACTGATTGGCACTGCAGTCTATAGCCTGCAACACTATTTGAGTGTTTAAAATCTGACAGTGTGGTTGTCCAGAAGTTGATTGGTAGATAGACTTCTGTTCAACCACAGTGCCCATACATGGATCAAAATTTGTCTGGTTCCTGCTGAACCAGCCAAATTTCTATCCATGTATGGCCGGCTTTAGGAACACCTACCTTCACCATGGCCAACAATCAATGTACAATGGCACATGTTGCTTTGTTCTATAGCCATAACATTAAAGGGTTAGTTGGTTATACTAGCTCTCTAGGCCAAAGGTTCCTGGTGCTCTCCTGGATCAGATATATATGCACGTGTTCAGTGATTTTGGAAAGATAATAAATATGGTCAGATACACTCAAACAATCTCTTATGTGATCAAAAGTGGTCAAGTGGCACTTTCTCTGTATGGCTTATTTCCAAGATCTGTTGAACAGATCTGTACGGTGCAAGGAACACGGCAGCTTGGTTGGATGTGCATTGTTGCTGCTTGGAATGTTGGAAGAAGAATTAATGATTCATTTTATTTAATTTTTTTTAATTCTTGACTTTTTATTGATTTTTGTCTTGTAAGAAAAGAAAAAGAATTACAGAAGTTTGATACATCATATTGAAAATTGAACTCACACAATACACCACCACTTATCCTGAACATGTACTGTATATATCACAATCTTAGGTGTCACGGTGGTTATAGTGTTAACAATACAGTATTAGAAAACATTTCAAGAATTAGTGATTTTATCATGAACTTATGCTGAAAAAATTGTATGAGTTTTTAGATGCAAAAGGACAGATATCTTTGAAAAATAAACCATACAAAATTCAGTATATATTTTTTGGAAATCTGTTTGTTGAACTGACAATTGTACAAAAGTATAAAGTACATAAATGTCCTCAGTAAAAATAAATACGGTACATAAATCATCTAGGTTGAGATATTTAATACAAAATAAATAGTCTCTTGTGAATGATTTTACATACTTGTCATGTATGACATAGAGGTAAACATGCTTTTGTTAGACGGGTCCTGGGCAGGTCAACCCGAGTTTAAAATGAGAGCGGAGTTACACCATTGGTCACAGATGTGGAATTTGAGAGGAGAATTTCTCTTCTCATACAAGGTACATAATGTTTTCAAAAGAGATAATCTGATTATTTCATAATTTCCACTGGGCTTTTGTTGGGGGGAAGGGTTCATCCATTTATTGGCTATAATTTTATGGGCCATAAACAAATTTCTCTTGGAAATATTTTTGTGTAGTACTCATCATGAAGACGTACCTTCCAACTGTGCCTGATTTGGAAGGACTATCTCGCTTTTGGAACCTCCCCTCCTCATTTGTTCCTCATTTTGGTTTGATAGATAAATAATGTATTTTTATACAGGTATCAGAGCCGATCCGCCCTATACGCGGACTACACAAGCTGCGTTGGGCTCCGCCGATGTACGGGGCCCCCAAGGGGCGGATCGGCTCTGCTCAGAGACTCCTGGGGCCGCTGCCGCCGCTGTGAGGGCAGCGGCGCCTGAAAAAAATGCGCATGCGCCAGCGCTGTTCTGAAGTCCGGACACGTTCGTCAATTTTCGGAAAGGCGGGCGCATGCGCAGTGACACGATGGCGCCGAGTGGCGCCATTTAAAAAAAAAAGCCTTCCTACGTCCCCTCTGGGTGCCCCTGCAGCCTCTGACATCCTGGTGCCCTTGCAGTCTCTGACATCCTGGTGCCCTTGCAGCCTCTGTCATCCTGCAGCCTCTGACCTCCTGTCCCCCCCCTGCAGCCTCTGATCTCCTGGGGCCCCCTGCAGCCTCTGACCTCCTGTCCCCCCTGCAGCCTCTGACCTCCTGCAGCCTCTGACCTCCTGCCCCCCCTGCAGCCTCTGACCTCCTGTCCCCCCCTGCAGCCTCTGACCTCCTGTCCCCCCACCTCGCAGCCTCTGACCTCCTGTCCCCCCCCTCGCAGCCTCTGACCTCCTGTCCCCCCCCCCTCGCAGCCTCTGACCTCTGGTCCCCCCACCTCGCAGCCTCTGACCTCCTGCCCCCCCCCTCGCAGCCTCTGACCTCCTGTCCCCCCACCTCGCAGCCTCTGACCTCCTGTTCCCCCCTCGCAGCCTCTGACCTCCTGTCCCCCCCTCGCAGCCTCTGACCTCCTGTCCCCCCCCTCGCAGCCTCTGACCTCTCCTGTTGCCTCCCCCCGCAGCCTTTGACCTCTCCTGTTGCCCCCCCCGCAGGCTCTGACCTCTCCTGTTGCCCCCCCCCCCCCCCACAGCCTCAGAATTCTCCTGTTGTCCCATCTGCAGCCTCTGAATTCTCCTGTTGTCCCATCTGCAGCCTCTGAACTCTCCTGTTGTCCCATCCGCAGCCTCTGACCTCTCCTGTTGCCCCCCCCCCCCACAGCCTCTGAATTCTCCTGTTGTCCCATCTGCAGCCTCTGAATTCTCCTGTTGTCCCATCTGCAGCCTCTGAACTCTCCTGTTGTCCCATCCGCAGCCTCTGACCTCCCCTGTGCCATCCGCAGCCTCTTACCGCCTCTGTACCATCCACAGCCTCTGACCTCCCCTGTACCATCCGCAGCCTCTGACCTACCCTGTACCATCCGCAGCCTCTGACCTACCCTGTACCATCCGCAGCCTCTGACCTCCCCTGTACCATCCGCAGCCTCTGACCTCCCCTGTACCATTCACAGCCTCTGACCTCCCCTGTACCATCTGCAGCCTCTGACCATCTCTTGTCTTATATCACGTCTGGATGGGAGTCAAGAGTGGGAGTGCCGCCAGGATGGGGGTCATGGGAGATGTCAGACATGTATGGACTGCGGAGAGGAAACTATGGGATAAAACCAGAGCCTGGTTGTATTTGTGAGTGGGCTGCCCTGTGTAGCACTCACAAGTAATGCTAAGACTCCATGATTGAAAGAATTGAAATCCAATAAATGAAAGGGAGCAGGCCAAGGACAGTCAGGCTAAGAAGGAAAGATCTAGATGATGCAGGATGTCCTGCAACCAGGAAATGAAAGGAGCTTTATCTAACGTTCTGTAGCTTTTAGTGCACACTATGAGCAGTGAAATCAGAGAAAGTTATTTTAGGAGGGGAACCTGTATAGCTGTGCAATTGCAGAAGTTAAGGTTTGAGTTCAGCTTCTAGGACCTGAAAATCTTACCTTGGGTTGTCTTAAGCCCCATACACACTATTCGTTTTTCTGCTGAGTTTTTACTTCAGATTTACCAAAACCATATAATATGAGGTCAAACCTTAGGAGTTTCAATTTGTATGCAATCAGGCAGGCCCTTGCACTACATGGTTTTGGTAAACCTGAAGAAAAAACTCAGCAGAAAAACTGATATGCCGCGTACACGAGGTCGGAATTTCCGATGGAAACAGTCCGATGGGAGCTTTTCATCGGATTTTCCGACCGTGTGTATGCCCATCGGTCTTTTTCTGTCGGCATTTCCGACGGACTTTGGATTGAGAGTCTGTTCTTAATTTTTCCGACGGAAAACCTTTCTATCGGAATTTTTCGATCGTGTATGCAATTCCGACACGCAAAATTCCTATGCATGCTCGGAAACGATTCGACGCATGCTCAGAAGCATTAAACTTCCCTTTTATAGTGCAGTCGAACATGTTGTATGTCGTGGTGTTATTGACCATCGGAATTTGGTGTGACCGTGTGTAGGCAAGACAGTTTGAGCAAAATTCCATCAGAATTCCAACGGGAAAATCATCAGAGCTTTTTCCGACAAAAATTTTGACCGTGTGTACGCAGCAATAGTGTGTATGGGGCTTTAGGGGTTGACTGATGGACTTTTAATGTTGCCCAGGCTTTTAGAATACACTATGATGAACACATTGATACATATATAAATTTCCCTTCTCATCCAAGGATAAATTGATGTGACAGAGCTGACAGCGGGGAGTGTCGGTGTAACCAGGAGAAGGGTTTGGATATCTCCTGGAACTATTTGTGACACACAGTCTCTTCCTCGAGTCTCTCTGGCCAGGCCTGGAATTCCATGTGTTTATAGGTTAGGAATGTCCAGATATGCCTGCAATGTCAATGGGACTCGTGACGTATGGCTGCTCTTTATCATACTGAGGTATATAAAGAAGCACTAGACCAAAATAACCGGCAGAAATGCTCACAGCAATTTACCTCTCAATGACCGAACACGTTAAAGTGAAACCCTCAACTAAATGTAAAGTCAGTCCGTCTTGTTGTGAGCAAATGTAATACATACCATACATCTACTGGCATCCATGAGCCCCGGGGCACTGTGTACTTCATTCATGTTACCAATTACAGCTGAATTTTAAGGTATTTCAGGTTCAGTAGAAATCACTTATTTGTCTTGGCTTCTGTTTACTAAGATAGATGTTAAAAACAATATATAGTTGCGCTACTCATGGGTCAAAAGTAAAGTAAAGCAGCCAGCATCAACAATGATACAATTGTGACAACAAAACAAAAAATAAAAATGCAGCGCTAGTGAAAACAAACTAGTGAAAGTAATATATCCAAAAAGGGTATATATAATATGACTAGGTCTGATAGACCAGTAAAGTGAATGAAATTGATGCAGGTAACGGAGACCTGACCAGTGCCTATCACAGCATGGAGCAACAAACCATAAATAAAATTGGAAAGTGTCCACTGTATAGCAATGATAAAGTCCACTTCAACACCAAAAGTGAATAATATTTGTGATAAACAAAATAAATGAAAAATAATACAAAATCTGTGAAGTCCATATAACAATAATAAGGATGTAGGACTGTATAGCTCAATGCCGTTCATAAAGCAATATGGCGATTCCACCGACAGGGGGATCGCCAAACTTCATGCAGGGGAATCCGAATGTACGGAAAGTCTTAAAGATGTATATACCTTCTCTTCCAACATACAGCAAAGAGGAGACAGACTGAAAAGTAAAGGTAATGGGTACTCTTACCACAAGGTGTGGACCCACACACCGTAGCGGTGAGTCAATCAGGCATAAAGAGTACTCCACAGCAACTGTTCCTCCCCTAGAGGTGATATGGCATCAGATGATGTCATAGTAAAAAAGTACAAAATAATAATAATAAAAAAAAAGTACAAAATATTGTGTTTTTTTTCAAAATTGGCCCTTTTTTTTTTTTATAACACAAAAAATAAAAACCCGCAGAGATGATCAAATACCACCAAAAGAAAGCTCTATTTGTGGGGAAAAAATGATTTTTTTGGGTGCAACGCCGCACGACTGCGCAATTGTCAGTTAAAGCGATGCAGTGCCGAATTGCAAAAAATGCTCTGTCATTCAGCAGCCAAATCTTCTGGGGCTGAAGTGGTTAATCTTTCGATTCAGTGCTATTAATGGTAACCATATATGATCTGACAAACACTCTCACATGTGGCAGCTGCACAGGTAAATGCCAGAGCTGTCCCGGCACCAGTCCGGGCGAGGAGACAAAAGGCAAACAGAAACTTTGAGCCTGTTGTTGGACTACAGACTTAATATTTTAGGGTGGGTTGTGTTTGTTCTCCCAAAAAACAACAGAACGAGCCAGAAATAGAGGAGAAAGCATCTCGCATTGGAGAAGCGCAGAGGACTTGGCAGCCATAGCAGCAGACCTGCAAGTGTTTGGAATAGAGTCAGACATCCGCTGCTCGGTACATCTTGATATACTAAACAATTCTAAATATATCCTGCTTGTGTGAGAGAGAAAAGGATAGAGAGAAAGACAAAGGACAGGGGACTTCAATAGCAGATCCCAGTCTATATCACCCTAGTCCATATTTGGAGTTATTAAACTTCCATACTCAACATTGTTACCATTACTCTGTTCTGTGTTATTACACCTAATGCATCAGTATAGTAAAGTGTATCTAAAGCCAAGGACAGAAATGGAACTCATTGCAGCATGACATTTCTTTGATGTGATGGCCAGTGATGTAAGTAACTGAGTTAAAATAAACTGAGTTACCTAACGCAGTTACTTTAGAGGGTAACGAGTAATCTAACTGATTACTTTTCCCCTCATGGTAACTCAGTTCCCATTACTTTGGCTTAGTTACCCCAATTACATCTACCGCCACTAGATGGCAGTAGTGTAATTCCGGTGTCCTGCTGAAAAAGTTCCCCCGCCGGATAAGGACCCCCTGTACTGCGCAGGTGCAGGGCTTGCGCAGTACGAAGGACTACGGAGCTTACGAAAATTGCCGAACCTAAACAGCTCTGAGTGAACTCTACACCGCGCAAGTGCAGTTAACATGTAATTGTACGAGGCGATGCCGCACGCTCCTGATGCTCGTGCTACTCTGCAAGGGGCATCTATCGTGTAAGTAAGGGGCGGGTCTAGTATTACTGTAACCAAGGGGCGCATTTATTATTATTGTTATATATCGAGCTCTGCCCATTAATTTAACATTCGCCCTCTTCTGTAGCCATCCGCCCCTTACACGATATAATAATAATAGATCCGCCCCTTGCTTACACGCTATAACAGATCTGCCCCTTGGTTAGAGTAATAATAGAGCAGCCCCTTGGTTACACGATATATAACAATAATAATAAATGCGCCCCTTGGTTACAGTAATACTAGACCCGCCCCTTAGTTACACGTATAGAATATTTAAAAAAAAAGTCACAGTTACTTTGCTGCGTAACTAATTACTTTTCCAATGTAGTAACTGAGTTACTAACGCAATTACTTTTTGGGAGAAGTAATTTGTAACTTAACTACTTACTTTTTTAAAGTAAGATGACCAACACTGGTGATGGCTGCATTAGATTTCCTTTTCAGGCCTTTTTTTCTTTATTTCCATCTGCTGATCCTGCCAGTAACACATTTCCTGTCCTAGGGTGACATTTCTCAATGTACGCCCACTGCAGAGCCTCCATGGCTGAAAGAACTGAAATCCAATGAAGGAAAGAGGGGGGCCATAGACAGTCAGGCTAGGAAGGAAAGAGTTGGATGATGCTGGACGTGGTTCAGACAGAAAATGAGGTGGGATCTATCTCACCTGTGGGTTTAACTTGTGGATGGACTTGTGTCTCTTTTGAAACAAACAAATTATGTAACTTTGACCTCCATGTATTTTCTAATGCATACTTTGAGAAGCTCACAGTGTGCTGTAAAAATCAGCAGTCCGAGTACAGGAGAGAAGCCCCTAACGGTACCCCCCCCCCCCCCCCCGTCGTTCAGTCGGTCAAACCCCCCCCCCCCCTTCCTGTCACTCGGTCAATCTTCTGTCTATCCGCCCATCAGCCCTGCACTTATCCTATCCAGGCCACGGCAGCTTTGGCGGCTTCCCCCTTAATCTCCTCCTCGGCACCTCCTCCCCTGCTCCCTGCCAACACGGTCGCTTCTCCTCTCGGCCAATCAGGTTATAAGACCCGCTTCCTGATTGGCCAGGAGGAGAAGCAGGAAGACAATAGCAAATATTAATTTGCTATTGTCACACAACTGGGTGGGCTCAGGACGCAGTGCCCAAGCCCACCCTCTTTTAAAGCCAATTAGAGCCTCAGGCTCTAATCACGTGCTTCAAAAAAAAAAAAAAACATTGAAATCCATGCGTCCGGCACCCTGCATGTAGATTAGGGGTCGGGCGCATGGATTAGGGGAGCGGCGCCCTTGCGGTCTTGACACTGGTCTTGACACACCTCCACTGCACAGCCTCTCACTGGGAAGCTCACAGGACTGCTGCTTCTCCTCCCCCAGCTCTTATGCAGCTGAGAACAGAGGGAATGTGATCACTTATATAAAAAAGGGAAAAAAAGTATTTATAATGTTTTTTTTTAAATATCTATACACAAATGTTTTGCCTTTCATTAATATTTTAAACTGAATGGGTTATTTTACAATGTGATTGTTTACAATAACTTTAAGCTTTAAAAAAAAAAAAAAAAAAACCTGGAAGCTGATTGGTTTCTCTACAGAGCTGCACCAGATTTAGCATACTCCACTTTTAGTAACTCTCCCCATGTGTGTCTTGGCCCCCACACTAGCCCTCATTAACATGCAATGCAGGAAGGCACTTTCTAAATGTTTAACCCTTTTTAGGACGGTGTTGAAATCTAGTTTACAGCTGATAATGATAAACATAGAACACTGTACAGACAGGGTTAATTATGTTAAACATTTCTCCACAGCCCCCTCCTAAACATTACAAAGCAGAGGAAGCTTAGAAGAATTCTTATTCAAGTAAAAAGCACTTAAAAATGTAACCAGCAATTTTATTAATTTTTTTAAGTTATGGTATGTTAACCACTTCAATACCGGGCATATTCACCCCCTTCCTGCCCAGGCCGATTTTCAGTGCTGTCACACTTTGAATGACAATTGCGTGGTCATGCAACTCTGTTTCCCTATAAATAAAGCTTTCTTTTGGTGGTATTTGATCACCTCTACGGTTTTTATTTCTTGCGCTATAAACAAAAGAAGAGTGACAAGTTTGAAAAAAACACAATATTTTTTACTTTTTGGTATAATAAATATCCCAATTTAAAAAAATAAAACAAATAAATTGACAAATCTTTTTTTTCCCCACAAACAGAGCTTTCTTTTGGTGGTATTTGATCATCTCTGCGGTTTTTATTTTTTGTGTTATAAACAAAAAAAGAGCGACAATTTTGAAAAAAACACAATATTTTGTACTTTTTACTATAATAAATATCCCCATTTCTTTTTTTTTTTTTTT
The DNA here is from genome assembly GCA_028564925.1 of Lithobates sylvaticus. Taxonomy (NCBI): domain Eukaryota; kingdom Metazoa; phylum Chordata; class Amphibia; order Anura; family Ranidae; genus Lithobates; species Lithobates sylvaticus. The sequence continues at coordinate 71,901,942 of CM053028.1, forward strand.
TAAAAAGCAATTTTTTTCCTCAGTTTAGGCTGATATGTATTCTTCTACATATTTTTTGTAAAAGTTATAGCGTCTACAAAATAGGGGATAGATTTATGGCATTTTTATTATTATTTTTTTTTTTTTTTTTACTAGTAATGGTGGTTGTGACAGACCTAGCCGGGACACAGGCTTTTGGAGAGGACTAAATGCGAGCCTCTTGCCAACCGATTATGGGCCCTGGATTTTAAGGGGCAGAGGGTGAATGAGAACCCCACTATAATCTGTGCTAGTCAGATTCAATTGCAGGGTTAATTAGCACATACAACAATAGGTGAAATACTCTTTAGAATCTGTGTCAAGACAGACTGGACTCATTTGCATTATACAAGACAACAGACAGGTGGCTAGAGTTGATGATATTAGCATCTAACATGTGTGAAGCTCGGTGACAACAAGTCTGACCTGTAGTGAAATCCTGATGGGCACAGAGTCACATCGGCTGCTTAAAGGGATTAGTTAATTAGCTCATGTTAATTTGTTACAGGTGTATTGTTAGAGTAAAATGAGCAGGAGGGGGGGTCTCCTCTTCTACTGTATATAAATACTTGTCATTTTGGTTCTAATAAAACAGTCCATGTTGGCACTAAGCAAGTCTCGTCTCGTTTGGTGCTTGGGTGCGGTTGGAATATCTGAGATCTATATTCAGACTGGGAGGAAGTGGTATATGAGGAAAGCACTCAAGAGGAGTGTAGGGACGTTCCGTCACAGGGGTGATCTGCGATTTTTATCGTGACATTGCGGCAGACACTTTTGACACTATTTTGGGACCATTCACATTTATACAGCGATCACCAGTGCTATAAAAATGCACTGATTACTGTATAAATGTCACTGGCAGGGAAAGGGTTAACACTAGGGGGCGGTCAAGGGGTTAACTGTGTTCCCTAGGGAGTGAGGGGGAGGGGACTCACAAGGGGAGGAGACTGATCGGTGTTCCTCTGTATTGGGAACACATGCTCGATCTCCTCTCCCGTGACAGGGCGTAGATCTGTGTGTTTACACACACAGATCCACGTCCCTGCTTTGTATTACCGGCAATCGCGGGTGCCCGGCTAACATCATGGCCGCCGGGCACGCGCATCGGCTCCCAAAGGGACGCAGCAGACGCCCCCTAGATGGCCAGGAAGCCGAGGATGTCATATCACGCCCTCCCAGGATGGGAGATCCCTCCTGCGGACGTCATTTGACTATAAATTTGACACTATATACGCTGCTACCGATGTCATCGGCGCATCCTCACTGAAGAAACGGCCCACTGGTGCTGTTTCTTCAGGACCCGGTGCCGTGACCGGCGGCTCCCGCAGGCATGCGTGGGAGTGACATCATAGCGGCTCCAGCCAATCACAGCGCCGGAGCCTGCAAAGTAACTCTGGTGAAAGATGTCGGCCGTGGGAACGCAGTGAAGGCAGCACTGCGATGCATACTAGCTCATTATGCCTTTGTCTTGCAGGGTTTTTTTTTTTGTTTTTTTTTCTGAGGTTTACAACCTCTTTAATGGGAACATATAACAAATATAAAATAGGTGTTATCCCAATTTGGCTGCAAAAGTGGAAGTACACTTTAAGGATGACCGATACATAGCAGACCTTCCACCTAGAACAATCCCCGTGATCACTGCGATCGTCCCAGTGACCGTACATGCGGTGGACCATTTATTACTATTTCTCAGTAGTAAAGAGATTTTTGTTCTTATCTTTTCAGAACTTTCTAATAACCTATTTAATGACAAGCTCATATTTGCTCCCAGGTTAACCCCTAAAATAGCTGCTTTCCTCCCGATTTGTGCAAACCCCCAAATTGATGGTGGCTGTTGTCACAGCACACAGCTGATCTCATACTACACAACAAATGTAATGACGGTATTTAATTAGGTATTCTATAAAAACAATCTGCTTCTGAGTCAACTCTTCCCACTCATAAGCAGGCATGTCAAATTAAAACCATACCGCACATAAACTTTTACTTCATATACGACATCGCACACATTCTTACATAAGAGCCAAGTGGCTGGGGGTCCTCGTTCATTGGTTCCTCATGTTTCATGTCCATACCGTGAATTCTCAGCAACATGAGTGGAGGGCTCTGGAAACTGAGCAGGGGGTTTGTGTCAGGGGCCAAGTTTAGGTGCAGGCTCTTGTGACTTTTCCTTCATTGAAAACTTTGCTCCAGGCTCTAGAATAGTCATGTATTCAATGTACACAAATATAATAGACGTGCAGCTTACCAGTCCTGAGACGTGCAGCTTGCCAGTCCTGAGACGTGCAGCTTACCAGTCCTGAGATGTGCAGCTTGCCAGTCCTGAGACGTGCAGCTTGCCAGTCCTGAGACGTGCAGCTTACCAGTCCTGAGATGTGCAGCTTGCCAGTCCTGAGATGTGCAGCTTGCCAGTCCTGAGATGTGCAGCTTGCCAGTCCTGAGACGTGCAGCTTGCCAGTCCTGAGATGTGGTGGTTGTATCAGTTTTCTTCACAAGATGATCCTGCCAGTAACACACTTCCTGTCCTAAGGTGACAACGCTCACTCACTGCACTGTATCAATGGAGGAGCAGTACTGTATCGATGGATCTCCCCAGTGGGGACACAGACAAGGAGTAATACCTAACAGCGGTTCTAACAGACCCCCACTTTATCCATAACTAGGAAACAAAGTTTTACCTAGAGTTATAAATAAAAGCTTAAAGGGGAGGGCAGCTACAAACACTGTATAATAAGCAGACTTACCTGTCCTGGGTGCCTGCGATGTCGGCCACCCGAGACCGACTGTCCCTCGGGTCTCGGTTCCCGGCGCCGCCATTCCAACTAAGGGAAACAGGCAGCGGAGCCTTGCGGCTTCACTGCCCGTTTCCTACTGTGCTTGCGCGAGTCGCGCAGTGCTTTGTGAATGGGGAACGCGTTGTGTTGTGGGACACACACAGTTCCCGTAACACACCGCGCCCCATTCACTAGAGGACAACGCTAGGAGCAGAAGACTGAACACCGCGGAATAGGAAGAGGCAGATTAGGACGATCTGCCTAGCAACAGCCATTTCTGGTAAGTAAAAAAAAAAAAAACATTTTTTTTTTTTCCTTTTAAATTTTTATTAACATTTTTATGAAGTTTTTTTTTCCAGGGTGGCCCTCCACTTTAACTCAGCCTTTCCTTCAGTCCTTTACAGTTGTACAGACGCCTCTGCTGCAATGAGATTGCTTTCCCTGATTTCACTGCACACTATGAGCTACACACAGTGTGCATTAGAAGCTGAAGCATGTCAGATAGAGCCCTGTTACCCATGGCAAAAAGAATGCAGAGGGTTAGGGGACGTGCCAGCCTCTCGTCCCTGTGCATTCCTCTTGCTGCTGTTTGTCTCCTTCTTAGCTTTGTTTGAGGGGAGGGCATCCAGTACATCCTCAAAGATAGGCACATGAACCCCCCTATACTCCTATAGCAACATGGGAAAAAGTATTACAGGTACTTTGTCTCATAAAAGCCAGAACAGTGAAAACAAATAGTGGGGATGCTTGTGGTTTGACTTCAAACTCTGTGCAGACTTCTGGTTGAAGAAGGGAGCTAATCAAATAAGCTGGGGAAACCAGTAGAATTCTCTTCAGAGTACTGTAGCCATGGTTGCCAGGAACAGTACTTAACCATCATTATACTGCAGCAGGTCGGCACAATCCTGCGAATCGTCGTAACTGTACGTCGGCTGGCGGGATCAGGATAGCAGGCGCACGCGCCCGCTGCACTGCGGGGGGTGCCGATGCTCGTGGCCGACGGTCGCGATGACCGCCCGCACAAGTGATCGCGGGCATGAGAGGCAGAACAGGGTCGTGTGTGTGTGTGTGTAAACACACAAATCCCTGTTCCGTTCTGTGAGGAATGATAGATCGTGAGTTTCTAATAGCTGGGAACCATGGTCTGTCATCCCCTCTAGTCAGTCCCCTCCCCCTACAGTTATAAACACACACCGGAAACACAATTAACCCCTTAATCGCCCCCTAGTGTTAACCCCTTCTGTGCCAGTGGCATTTTTACAGTAATCAGTGCATTTATATAGCACTGATCGCTGTATAAATGCCAATGGTCCCAAAAATGTGTCAAAAGTGTCCGATGTGTCTGCCATAATGTCGCAGTGCCAAAAAATATCGCAGATCGCCGCCATTACCAGTAAAAATAATAATAATAATAATAAAAATGCTATAAATCTATCCCCTATTTTGTAGACGCTATAACTTTTGCGCACACCAATCAATATATGCTTATTGTGATTTTTTTTACCAAAAATATGTAGAACAATACACATCGGCCTAAACTGAGAAAAAATTCACTTTAAAAAAAAAAAAAAAAGTGGGGATAATTATTATAGCAAAAAGTACAAAATAGTGTTTTTTTCAGTTTTTGCTTTTTTTTGTTTATAGCGCAAAAAATAAAAAACGCAGATGCGATCACATACAACCAAAAGAAAGCTCTGTTTGTGGGGAAAAAAGGACATCAATTTTGTTTGGGTGCAGCGTCAGTTAAAGCGACGCAGTGCCGAATCGCACAAAAAGGCCCGGTCATTAAGGGGCCAAATCTTCCGGGGCTGAAGTGGTTACATTTTGAAGGTACTTTTAGAGACCGGTTAACTCCAGGATGACTTACAGCAGTCGTTTTTAATTAAACCAAATTACAAAATGGCCGATGTTCCATTGATAAGTGTTATATACATTTTTAACCAAAGTGAAGTTTTCCTATAAGGATCTATATTATATTTTTATACTGGACATTAAGTTCACATTGGTTTATATCCTTGTGTGTGTCACTCAAATACACGTCAGTGTTCTGTCAGAAGATTGCCCCGCGTCTGATGGTCTGTGCCCCACGTCTGATGGTCTGTGTCAGCTGTATCTGATGGTGAGTCACCTTCTGTTACTGGCACAGTCGCTGTCTTTGTGTCCCCTCCATCACTCACCCTGGACATGTGTTATTTTACACTTCACCTTCCCTGACTCAGCCTGATGACTTCATGTCCTCAATGTACACCATCAACCAATAAATCCATCCGCACGCGTCTCCTCCGTCCGCTCAATGTGCAGACCAATATGTCACACTATGTTTAGGTTACATCTCCCCTTGTAGTATATCAAGTGTTTACTCAGCACAAAGTTTGGGGGTTAGCCAAACACGTTATTTGTTCGTTTTGGATAAAGCGTTGAAAATTTAGAAACTCCATCAGCTGTAAATTCTGTCTGTGTCTAATAGAGGAGCGGATTGAGAGTTATCTTTATCCCAAATCGTGGTGAAAATATGGAGATTTTGGTGAAATTTTGCCATGTTGGCAAAATGCATTTGAGTCAATGTTGAAGGCAAAATAAAAGTGTATTTGTAGCCATTTGTAGCCAGTAAAAGTGGATTTGTAGTGTTCGTTTTTCATTTTAAATGGCGTAGGGAAGGGATAAAACCCTGTGTCAGTTTGTTTTTTGCTGGGTGTGTCCCACTGGGGCGCTTCCCCTTTACTTCCTGTCTTTGAGACCTCCACAGGAAGTGAAACCAAATCTCTCCGAGGTGTAAAGTCTTAGACAGTTGTCACTGCCACTGGAACAAGTATCCTCATGGCAATTGTTTTTCATATCTACTGTTCTGCTGACAACTATGTTTTGGGTTTCCCTTCACTTTCTGTCTCACCGACAATGTCACCAGAACAAATAGAGAGGGGGAAACTCCCCAACAGGAAATCTGGCAGCAATAGTCTTGATGGGGGTCCCTACTGCATCCAAAACAAAATAAAATGTGGTTATTCATACACTTTAAGGTGGCTAGTGATACACTTTAACCACTTCAATACTGGGCACTTTCACCCCTTCCTGCCCAGGCCAATTTTCAGCTTTCAGCGCTGTCGCACTTTACCTTAACTGTCTAAGACAAGAGTTCACCAAACCTTGGAGAGATTTAGTTTCACTTCCTGTGGAGGTCTCAAAGACAGGAAGTAAAGGGGAAGCTCCCCAGTGGGACACACCCAGAAAAAAACATAACTGACATAAGGCCTGTTTCACACCTATGCTGGTTTCAGTTTGCATATTCCAGGTGCATTTTTTTTCAGTACATGCTTTTGATCCATTGAAGTCTATGAAACCAAAAACCAGAAAAAAGTCCCTGGCCCTTTCCATAAAATGTACAGATGTGAACTACAACCATTGGAAACCATGTTAAATGGACCGTAGTGTGTTTCTGCAAAACTGAAAAACGCAATAAAAAATGCATAGGTGTGAACCAGGCCTGAATGACAATTGCGCAGTCGTGCCAAACTGTACCCATATGATATTTTTATAATTTCTTTAGAAAAATAGAGCTTTCTTTTGGTGTTATGTAATCAGCCCTGGGTTTTTGTATTTTTTGCTAAACAAATGAAAAAAAGATTGAAAAAAAGTATTTTCTTAGTTTCTGTTATAAAATTTAGCAAATAAGTAATTTTTCTCCTTCACTGATCTGCGCTAATGAGGCTGCACTGATGGGCACTGATGAGGCGGCACTGATGGGGACGGATGAGGCTGCACTGATGGGCACTGATAGGTTGCGCCAATGGGCACTAATAGGTGGCACTGATAGGCAGCACTGATGGGTGCTGATAGGCAGTGTTGGTCATCTTACTTTAAAAAAGTAATTAGTTAAGTTACAAATTACTTCTCCCAAAAAGTAATTGCGTTAGTAACTCAGTTACTACATTGGAAAAGTAATTAGTTACTCAGCAAAGTAACTGACTTTTTTTAAAATATTCTATACGTGTAACTAAGGGGCGGGTCTAGTATTACTGTAACCAAGGGGCGCATTTATTATTATTGTTATATATCGTGTAACCAAGGGGCTGCTCTATTATTACTCTAACCAAGGGGCAGATCTGTTATAGCGTGTAAGCAAGTGGCGGGTCTATTATTATTATATCGTGTAAGGGGTGGATGGCTACAGAAGAGGGCGAATGTTAAATTAATGGGCAGAGCTCGATATATAACAATAATAATAATAAATGCGCCCCTTGGTTACAGTAATACTAGACCCGCCCCTTACATTCACGATAGTCGCCCCTTGCAGAGTAGCACGAGCATCAGGAGCGTGCGGCATCGCCTCGTACAATTACATGTTAACTGCACTTGCGCGGTGTAGAGTTCACTCAGAGCTGTTTAGGTTCGGCAATTTTCGGAAGCTCTGTAGTCCTTCGTACTGCGCAAGCCCTGCCGCTGCGCAGTACAGGGGGTCCTTATCCGGCGGGGGAACTTTTTTGGCAGGACACCAGAATTACACTACTGCCATCTAGTGGCGGTAGATGTAATTGGGGTAACTAAGCCAAAGTAATGGTAACTGAGTTACCATGAGGGGAAAAGTAATCAGTTAGATTACTCGTTACCCTCTAAAGTAACTGCGTTAGGTAACTCAGTTTATTTTAACTCAGTTACTTACATCACTGCTGATAGGTTGCACTGATGGGCACTGATAGGCTGCACTGATGATCAATCTGCGCTGATGAGGCTGCACTGATGGGCACTGATAGGCGGCACTGATAGGTTGCACCAATGGGCACTAATAGGCGGCACTGATGATGAGGCACTGATGGGTGGTGATAGGTTGCACTGATAGGCTGCACTGATAATCAATGTAAATGTCCCCTTTCAGAATTACTGGTTACAAGCTCTCCTCTACTCACGCTGTGACAGCGCGTGGGGAAAGTAATGCCGAAAAGCGGCAAGTTAGTTTACAAGTGATTAGCTGTGATTGAACACAGCTGACCACATGGTAAAGGGCCGCTGTGATTGGCCCTTTACCACGATCGGTAATCAGCTGTGTCTGAAGGATACAGAGAGCACAGAGGGTGACGGATGTGTGCCCCAGGGGGCACGTGGTTCTGAGAACTGGATGACCGCATTGTAGCCTTCTTTTGGCTATAGCACGGTCGGGAACTGGTTAAAGCACACTTAATCCCCCCCAAAAAAAAAAAATATATATATATAATTATAGCTATCTAGTCCTTAGATGTGGAAATTGTACATGAGTTTAAATATATTTGAAAGGTGCAGGGAACTTTTTAAAAGACTTCTGAGGGTTACAGGCGCTCCTTTCAATTATTCTGGATCTGTTCTTGTGCCAAAATAGCCCATCATTAGCCTCCTTTTTTTTTTTTTTTTTTTTGAAAGAAAAAATGTAGACAGCCAAAAAAGTAAAATTTAAAATTTAAACTTGAGCTCCAAATATAAAATACACAAATAATTGCAGCTCAGTAATCATTAATACATTATTTTTTTATTTTTTTTTAATACAAGCAGTATAAGTCTGAATCTGACCTGGTATTAGCCTCCTGCAATCTCCGTACAGTAGAAATATAGTGTCAGAGGAGGAAGCAGTACAACAAAGCAAGCAGTTCATGCTGATAGGAGGAGAGAGCAGAATGACAGAGAGATGAACTCATCGCTGTGCTGCTTCTCATTTCACTGCCCATTCACAGGCCAGGGGTATGCAAGGATGACCTGGGCTAAGAGAAAGTGGGTTGAATGATGCTGGTCATTAGAATGAAGACATCTAGAATGTTGTTGGGGGATCTCTGGAATGAAGTTGAATATTGCAGCAAAAGCTGTTATTTTCTCACCTTGTTCCTTTAACAAAAGTTGATCAAAGGATTGACTACTGTTGAGCGGGGACAGCCACACACTGATCGAAATTTGTCTGGTCGCGGTTGAGCTGGCTGAATTTCGATCAGTGTATGGTCAGCTTAAAAAACTATCTGTACTGCAGTGTCCCCATTAGAGGATTTATGCTCACTTCCTGTTCAGTCTGACGCTTAAACATTCTCAACTGTTTTCTTGTTAAAAAAAAAAAACATTCTCAACTGTGCATTCTTGTATATACAGTATGTACGCCATTTGGAAGTGAACAGTAATTGTCCGCCATACATATAAGTGCGGTATGTGATGTATAATGCGGTAAGATTTATGCCTGATTAGGAGGTTTAATTTTACACTCTGACTCATCATTTTCCTTGACTTTCAAGTGACCCGGCCCTATCTAAATATTATCATCTCAGTAATCTCCGTGCTTCAGTGACACGGCAAATGTTCTGGAACTGAAGAGTTTATTTTCCTGTTATGGGTAAACATGTGGATTCCTTCTCTGGATGAGGTCTGAGAGGAATTCGATTTTATTTCCAAGAAAGGCTTATTTTTACTAAAGAGACACTGGAAGTAAAATAATCAAAAACAAAAAGTCCTGCTTTTAGACATTGATGGGCTTCAGGCAAAATGACTTCAGCTGGCCATACATGGGCAAATCAGACCGCCCGCTGCTTCACCTCCTTGGCTGCAGCCAGCTGGGCCTGTCCTTAAAGAATATGTCACCCCAACATTTCAAATTCCTGATATGTGCCTGATGTACCATGTACTTATTACGTTATAAAGTATCCTGTTCTCTTTGCATTGCTTCCTTTGTATTGTATTACTTCCTTTATGTGAAATATCTGGTGACTGACCACGCTAGGCATAGAAGCTCATCCTTCTCAGCATGGTCAGTTTTCTAGATGTGCTGGGAGAACAGCCTATGTGTCCTCCAATATTTAGACTTGTGCTGACACACTCCCTGCGCAGCCATTACCAGGGAAGATTGTAGTACGCTGCTGCTTCTCCACCTCCACATCTCGAAGCCCCTTATGCTGCTGTGAACTGAGATTGTGTGATCACCTATACCAGTGATGACAAACTTTGGCACCCCAGATGTTTTGAAACTACATTTCCCATGATGCTCATGTACTCTGCAGTGTGGATGAACATCATGGGAAATGCAGTTAGAAAACATCTGGGGTGCCAAGGTTCACCATCACTGACCTATGCTGTGGAACCTTGGATTACGAGCATAATCCGTTCCAGGAGAATGCTTGTAATCCAAAGCACTCACATATCAAAGCGAGTTTCCCCATAGAAGTCAATGGAAACTAAGATAATTTGTTCCGCATTGACTTCTATTACATGCAATACCGCATATGACCAGAGGCAGGGGGCACCCGAGAGCCTTGGAAATACTCAGGGACAGCTCGGCTAAACTCGGAAAGCCTCAGAAAGGCTTGGAAATACTCCGTTCTTGAGTGTTTCCGAGCCATTCTGAGGTTTTCCGAGTTCAGCCGAGCTGTCCCTGAGTATTTCCGAGGCTCTCTGGTGCCCCCCGCCTCTGGCCACATGCGGTATTGCATGTAATAGAAGTCAATGCGGAACAAATTATCTTCGTTTCCATTGACTTCTATGGGGAAACCAACTTTACAAGTAGTCCCTTTGCATTGCACTCTGATACTCTGGAATGGCGGGTCAGTAAGCCCAGACAGCGATCTACCAGTCACCTGTCTGCGATCTACTGGTAGATCACAATCTACAGGTTGCTGACCCCCGCCTTACCCCTTAGTCCATCTCAGAAGTGAGTATGAGAGGGTGGCTATGTTCCTACATACAGTGGAACATGGAGAACAAACGTAGCCACCTTCTAAGGCTGCTTTCACACTGGGGCGGTTTGCAGGCGCTATTGCGCTAAAAATAGCGCCTGCAAACCGACCTGAAACAGCTGCTGCTGTGTCTCCAGTGTGAAAGCCCCGAGGGCTTTCACACTGGAGCAGTGTGCTAGCAGGACGGTAAAAAAAGTCCTGCTAGCAGCATCTTTGGAGCGGTGAAGGAGCGGTGTATTCAGCGCTCCTATACCGCTCCTACCCATTGAAATCAATGGGACACCGCGGGGATATCGCCGGTAAAGCGCCGCTGCAGCGGCGCTTTGCCGGGGGTTTTAACGCTTTTTCGGTCGCTAGCGGGGGTTAAAACCACCCCGCTATCGGCCGCTTACCGCGGGTAAAACGACGGTAAAGCAGCGCTAAATATAGCCCTGCTTTACCGCCGCCGCCCGCACCGGTGTGAAACCAGCCTAACAGGAAGTCAGATGACAGCAGTAGAAAAAAAAAAAATAGGAACTTGGAGATTTAGATGAGGCCGAGAGCAAGAAAGCATTTGGTACACATTATACTTGCTCTATGCTTAGCTGCCCAAGTAAAAATTTGGTTTAACGCTAAATTCGAGGAATTAGGAAGTTTACCCTTGCAGTAGGGCCTCCCTGCTCTGCAAGGGTTAAATCATATCTATGTCTAAATATAAAATTGTAGTTTTATTTGCTTATTGTATTTCAATTATTTCTAGCCTAATATTACTCTGAATGATCTTGATCTTTCTAAACTTACTTTGTGAAGATCCCCACACATTTACATCTTTAACCACTTGCCTACCAGGCATTTACACCCCCTTCCTGCCCAAGTCATTTTTCAGCTTTCAGCGCTGTCGCATTTTGAATGACAATTGCACGGTCATGCAACACTGTACCCAAACACATTTTTTATAATTTTCTTCACACAAATAGAGCTTTTTTTTGGTGGTATTTAATCACTGCTGGGTTTTGAAACAAAATGTGTTATACTTTTTTTCAGTCAGTAAATTTTGTAACTAAGTAATTTTTCGCCTTCACTGATGTGCGCTGATGAGGCGGCACTGATAGGCTGAACTGGTGGGCATTGATGAGGTGGCACTTATGGGCACTGATGAGGAGGCACTAATATGCCGCACTTATGGGCACTGATAGGTGGCACTGATGAGCACTGATAGGCAGCACTGATGGGCACTGTTGGGTGGCACTGATGGGCACTAATAGGCGGCATTGGTGGGCACTGAAATGTGGAACTGATAGACGGCACTGGTGGGCATGGATAGGCGGCACAGATAGGCATTGATGGGTAGCACTGATAGGCGACACTGATGGGCATTGATCGACAGCAGTGATGGGCATTGATAGGCAGCACTGATAGGTGGCACTGATTGCCAGCACTGACTGGCATCGGTAATGGGCACTAATTGGTGGCACTTGCTGCCACTGGTGGGCACTGATTGCTGCCACTGGTGGGCACTGTATGCTGGCATTGGTGGGCAATGGTGGGCACTGTTTTGTGACACTGTATTTATTGTAATCAGGGCACTGATTATCAGTGCCCTGATTACATCCCTAGATGTCACCCTGTGAGGAGATGCCGCTGATTGGCTCTCCTCTCCTCACACTCTGTCAGTGTGAGGCGAGGAGAGCCGAATACCGGCATCTCCTTGTTTACATGTGACCGGCTGTGATTGGACACAGCCGATCATATGGTTAAAGAGTCGCAGACGCAGATCTTTACAGAAATCAGAGTCTCACCATGTCCTAGTAACATGTGCGGCCAGGGCCAGATTAAGAACACCATGGGCCTGGTGCTGAGGATTTTGGTGGGGCCTTTTATAAACAATAAATAAATAAAAATGCAAACAATTTTTTGTTATAACAAATTCAATTAAAGAGAGAGAGAAAGGGGATGAAAGAGGTGTTAGGGGTAAGGGGAAGAGGATGAGAGAGAAAGGGGGGATGAGAGAAAGAGGATGCACATGAGCACATGAGCATGTGTGGGAATAACATCAACACAGCCCGGCCAAGGCAAGTGACCGAAGGCACAGAACCCGGAAGGAAGACCGGGTGAAGATGGAAGCGCCCGGGCCGGATTGATCACAGCACAGCACTGGAGGGCTGTCTGACAATTTAAGTGTACCCTAATGTGCTAATATGCTGTGCATACTTGTACATTATGGCATAACCTACCTCAGGGCCTCTAAAAAATAGTAATGTTAGAAAGGTTTACTACCGCTTTAATATCATAGGAACCCAGGAGCCTCTAATAGGGCCCCTACTGACCCGCATAGTTGCCAACATTTTAAAAATATTTTCAGGGACACTTTTTTACAAGTGCTATATTTAGAGTAGCTGACATCCCCTATGTTCATCTATACATCACAATAGTAATTACAAAATTAAATAAGTACTAATAATGGGGCAGAACAAATATGAGGACTGAGATTTCCTTTAGTTGAACAAAAGTGTGCCCATTATAGAGCTGGTAACATTGAGGATATTCAGTATAATTTTAAAGAACTGTTTTTGTGGGTAAGAGGCATAGGGGAGGAGAATGGATGGTAAAAAAGTGGGAAGTATGTTCAGGTGAGGGAGAGGAATGTGGAGGGTCTAACAGTGGGCACTATGTACATGAGAGGAGTGCGGAGGGTATGACAGAAGGCACTATGTACAGGAGAGAAGTGTGAAGAGTATGACAGTGGGCAGTATGTACAGGAGAGGAGTATGGAGGGTACGACAGTGGGCACTATGTACAGGAGAGAAGTGCATGACAGCGGGCACTATGTACAGGAGAGGAGTGTGTTGGATATGACAGCGGGCGCTATGTATAGGAGAGAGGTGTGAAGGGTATGACAGTGAGCAGTATGTACAGGAGAGGAGTGTGGACAGTATGACAGTGGGCACTATGTATAGGAGAGGAGGATGAAGGAATCTGGGAAGGAAAAATTTAAAGGTTTGTGGAAGGATGTTTAGGGACTGTGTAGTGGTTAAGCGGGCCATACATGGATTGAAATTACACCAATTAAGCAGAGACCAGCCATAGTCGATATATGTATGGGCTACCTGGTTTTACACAAGTCAACCTATTAACCGACTTGAGTACAACCAGCCTGTCAGGTTTTCCCCAAAACAATCAGTGCTGCCAGCTATAGTTAGCAACACTGATCATTGTATTCACAGGCAGAACACAATAACTCTGACTCCTGATCGCTGAGCTACAACCATCAAAGTCGAAATATTTATTTTTTTGGGGGGAAAATGGGCCTATCTTGAGAAAGGGGCCTGGAGCTGCAGCTCCAATAGCCCCTATGTTAATCTGGCCCTGGCCGACACGCATACCCCTCTGAAAGGTATGTGGTACTTGAAACGCTAGCAGTCCCAGGCCTCACCTGCCTTCTCCTCCTGCCCTTTTCTTCCTCCCAGGCCAGCTCAGGAAAGGTCCAGGCCAACCCTGGTTCACTCCGGTCCGTTTGCAGCTACTTCATGCTTGTCAGTGATGTAAGTAACTGAGTTAAAATAAACTGAGTTACGTAACTCAGTTACTTTAGAGGGTAACTAGTAATCTAACTGATTACTTTTCCCCTCATGGTAACTCAGTTCCCATTACTTTGGCTTAGTTACCCCAATTACATCTACCGTCACTAGATGGCAGTAGTGTAATTCCGGTGTCCTGCCAAAAAAGTTCCCCCGCCGGATAAGGACACCCTGTACTGCACAGGCGCAGCGCTTGCGCAGTACGAAGGACTACGGAGCTTCCGAAAATTGCCAAACCTAAACAGCTCTGAGTGAACTCTACACAGCGCAGGCGCAGTTAACATGTAATTGTACGAGGCGATGCCGCACCCTCATGATGCTCGTGCTACACTGCAAGGGGCGTCTATCGTGTAACTAAGGGGCGGGTCTAGTATTACTGTAACCAAGGGGCGCATTTATTATTATTGTTATATATCGAGCTCTGCCCATTAATTTAACATTCACCCTCTTCTGTAGAAATCCACCCCTTACACGATATAATAATAATAGACCCGCCCCTTGCTTACACGCTATAACAGATCTGCCCCTTGGTTAGAGTAATAATAGAGCAGCCCCTTGGTTACACGATATATAACAATAATAAATGTGCCCCTTGGTTACAGTAATACTAGACCCGCCCCTTAGTTACACGTATAGAATATAAAAAAAAAAAGCCAGTTACTTTGCTGCGTAACTAATTACTTTTCCAATGTAGTAACTGAGTTACTAACGCAATTACTTTTTGGGAGAAGTAATTTGTAACTTAACTAATTACTTTTTTAAAGTAAGATGACCAACACTGATGCTTGTTGGAAAAAGAACCTTCCAGCTCTGGAGTCCCCGGACCTCCATCACCTTCCGGCAAAGTTCGGTGGCTTTCCAGCTCTGGAATCTCTGCACTTCCAGGCCTTCCAGCCCTGGGCCTTAACGTCACATTTTTCTGCCTGTGTGGATTAATCAATATCCCATCTCCAACTAGTGATGTCCAGTTCATGAACGAATCGTTCTTTTGAATCGATTCTTTTCAGTGAACTGGGTGAGTCGATTCATCTGAGTGAACTGATCCGTTTGAAACAGTTCACTATGCACTCAATACATAGCATAGCATAGCAGGCCTGCTAAATGGTAATATGATCCTAGAGTGAGAGAGCTCGGCCCCTCCCTGCAACCAATCAGCGACAAGAGTCAGGAGTACACACTAAACCGAGTTAAAGAATCATATGAGTTATTAGAACTCAGTACACTGAAAGAACCATGAGTCCTCACCAGAACAAGATGTAGAACACACTGAATCAGTGATCAGGGAGCAGTATACACTACAGACTGCTTTCAAGACAGAGAGGACAGAGTCATGATAAGAAGATATCCTCATTCAGATTAATTATTTAACCCTTTAGTATTTAGTTGGCTTATCCTAAAGAAAATATGCATTTTAAAAGGGAAAAATATCCCTTCTGGGACATGTGTCTAATTTAGTAGCTATATAACTGAATGAGAGAGCAGTCTAATTTTTATAACACAAAAATAAATTTTATCCTGCTTTATAGTATATTTTTCTGCCGTCTGCGTAATATTATTCTGCGTTCTGGTCCTGAGATTTCCATGCCCCTTGGATTTTTTTTTTTTTTTTGGTGTGGTGATAGCTAACGTGTGAATAAATCATTGTTTATGTGCATGCCCTACGCACATTTATTCACATGCAGATATCAGGGTCAGTGGGGATGGTTTTAGTTTTTATTTTATATATTTTTTCACTTAACAATCCCCTATGTGATAGTTTGTTGAAGTGACAGGTTCTCTTTATTGCATCTGGGCTGTGTTATATGATCATATGAGTATAGGATTGTGCTCAGTAACCTGGGTAGCAGGTGTTCTGTCAGATAAAGCAATCTATAGGAGCAGCCAATATTGTCACTTATGGTGACGCACAAATAGTTGTGTAAACGCTAAGCCTGTTTTTGTGCATGTGAATTGCATTCTGATGGGCCAACTTCACAGTTAAGATTGATAGCCATCAGATTTGTCCGTAGTCTTTACAGTGCATAATGAGGCCCCTTTTACACTTGTGTGACTTGTCCTGCGACTTGGGACTACAAAGTCGCATGACAAGTGGTACCCCACGATTTCCAATGAGTACCATTCATATCTGTGCGTCTTCCAGTCACAGCGACTTCAAAGTAGTCACTGCACTACTTTGGTCTGATTTTGATGCGACTTGAGGCAGAGACATCAAGATTACATAAGTATTTCTTCAAGTCGCATCAAAATCTCATCAAAGTCACAGTAAAAATTGTGGCAAAAATTGCATGACTTTCAAGTTGCTTTAGTGTGAAAGGAGCCTAAGGCCCGGTTCACACTACTGCGGTGCGGGAGATCGCATATGATTCGCACCGCACTGCAGTTCAAATCATATGCGATCTCTGTGCAATGCAAATTCAGCCATACAGATAGTATGGCTGAATTCGCATCGCATTCGGCCCAAAATCGCACAGGACCCTTTTTTCGGTCCGCAGCAGAATCGGATCGCATGGTGTTCTCACTATGCGATCCGATTCCTGTCCGAGTTTGCAGATCGCACTGCGATATGCAAGCTGATATGGGGGTGTCATTAAAATTTCACTGACACTCCCAGCAGCTCGCATAGGGCAGTGTGAACTGCCGGCGGGAGACATGCGGTGCGGGAACCCGCAGTAGATTCGCAGCGTTCCCGCACCGCAGCAGTGTGAACTGGGCCTAACGATTGGATTTTACTATCGTGGGTACTTCGTCCACGGTAGTAAAATCCAAATTTTTCCTGTGCATGCGCTGTAAAGACAACGGAAAAATCTGATGGCTAGCAATGTTAACTGTGAAGTTGCCCCATCAGAATGAGGTTCACATGCACAAAAATCCGCTTTTCATTTACACAGCTTTTTGTGGGTCAGTCTGACACAACAACAATAGGATTGGGCTCTGATAAAGGAAAATACAAGAAAAAAACCTCCCCAGGACCTGCCAACCTTCTGTGAAGAATCATTCTTTTGATTCTAATCATTTAAGAAGGTTGAGTCAGAGCTGTGGTTCACTTGCTTGTCAGTAGACTCAGCAAGTGAACCGAAGAACCGAAGAATCGATTCATTGAATCGGTTCATTTCAGTGAGTAGTTCGAAATGAACCGATTCAGTTAAAAGATCCGGACTTCCCATCACTATCTCCAACTCCTCAGGGAACATGTGACCCCAGTGTATATGTATGGACCCCGCCCCTGACCAAGCAAATTAACGATTGGACAAGGGCCCATACACACTGCCTGTCCTTCAGGGCCTGACCCGCCTCCTTTCCAGATACTTCTCTGGAGAAGTAAGGGAGTGTTTATCAGGGTGATGAACAGGTAATCACACCCCCCTCTAACCTATAACTCCACCCTAACCCAAAACAAACCCCCAGGCCTGTACAAATACAGTAAGACACTGGCAATTTAACCTGTGTTTTAACCCCTTCAATACCCGGCCATAGTCATATGACGCCCACAAGGTGGATCTACCATCCTGGGTGGGCGTCATATGACGTCCTCCCATTCCCGGCCGCCTGGGGGGCGCGCGCGCGCCGCCGGCGTCGCTCGGGACCCTTGGCGGGTGCCCGGCGGCCTCGATGTCCGCCGGGCACCCGCGATTGCCCGTTAAATCAACGGGACCGTGCGGGACCGTGGAGCTGTGTGTGTAAACACACAGCTCCACGTCCTGTCAGCGAGCAGGAGACCGATCATGTGATCCCAGCACGGAGGAACACATGATCGGTCTCCTCCCCTTGAGTCCCCTCCCCCCACAGTTAGAATCACACATTTAGGGAAAACATTAACCCCTCCCCGCCCCCTAGTGTTAACCCCTTCCCTGCCAGTCACATTTACACAGTAATCAATGCAATTTTATAGCAACGATCGCTGTGTAAATGTGAATGGTCTCAAAAATGTGTCAAAAAGTGTCCGAAGTGTCCGCCGCAATGTCGCAGTCACGAAAAAAAAAATCGCAGATCGCCGCCATTACTAGTAAAAAAAAAAAATGCAATAAATCTATCCCCTATTTTGTAGACGCTATAACTTTTGCGCAAACCGATCAATATACGCTTATTGCGATTTTTTTTACCAAAAATATGTAGAAGAATACGTATCGGCCTAAACTGAGGAAAAAAATAGTTTTTTTAAAAAAAAATGGGATATTTATTATAGCAAAAAGTAAAAAATATTGTGCTTTTTTTCAAAATTGTTTATAGCGCAAAAAATAAAAACCGCAGGGGCGATCAAATACCACCAAAAGAAAGCTCTATTTGTGGGAAAAAAAGGACGTCAATTTTGTTTGGGTGTAACGTCGCACGACCGCGCAATTGTCAGTTAAAGCGACGCAGTGCCGAATCGCAAAAAGTGCTCTGGTAAGGAAGGGTGAAAAATGGCCCGCTGCTGAAGCGGTTAAACTAATAGCACCCACCTAAAGTGGTGGGCGCTACATTATATATATTTTTTTAGTAGAGTCCCTAGAGAATAAAATGGTGGTTGGTGCAATATTTTATTTCACACTGTATTTGTGCAGCGGTCTTTTTTGGGAAAAAATTATTTTAATGAATTTAAAAAAATATATATTAAAACTAACTAAAGTAAAGTTAGCCAAATTTTTTTTTTTTTGGTATAATGTGAAAGATTTACGTCGCGAGAATCGTGATCTTTTTATTCTAAGCAAAAAAATGATGATTCTCATTTTGGCCAGAATCGTGCAGCTCTAGTTTATACTGACAGTGTGCAGGAGATCTGCTGATCGCTGGTACAATGCTTTACAGGCTCCAAGTAAAAAAATACACTTTTTTTTACCTGCAAAAAGATGTTTTATATATTTATATATTTTTTAACCACTTGCTTACCAAGGACGTCATATGACGTCCTTGACTTTGAGTGGGGACATCTGAATGATGCGTGCAGCTATTGGCATCATTCAGATATCATTCTTTCCGGCTGGCGATTCTGTGCACCATAAGAACGATCATAGCGGCAGTTCCCCCACCTGATCGTTTTTATAGGCAGCGGGAGGGGACGTCCCCCCCTCCCGCCACCATCCGGTGCTTCTCCGGGCTCTCCCGTACCATCGGGGGCCCGGAGAAAGAATCGCTCACCGCCGGATGACGAGCATAGAGATTTCCGGTGACCAGATGGTCACCAGTCATCTCTATGACCGTCGGAGGCCTGGGCACGACGTTATGACGTCACGCCCAGTACCCGGAAGTAAACAAAGCCGCGATCGCGGCTGTCAGCATGAGATCGGTAAAAAAAATTTTACCGATCTCATGCTTTCCAGCCTGGAGGAGAGATGTGGGGCCTTATTGACCCCACATCTCTCCATAAAGAGGACCTGTCACATACATTCCTATTACAAGGGATGTTTACATTCCTTGTAATAGGAATAAAAGTGATCCAAAATTTTTTTTTTTTTTTAAAGTGTAAAAATAAAAAATAAAATAAGTAAAAAAAAAATAAATAAAAAAAAAAAAAAAAAAAAAATTTAGAACGCCCCTGTCCCCTGTAGCTCGCGCTCAGAAGCTAACGCACACGCAAGTCCCGCCCACATATGTAAACGCCGCTCAAACCACACATGTGAGGTATCGCCGCCTGCGTTAGAGCGCATGCAACAATTCTAGCACTAGACCTCCTCTGTAACTCTAAACTGGTAACCTGTAAAAAAAAAAAAAGCGTCGCCTATGGAGATTATTAAGTACCGAAGTTTGGCGCCATTCCACGATTGTGCGCAATTTTAAAGCGTGACATGTTCGGTATCTTTTTACTCAGCGTAACATCATCTTTCATATTATATAAAAAAATTGGGCTAACTTTACTGTTTTGTTATTTTTTAATTCATGAAACCGTTTTTTTTCCCAAAAAAAGCCGTTTGAAAAATTATTGCGCAAATACCGTGTGAGATAAAAAGTTGCAATGACCGCCATTTTATTCCCTAGGGTGTCTGCTAAAAAAAACGTACATAATGTTTGGGGGTTCTGAGTAATTTTCTAGCAAAAAAATGATGATGTTTACATGAAGGAAAATAGGCCAAAATAGGTCCGGTAAGAAAGTGGTTAAAGAAAAAGGTGAACCTATCCTTTAACTAAAGCTCCAGTTTAAAAAAGGGCAAGCCCATTCATCTCCAGCTGATGGGAATTGGTGGGGATGGAGTAGAACGGACACTACTCTTACCAGGGGCGGACTGACCGATCTGTGATTCGGTCGCCGCCCGAGGGCCCGGGGGCCATTAGGGGCCTGTACCTGGCCCAACGAGAGGCCCCTTGAAGCGGCTGTAATAATACCGCTAACGGCGCACTGCTCCACGCCGGCCTCTCCTTTCCTCCCGTCCATGATGGATGGAAGGGAAGGAGGGGCCGGCGGGGAGCATCGCGCCGTTAGCTGTATTATCGCAGGTGCTTCACTCACACGACGCCTGCATTGCAATAGTACCGCTAACGGCACGCTGCTTCCCGCCAGCCCCTCCTCTCTTCTCGTCCATCCTAGACTCCTAGGTGATACAGTGCAACGCTTGCACTGTATCACCTAGGAGTCTAGGATGGAAGAGAAGAGAGGAGGGACCGGCGGGGAGCAGCGCACCGTTAGCAGTACTCTTACAGGCATCGGGTGAGTGAAATTTTGTTTTTACTGGAGGGTCGCCATCAGAGGGAGGGGGCAGTACAGATGTATGGGACCCGGGCCACACTTCAGTGTGCTCACCCCCCTCCCCACACTGTCCCCCCTTGTATGCTCTCCCCCCACACTGTCTCCCCTGTATGCTCTCCCCCCACACTGTCTCCCCTGTATGCTCTCCCCCCACAGTGTCCCCCCCCCCACACTGTCCTCCCTGTATGCTCTCCCTCCACACTGTCCACCCCTCACAGCACTGGGCCTGGAATTCTGTGATGATCACTATAGTAGCAGTTCATATTAATTCTTGATATATCCAACTGCTTCCAAAGTGCTCAGTGCTCCAAAAGTATATAAAGTGCTCCTGTGCAAATAGGGTGCACTTCAAAAGTATAGTTGGCCTCTTACCAGACAGGGAAGATCTCAAAAAGCACTAAAACATCTCTCCTGGATAGCCAACGCTCTCACCATCAGGCATCCTGTTAGCTCAGTGACCCCGTCAGTAAGATATAGCCGCAGTGTCCCCACTGCTGGAGTGTATACCTGGTATCTTACTTCACGTCCACATGATCAGTAGTCATGCACATTAAATATAAGAAAGGAGAAGCCACATACAGCTAAGAGAATCTTCATTTATTAAAAGATTAAAATGCGCTTACATGTATCCAGCAATACAAATGCGATGAAACAGAGCATGGCCGTGGGACAATCCTACTAGTTTGTGCGTAATGATGTCACACTGTAGCTCCACCCGTTGTTACGTGTGGACGTGAAGATAGTTTGAACTTTTCTTACTGTACCAGAATCTTTCAGCCGGTCCAGCGATACCGTAAGATACCGTAAGAAATTGTGGATTCAATCAATGTCCATGGCAGCTCAGCTTCCAGGCTCTTAACGAGCAGCCAGCCTAGTGCATGGCTCTCTTCTGAAGAGTCCTCCCCTGCTTGCATGTAGAGTTGCTGGGCCTGCTCTGCTATGCATACTAGCTCATTATGCCATTGCCTTGCAGGGTGTCTTCTTTTTTTTTTTTTTTTAAGAGGCTTTACTTCCTCTTTAAGGTAGTCCCAGATTTCTTCTGCATACCACTTCTCACGATTTTCCTCAATAATGTCCATGGTCTCCCTAGGCACATAAGGAAACTCACTTGTTCAAAAGTCTCTGAGACCTGGCGAGTCTCGTCATTATCGGGCAGGTTTTTTTATTTTTTTCTAGGCAAATACTATTTCCTTAAAAGTAGAAAACAAACTCATGGTAGTCGAGGCTCAAAGTACTCGTCATCTCCCGCATCAGAGTTAGAGTCCAAGTCCCGAGTCCCGCAACTCCTCTGCGGACAGATAATTATTTTTAGTGGTACTCACGGCTCCCCAGTAGTGTAGAGAAAAAAACGCCCCTGCGGCAGCAGGCGGATTCCTGTGTCGACATGGTGCCGGGTATCTGCATACACGTAGGACCCCTGACCGATGGCATCCTGGGTCCTGGAACAGATGATACACCCGGAACACGGAACATTTTCTCTCCAGAAACTTTTTCTCCAGCACAGTGAAACGTGACTAGCTTCACTCTCCTCTAACGACACACTCACGCGGTGCCTCGTTTAGGAAGACGAAACAGGAACAGATACCTCCCACTGGTTCCTCTGGTTGCGCAATTTCACAGGCTTTTCTCCAGGGCTCCCCCCACGCTTACGCACCAACAGTGTAAGTCTTTTTCCCTTCTAAAAATGGCGCAGTCCAAAAAAAACGTCACCCTCTATTCCAATAAACTCACATGTATGTCTCTTTTCCATTGCGAGAGGTAACGGCAAATCCCGGACGAGCCCCCATGTGTATCGCCCTAACCCCCGAAGGAGTGGCTGTATTTTATGGGCCTACTGATTACCTCCTCCAGCTCGTAACTCATTGTTCTTGTCTAGGGGTTACAGAGGTTGATGACACAGTAACTGTAGAGACCAACACCTGAATTCCTTTTTAGGATTTTTATTCTGGTTAAAACAGTTTAACAAACTCAGTCTCTAAGTTGGGAATAGAGGGTAATAGGATAAAGTTTAGCTCAGGTGCTTGGAATTGCTGACTTCAATAAAAGTCTCTGTACATAATCCAGGGAATAGCCACTCGCAACTGAATTCTTTAATTGCTGGACAAATCCTTGAGCTTGGATCTAGCAGCCAACAAGTAATTCTAGCTTTACAAAGTCTCTCACACAGACTTGGTTGAAAGAACTTAGTTGTAACCAGAAGGTAAAGGTAGGAACTTTTATTACTGTATCAGAATCTTTCAGCCGGTCCGGCGATACCGTAAGCCCCCGTACAGACGGTCGGAAATTCCGACCACAAAATCCGTCTGATTTTTTCGACGGATTTTGTCCGACACTGGTGTTGCATGCACACGGTCGGACAAAGTTGTTGGAAAATCCGATCATTCTGAACGTGGTGACGTTCGTTGCGTATGACCGAACTACGTAGAGGCTAGTAGCCAATAGCTTTGGTCTCGTAATTTGATCTGAGCATGCGTGGCACTTTGTCCGTCAGAATTCTCGACACACGATCGGAAAAAGTCCGATCGGATTTTGAAAATTTGAGAGCAGGATCTCAAATTCCGACGGAAAGAGTCAGATGGAGCACACACACGGGCGGATTTTCCGACAACATGGTCCAATCGGACATTCTCCGTCGGAATTTCCGACCGTGTGTACGGGGGCTAAGAAATTGTGGATTCAATCAATGTCCATGACAGCTCAGCTTCCAGGCTCTTACCGAGCAGCCAGCCTCATGCGTGGCTCTCTTCTGAAGAGTCCTCCCCTGGTTGCATGTAGAGTTTCTGGGCCTCTACAAACCCGAGATGGCATCGGAACACGTTAGAATCCTCTTTTCAGTTACTGCGCCTCGAACTACCCAGTTTCGAGGCTCGGAAACGGATGGATCCGCACCCCAGGCCATGAGGGCCTCTGGGGGCTGGTCAGGAGGACCAGGACCATGGAGTCAGCAACAACTTCTGGACCGGAACCCTGAACCACGTGACTTCCGCACCTTAAGTACACTCTCCCGGAATACACAGCGAGACAAACTTGCCCACTGATTGGCTCCGAGAGAGATTGGTACCCAATGCGTCCAACCAGACTGCGTTTAAGGCCTGTCACAGGTGCAAACCCCACCTATGACCAGGCAGAACCTCAATACAGCCAAGCCAAACCGATGCCAAAGCATAATTTAGAGCAATTAACCCCAAAACTCAACTACAGTTTTGGGCAAAAACTAAATTTAAAGATATAGCGCGTACTCATCAGGAGTACCGGCGCTATACATATATATATATATATATATATATATATATATATATATATATATCAGGCTCAGTCTTTTCTATTTGATAGAAAAAACTGTGCTAGAAATTACCTATCTCTTTACACTGAATGGAATACTCCCAGGAGATAACTAGGACGTTGCTAAGTGAGGCCTAGTCGTTG
This sequence comes from Lithobates sylvaticus, assembly GCA_028564925.1. NCBI lineage: Eukaryota > Metazoa > Chordata > Amphibia > Anura > Ranidae > Lithobates > Lithobates sylvaticus. Next base: position 71,926,045 of record CM053028.1, read on the forward strand.
CTGCTCACCTTCACCATCACAAGAGCAAGCTCTCAAACACTGAGCTCAGAGCTAATGGATCAGGGGAGAGAAGGGGTATGTGAGGGTATGTGAGGGGGTTTGAATAAGCGAAAAAAGCTCACTCCTGTGTGGAGGTGATCTGTAACAACTAGGCCTCACTTAGCAACGTCCGAGCAACGACCTGGGAGTATTCCACTTAGGTTTTGGAGGTATGTAAATGGCCTACACCCATAGCAAGGGTATTATTCAACATTAGTCAGAGCTACACAGTTTATTTTTATATACAAACACCCTTTACCTTTGTGAAGGTGAACTAATCCTTTAAAGATACAATTCTCTCTTCTTGCCCTGGCTATCAAGGAAACCAAAAAACTGGGCCGCTATGGTGCTGTAGCTAGGTGCTATAAACTGTATTTATTGTAAGACATGATGACAGAAGATGGAGTAAGAACAGAGTGTGACATAGGATCTAAATTCTGCCATCAAAGGGCAACTGAGAGAACCCCAAGGGGGCTGTACTCCATGATAGCGAGGATAATACAGAGATGGAAAGTGTTGCCGCACACAGACGCCTATAGCCAAGTGGGGTTTTGTAGAAGCAAACATAAACAACATATAGTACCTTCCTTCATATAACAGCAAATATCTGGGAGTAGCCTACACATGGTCCAAGTGGGTCTTTATTGAAAAAAGTCCATCCTTGAGTTCCAACCCAGTGATTTTGCCTAGGCTGAGATGATGTCATCAGTCGTCTTAAAGGGGTTGTAAACCTTTGTGTTTTTTCACCTTAATGCCACCATGCTGGAGACCGCTAGCCGGGATAAAAGATAGAGTGCAGTTGCTATCACTCCACATGGGACAAGAGCCAGCACTACAGAGGCGGCTCTTGCTTCCTACTACAGCTCCAAATGTACAAGTAGTCCTCCTGCATTGCATTCTGTTTGATGCTCTGGGATGGCTGTTAGCAAGCCCAGGCTGTGATCTACCAGTCACCTGGCTGCGATCTACAGGTTGCTGACCCTCGAAATAGATGGTAACCCTAGTTGATGCCTGAACAAAGATTGTGCCATCCTTCTGGAGAGAAAATCAGATTAAGGCATTTTCAGGGGGAGTATTGTGATCTTTATAAGAGGTAACAAATACCTGGAAATATTGTACTGACAGATTGCTTGGCATTATGATCTTAAAGCAGAGTTCCAGCCAAAAGTGGAAATTCCACTCATTTGTCTCCCCCCACCCCTTCCGGTTGCCACATTTGGCACCTTTCGGGGGGGGGGGGGCGGATACCTGCCTTTGACAGGTACCCTATCCCCACTTCCAGGAGTTTGGGCCGCAGCGCAGTACGTCACAGCCTGGCTCCCTCCTCCTCCCTCCTCCTTCCCCCGCCGCCGAGCCAATAGGAGAGCGCATCGGTCATGCATGCGCAATAGGGACCCGGCGTAAAGCCGTAATACTACACTGCCAGGTTCCCTTACCCACAATGGTGGCCGACAGCACCCGACAGCTGATGGAAACTTCAGCTGCGGTGCTGACATTGCTGGACTTCAGGACAGGTAAGTGTCTGATTATTAAAAGATTATTAAAAGTCAGCAGCTGCAGTATGTGTAGCTGCTGGCTTTTCATTTTTGCAGCAGTGGGCGGACCTCCACTTTAAAGTAGAACTTCACTCTCTCACTCAAAATTTACTATTTTTAATCCTCATACTGCTAGCATTAGTAAATAGATAGAAAGGTGTGTTATATTTACTTTAGGCACCCCCCTGCCTGCATGCCTGAGCTAAGGTCAGATGGATTCCAGGAAGTGAATACTACATGAATCATCAGCCCTTACTCAGGCTGGCCACAACCAGAAATGCTGGGGGGGGGGGGGGGGGGTTCAAAGTGATTTCTCAACCAAATAAAGCATGGAGACATGGATGGATGGGGGAGTTTGCTTTTAATATTAAAAATGATGTAAATAGCATTTTTGGTTTGTGGTGCTCAGATACATTGTAGTTCTACTTTAAAATGAAAAATATATCTGATGATAGATCTGCATTCAGAAATTCTTTGTGTATTTGGCGTTGTGGTCAAATGCTGCATTTTAGAATTGTGCACAGCGATGATCAAACATATGCGTTCAAATGCAAATCGCAGCAAAAAAACATAATTTTCCCTGTGTTGCCTACAGCGTAATCACATTTTAACATAAACGTTAAAAAATAAATCTGACGCCAAGTCCGCTTTAAAAGTGGAAGTATCCTTTAATTGTACTCCATCCAGCCATGCAGTCAGGGGTTAAAAAAAAAAGGCTAAAAAAAGTGAAATTAGTTTTCCTGAGCGTCGCTCATACAGCGGTCTGCCGGAGGAGACGTAATTCTAGAGCGCTTTATTTTTATCCTGACCCGTGATGCAATTTTCCAGCCAGTTCTGTAATAAATTGGAGGAGTTTATGTCTGTGGCCGGACGGTGACAGCAGTAATTGTCTCTCAGGTTTTGGCGTGCTGCAGAGGACGCACTTCCAGAAAACATGAGACGGGTTCTCATTCATGGGCGAAAAAGATTTGTACAGGAGCCGCTCACAGTTTCCTTTCAAAGGCAAATCCAAGCGCCGTTATTTATTACGAGCTCAGCATCTTAAAGCTGAACTCCGGCCAAACAGCTAAAGACCGAGCTATATTTCATGTATGTGAATGGCTTTACCGGCAAAATATTTTTGATTCTGTTCAGGTACTCTTGTGATTTACACGCCCCTGACACACTGCAGTCACACAAATTTGTGCTATTACTTAACCAGTTGCCTACTGGGCACTTTTACCCCCTTCCTGCCCAGGCCAATTTTCAGCTTTCAGCGCTGTCGCACTTTGAATGACAATTGCGCGGTCATACCACACTGTACCCAAACAAATTTTTTATAGTTTTTTGACACAAATAGAGCTTTCTTTTGGTGGTATTTAATCACCACTGGGTTTGTCATTTATTGCTAAACAAATGAAAAAAGACCAAAAAATTTGAAAAAAACAAACTGGTTTGTTATATAAAAACAGGTAATTTTTCTCCTTCACCGATGTGCGCTGATGAGGTTGAACTGATGAACACTGATAGGTTGCACTGATGGGCACTGATGAGGTAGCACTGGGCACTGATAGGCTGCACTGGTGGGCACTGATGAGGAGGCACTGGTGGGCACTGATGAGGAGGCACTGGTGGGCACTGATGAGGCTGCACTGGTGGGCACTGATGAGGCTGCACTGATAGGCAGCACTCATAGGTGGCACTGATAGGCGGCACTTATTGGCACCTATTGGCAGCACTGATGGACACTATTGGGACTGCATTGATAATCAGTGTACATGTCCTTTTTAGAGAAGCCGGTTATTGGCCCTCTTCTCCCCATGCTGTCAGCAGGAGGAAAGGAGTGCTGATAACCGGCTTCTTTTTTCATCCATAAACAGCTGTGATTGGACACAGATAATCACATGGTAAAGAGCCTCTGATGTTTTTTAACCTCAATCTGTAATCAGCAGTGTCCTCTGAAAACTGATTCTGCCCCCCTACAGCGAGCGTTTGGGGGCCTCCCAGACCTAGATTTTTGAAAGTGCTTCTTTGGTGCAGCATAGTGTGTTATTGACCCCATAGACTTCAATTGGAGTGCATGTACACCTATAAAATGTATGTAAGTTTTTAGTGCATTTTTGACAGAATTTGGTGTTTATTATACAGTCTCCTACAAAAAAAAATGCATGAAGCATGAAAATACAACAATAATATGTGTAAAAACAACAAAATCATGCTACAAAAATGCACTGAAAACAAATAATTTTGCAGCAGCACTAGTATGAACTTGGTTCATCACAGTTCACAAAAAGTGTGCCTGTTGCTCCTTGCCAAGTGTGGAGACACTCGAATACAGGAGGTGTATTACTGGCCGGACCACCAGGTGAAAACAGAGGGGAAAAAAGGCCTAAAAAAAAAAAAAAAGAAAAGTAATGCAGCCGCCACATATAATGATTGGTAAGCTGCAATATATAAAAAATGTTGCCATGCCAGAAATCCAATGAGCTCCTAACTTTCTGTAGTGGATTGACAACACTGCCTCTGCTGCACCCAAATACCAAGCAGTGTTGTCAGCTCTACTCCCGTGTTGTCAGTTCTCCCCTGCTGGACTACAAAACAAATTTTCCGATGTTAAGGAAAAAAGGAGTTGGGTGCCATGCAGTCACAGTAGGGAGCGCTGACAACCCTGCTTAGGGTTTCAGTGTAGCAGAGGCAGCGTTGTCAACTCGCTACATTATTTCTGGTAGGACCAACAAGTATTTTCTGTGCTCAAATTTGTTTTTAAAGAGTCAAAACCCCAAAAATGTGCTGGTATGCAGGGATACATTGCGGACCTTCAGAACGCATGCGCGCGGTAACGTCATCGGCTGCATCCAGTGTGAATATCTCCTAAACACTATGAGTTTAGGAGATATTCATTGTATCTACTGTACAGGTAAGGTTATTATAGGCTTACCTGTAGGTACAAGTTTAAAAAAATTACCTTACTACTACTTTAAACCCAAAACCAAGAATGTAATATATTGTGCCTTGTGTAAATTTGAGAGGTATACTGCAGAGTGTGGCACTGCATACAATAGTATTTGAGCAAAAAACAGAAAAAGAAAATGGACTTTTAAGGTTGCCATCATAATCCCAATTAGGAAAAGAGGTTGGTCTCACATTATAATAAAAATATCAATTTTATTGAAATCACATAAAAACACATGTTGAAAAGAAGTACATGAACATGTCTAAATGGTACACTGTCCTGCATATAAAAATCGGAGCAGAAAGCTGATAAAGGAAAAACGCATGGATGGCCCAAAAAATTATGATGACACTTGAGTCCAAGAAGATCCCTTCTGGCTAGGGGACAAACAGATGGGGTCACAAATATCAGCGCCAATGGATCACTACGCGTTTCGCCAATAGCTTTGGTTCCTATTGGTGCATTAAAAAGCATCCAAAAAGAGTACGCACGCAGGGTTTAGTCCATGGAGTAGTGCCGGTCCTGCTCTAGGTTAGATGTTCCACTCCATAAAAGACTGGCATCTCGGCCGAAATTCCATTGTAAAATAGGGCCTATTGTTTGTTCTCCCCTTTTTTGGGGGCAAGCTACCTGGATGGACTGTCTCAGGATATGGGGTGTACTGATCTGTAGGGTTGAGTAGCACCTCTGACCAGTATCTATACTTACCCTCTGACAATATCTATAAAGCACAATCTTGCTGCCAATCTTTTGGATCCAGGCCCCTCAAACAAGGCTGTTTTGTACACCTTTTGGAGCCGACTCTCATGCTCCCTCTATCTATTGTTCCTTTTTTCTCTTTCCCATTTTCTGCTTCACATCTGTTTTCCTATCTATGTGATGGTGCACTACTCCATGGTCTGAACTCTGTGTGCGTACTCTTTTTGGATGCATTTAGTGATCCATTGGCGCTGATATTTGTGACTCCATCTGTTGTGTCCCATAGCCAGAAGGGATCTTCTTGGACTCAAGTGTCCTCATGATTTTTGTGCCATTCATGCGCATAGCTCCCAGCTGTCCCTGATTTGGAGGGACTGTCCCTGATTTGGAGGGACTGTCCCTGATTTGGAACAATGTCCCTCTGTCCCTCATTCCTCCTCATTTGTCCCTCATTTTGGTCTGATCTATATAGATGTATATAAAATGCACTTTTTATCTCTTAAAAAGTGTTTTCCAGTGCTAAATCTTTCATCTGATTTCTAAATTGCTGCATTTGTAAATTCCAAAAGCCAATATAAAAGAATAGTAGTGTTAAAAAAAGCAATCTTGTTTTTTTGTACAATTTTCCTTTAAGGGGTGTGGCAAGGGGTGTGTCCTATTCCTGCATACTTTTGCTAATAGGTGTCCCTCATTCCCATCTCAAAAAGTTGGCAGGTGTGCATGCGGTTTTCCTTTATCAGCTTTCTGCTCCGATTTTTATATGCAGGACAGTGTACCATTTAGACATGTTCATGTACTTCTTTTCAACATGTGTTTTTATTTGATTTCAATAAATTTAATATTTTTATTATAATGTGAGACCAACCTCTTTTCCTAATTGGGATTATAGTGGCAACCTTAAAAGTCAATTTTCTTTTTCCTGACAGACTCCATGGCAGCCTACGTATGGGTTAATCCCGCCTCTCCTACCTCATAGGACCCCACTCCCATAAATCTTTGCTCCCAGCCAGGTACCGTGTTCCTTTTTTGTCCTCCTCCTTAGGACTAAAGAGGTAGTTCTTACCTTAAGGAGTAGTGATCCAGTCCTGGCGTTTTCCCCTTGCGTTGGCGGTGAAGAGATGGCGGTATTGGAGTCCAGTTGCCCAGCTATTAGCAGGGTGGACACGGGTGATGTTGTGGTGCCAGAGCCGATCGGCCCTATAGGCACACTATGCAAGCTGCTTAGGGCCCCACCGCTGTGGGGGGGCCCCCCCAAGACCCAGAACCCCCCCCCCTGCACCTCTGGCTGGCCGTTTAGAGTGCAGTGAGGAGAGGTGGGAGGAGGTGGAAGGCAGCGATCGGCAGCTCTATGGTGCCAGAGTGGACAGCGGGATCTCACTGGGGTTTGTAGTATTCTCATTGTATACAGTGGAGAGGAGAAGGGAGGGGCTTCTGACCCAGGCAGGTATCAGTTTCACTTTCACTCTGCTTGAACACTGTTGCTGATGCCCGGATCAGAGGCCCCTCCCCTCTCCGCTGTATACATTCGGAGATAGAACAACTAGCCCCAGGGAGATCCCCCTGCCTGTGGACACCATATAGCTGCCGATCGCCGCCTCCCACCTCCACCAGCCAGGTACAGGGGAACCTCTGCAAGGGGGGGAGTCAGCTGTTTGGGGGCCCAATTGTAAGAGGGGGGGCTTTCTGGGGACACTAATGTAAGGAAGGGAGCCTCTGGGGACACTAATGTAAGGACGGGGCCCTCTGGGGACACTGATGTAAGGACAGGGCCCTCTGGGGACACTGATGTAAGGATGGGGCCCTCTGGGGACACTGATGTAAGGACGGGGCCCTCTGGGGACATTGATGTAAGAGGGGGCCCTCTGGGGACTCTAATGTCAGAGGGGGGGCTCTCTGGGGACCCTGTGTAAGGAGGGGCTCTCTGGGGACACTAATGTAAGAGGGAAGGCTCTCTTGGGACACTAATGTAAGGGGAGGCTCTTGTGGGACCCTGGTGTAAGGGGGGGGGGGGCTCTCTGGGGACCCTGGTGTCGGGGGGGGGCTCTCTGGGGACTCTAATGTAGGGGGAGGCTCTCTGGGGACCCTGATGTAGGGGGAGACTCTCTGAGGGCACTGATTTAAGGGGAGCTCTCTGGGGACCCTGATGTAAGGGGAGGCTCTCTGGGGATCCTGATGTAAGGGGAGGCTCTCTGGGGATCCTGATGTAAGGGGAGGCTCTCTGGGGATCCTGATGTAAGGGGAGGCTCTCTGGGGACCCTAATGTAGGGGGAGGCTCTCTAGGGACCCTGATGTGGGGGGGGGCTCTCTGGGGACCCTAATGTAGGGGGAGGCTCTCTGGGGACCCTGATGTAAGGGGGGCTCTCTGGGGACCCTAATGTAAGGGGGGGCTCTCTGGGGACCCTGATGTAAGGGGGGCTCTCTAGGGACCCTGATGTAAGGGGGGCTCTCTGGGGACCCTAATGTAGGGGGAGGCTCTCTGGGGAGCCTGATGTAAGGGGGGCTCTCTGGGGAGCCTAATGTAGGGGGAGGCTCTCTAGGGACCCTGATGTAAGTGGAGGGTCTCTGGGCACCCTAATGTAGGGGGAGGCTCTCTGAGGACACTGATTTAAGGGGGGCTGTCTGGGGACCCTTGTGTAAGGGGGACTCTCTGGGGACCTTGGTGTAAGGAGGGGCTCTCTGAGGACCCTGATGTAAGGGGGGCTCTCTGAGGACCCTGATGAAAGGGGGGCTCTCTGAGGACCCTGATGTAAGGGGGGATCTCTGAGGACCTCATTCTGTTCTATATTGTTGTACTTATTCTTTGACTGTTTTGTTTAAAGGAGGGAGGATTGTTTTGGGAGCGCTGAAGTGTCAGGTGTGACTGTGTGGCAATGGCAAATGGTTTACATAGCTCACGGCATCACGGGTCAAGTAGAGGGCCCCTTAGTAGAATTTTGCTTAGGGCCCCAGGGAGGTCAGGATCGGCACTGTGTGGTGCCCTGAAGAGCTTACTATCCAGTCATTGACTGGCAAGCGGCAATTTGGCCATTCGTCCTCGCTATTAGCAGGAGGCCTTCCACTTTTGATGCCCGGTCGTGCCCGCCTGTGAATGGCGCTTGGAGGGTCAGGTCGGATCGTTCCGTGCTGGATGGGTATCGTATGATTTAATATTCCATGGCAGCCGGTGTGTATATTTGTTTGTGTGTCCCTGTTTGTCCTCAAGGATGGCGGCTGGAGCGCATTTGCGTTCCAGTCCGCCGCTGTTCGTCCCTACGGCGCATGCGCACGGCCACGAGCCAGATTGAGGCTTGGCTCGCGCATGCGCAGTCCGGGCGGAACGGCGGTGGCCGCGCATGCGCGCGGACGTCGCAAGGCGGCGCACGACAACGTTCGGAGCGCCGTGACGTCATCAAGGGCGGCAAATTTAAATAGCTGTCAGATACAGCTATGCCCTGGCTTCCAGGGGAATCTACAGACGCCGGTTCTCTTGTCCCTATAGCGTATCTGTGGAAGGTAGGCTGAACACCCCTTTTTGTTCTATGCAGCAATTGTTACTTGCTTCTGCTAGTTTGGGATGTTTATGCATTATGTCTTGCCTGCAGTCTCTGCTGTTTTTCCTTTGCCATGGATGTGTCGTCGCCGCCTAGTGGTCAGCCCTTATGCCGCAGGTAGGACGGAATTTTTTTCCTCTACCTGTTTTTGCATGGGTTGTCAGGGTTATTGGGGAATTATAAAGTATTTTGTTTCCTGTTCTTTTCTCAGCCCTTCTAGGTCCGATCATCATCCAGCAGCACGTGAAGAGAAATCCAGGTCACAGCGTGACCAATCAAAGTCAAGATCTTCTTCTAAACATCACACGGACAGATCAAGGTCCGGCTCTAAACATGATTCCCGCCGCCATTCCGGTCGCACGGAGAAAAAAGCCTGCTGGGGGTGTAGGGCTTATGTCCCGGAGGACAGATCTCTCTGCGAAGCATGCTACTCCAGAGCTGCGAAAGAGAGAGGTGCAGGTGACCAGCAGGTGGAAGCACTGGTCAGGAAGGTTGTGCAAGAATCTCTGGGCAGGACAGAGTCAGCCAACATAACCATTCCCCCTCCAGCACCGGCCTCAACTGCGGACGCAGTCGAACTTGAAGTTCCGGGTCCCTCTCATGACTATCTCTCGTCAAATGGATCCTCAGATGAGGAGGTCGAGGTGGATGAGTATGGTGCGGGATTCGACTTCTCTCAAGTCCCTCATTTGGTCAGGGCAGTTAAAGATGCGCTAAAATGGGAAGACCCAATAGAGATGCCCTCCAAACAAAAAAAGTATTTTAAACATCTGAAAAAAGAGCGCCCGAATTTCCCTTTCCTAAGTGAGCTTGGTGAATGATTTCTTTTATCAGCTTTTTTTTCATTGATACAATTTTCCTTTAAGGGGTGTGCCCTATGCCTGCATACTTTTGCTGATAGGTAGTATTGTGGCAGGTGTGCATGCGCTTTTCCTTTATCAGCTTTCTGCTAATGCTGCGTACACATGAGCGGATTTTCCGTCAGAAAAATGTTGGATGGTGTTTCCGACGAAATTCCGCTCAGGCTTGGCTTGCATACACACGGTCACACAAAAGTTTGCTGAACTTTCGACTGCCAAGAACGCGGTGAGGTACAACACTATGACGAGCCGAGAAAATTAAGTTCAATGCTTCCGAGCATGTGTCAAATTGTTTCCGAGCATGCGTGGGAATTTTGCGCGTCGGAATTGCTACAGACGATCGGAATTTTCGATCGGAACTTTCTCTGACTGAAAAATTGAGAAACTGCTCTCAAACTTTTGCTGGCGGAAATTCCGCCAGCAAAAGTCCGATGGAGCATAAACACGGTCGCATTTTCAGACGAAAAGCTCTCATCGGTCTTTTGCTGGCCGAAATTCCGATCGTGTGTATGCGGCATTAGAAGTGGTGGCTGCCTTTATTTTATTTATTTTTTGGCTTCTTTCCCTTTGTTTTCACCTGGTGATCTGGCCAGTAACACACCTCCTGTATTAGAGTGCCCCCACTCTGAATAAAAGAGCACAGGGGCACCTATGGACAGCAGCATTGTCAGTCTGAGCGGAAGAGAGTGTTAGATGTACTAGCAGATTTAGATACATTAACAAACTGAAGCCAAACTCCCACTAACACATCTTTTTTTTTTCATTTTAGGATAAAGGTTTTACATAAATAAAGGCTGATCATTGTTAGCACCCCTGTCAGTAGTAAATTAGGGTGACCAGACATCCCCGGTTTCCAGGGACAGTCCCTGGATTGAGGACACTGTCCTGAACCAAATCTGTCCCCGGTTTTGTCCCCGGATTGCATTTGAACAGGAGCTGGGGCAATTTCAAAGACAGTCAGTGCAGAATTATAAAAAAAAATCTAAATTACTCCCCCCCCCCCCCACTCTGTCGCTCCTACATTATCTGTGCCCCTTTCTGATGATCATGTGCTGGTTGGAGTGAAGAGAATATTTCTTCAGTTTCGGGTGCATGCCCATCCAGCTCCTGCTCGCATGTTCTTCTGCCTTGGCTCAAGTCCCGGCCAGCCACCTGCCCATCTCCTTGCCTTCCCTGGCGGAGTGATCTTCCTCCGCTCCCCAACCAGTAGTAGCCAGGGCCCGGAGAGTTATGCCCCATACACACGGTCGGATTTTCCGACGGAAAATGTCCTATCGGACAATGTTGTCGGAAATTCCGACCGTGTGTAGGCTCCATCGGACTTTTTTCCGTCGGATTTTCCGACGGACAAAGTTTTATCTCCTGCTCACAAATTTTCCGACAACAAAGTCCTATCGGACATTTTCCGATCGTGTGTAGCGAATTCCGACGGACAAAGTGCCACACATGCTCATATCACATTACAAGACCAATCTATTGGCTACTAGCCTCTACGTAGTCCCGTCGTACGTAACGAACGTCACCACGTTCAGGATGATCGGATTTTCCGACAACTTTGTCCGACCGTGTGTATGCAACACCAGTGTCGGACAAAATCCGTCGGAAAAAAACGACGGATTTTGTGGTTGGAATTTCCGACCATGTGTACGGGGCATAAGACTTGACAGGCTGTGAGGCGACGGGCAGAGAGTCGCTAATTGCCGCCATTACTAGTAAAAAAAAATATGTCCCTGGATTTCATTTAAAAAATCTGGTCACCTTATGGTTAATGGTTTGTCTCAACATTCGTAACTGTTACACTTGCAGGACAGCTTCTTCTGTTGAAAAACAACAGACTTAGTGGCCAGATCACCAGATGAAAATAAAGGAGAGAAAGCATAAAAAATAAAACGAATGCAGCCATCACAAGGGTCTCAAATTCAAACTAGAAGAGAATTTCTAGTGTTATAGGAAACCCATTTAATAGATTCTGAATTTTGTATGTGAATTATACGTTTGCATGAAACATAGCAACAGCGCATTCAGGGTAACACAATAGGATATTGAGCTAAATTTCAAACAACAGCCCGCTGCGATTTGGTTCTGCCGCCAAGCGATGCCTAACTAGCACAGTAAGATCCCCGCTGTTCATGCATATAACTTGTAAACATGGAATTGTGTCTGTTAAAATTGAGCAAAAATAGATGTACGTTTGGATGCTGAGAAGATTACGAATGATGGCTGTAAACACAGAGAAATATCTTTGTGGGGTAACAGAATTGTGACAAATTTCTACATCTGTATACATCTGGAATATTTCTGTGCAGTGTGGCTGCTGCTAACACACCACCAATGTTCTCTGTAAACCTTTCAGGAATTATGCTAAATATACAAATGGACTCTTTACACGTGACGGGTTTAAAATCGCTTTATCTTGCTTGAAGAACATTGGTTCCATGCAAACAGTCCTGATGAAGGGAACACTATAATTTCCCTGAAACACGTCGGCTTTCCATCTTTATGAACAATAATGCTGCGTACACACGATCGGAATTCTCGTCGGAAAAAACTCTGACGGTTTTTCCGACGGAATTCCGCTCAAGCTGTGTTGCCTACACACGGTCACACCAAATTCCGACGGTCAATAACACAGCGGCATAAAACGCGTTCGACAGCACTATAAAAGGGAAGTTTAATGCTTCCGAGCATGCGTCGAATTGTTTCTGAGCATGCGTCGGAATTTTGCGTGTCGGAATTGCATACACACGATCGGAAAATCCGTTAGAAAGGTTTTCCGTCGGAAAAATTGAGAACAGGTTCTCAATTCAAAGTCCGTCGGAAATTCCGACAGAAAAAGACCGTTGGGCATACACACGGTCGGAAAATCCGATGAAAAGCTCCCATCGGACTGTTTTCATCGGAAATTCCGACCGTGTGTACGCCGCATAAGGGTACTTTTACACTGAGGCAGTTTTCAGGCATTTTAGCACTAAAAATAGTGCCTCCCATGCCACTCCAGTGTGAAAGCCCGAATGCTTTCACACTGAGGCAGTGCGCTTGCGGAGCGGGAAAAAAGATCTTGCAAGCAGCATCTTTGGGGTGGTGCTCCTCCACCGCCCCTGCCCATTGGAATGAATGAGCAGCCCCTGAAAAGCACTTCGGAAGCGCCGCAACACAGGCGCTATTAACCCCTTCTTTTGCCGCTAGCGGTGGTCAAAAGCGTTCCCCCATCAACACAGTCAGTGTTGATGGGGGAATCCCTCCTGCGGAGCCATTGTCTTCTCCCAGCGAGGGGGAGAGCCATCCCCGCCTGGAGAACACAGTGATTACTGCTAGTGGCTATACTAGCCGCTAGCGATAATCGCTAGCAATAATCCCACAGGCTGGTTGTACCCAAGCTGATCAATCAAGCAGGAGGAAGAGCGGAACTTCACCTTTTGGATGAAGTTCGGCTTTAAAGAGAAGGGGGGGGGGGGGAGAGGCAAACATGCAGAACTTCAATTTTTCTGTGAAGTTCTGCTTTAATCGGTTCCCGACCGGCTCACTCACATATACTGCGGCAGAATGGCTCCCCTGGGCAAAATCCCGTACGGGTACGTCCTTCCATTTTTTGGGCACCAGAGGGCACACGCGTGCTGCACAGCGGGGGACCCGATGCGCGTGGCCAGCGGGCACGATCGCCGCCAGCCACGCGAGATCGCTTGCACAAGCGCCAGCACAGGGATATGTGTGTCTGTAAACACACAAATCCCTGTGCTGTAATGGAAGAGGAAACATATAGTTTGTTCCTACTAAGTAGGAAAAATGATATGTCTCCTCTCCTAGTCACTTCCATCCCCACACAGTTAGAACACACTGAGGGAACACACAGTTAACCCCTTGATCGCCCCCTAGTTTTAACCCTTTCCCTGCCAGTGACATATATACAGTAATCAGTGCATTTTTTTTTTAGCACTGATCGCTCTATAATTGTCAATGGTCCCAAAAAAGTGTCAAAAGTGTCCGATCTGTCTTTCGCAATGTCGCAATACTGCTAAAAATCGCAGCTCACCGCCATTACTAGTAAAAAAAATAATAATAAAAATGCCATAAATCTTTCCCATAGTTTGTAGATGGTATACCTTTTGTGCAAACCAATCAATATACGCTTATTGCAATTTTTTTTTTTTTTTTTACCAAAAATATGTAGAAGAATATATATTGGCCTAAATTGATGAAGACATTTTTTTAAAAAAAACTATTTGGGGATATTTATTATAAAAAAAAGTAAAAAATATTGTTTTTTTTTTTTTTCAAAATTGTCGCTCTTTTTTTTGTTTATAGCGCAAAAAATAAAAACCTTAGGTGATCAATTACCACCAAAAGAAAGCTCTATTTGTGGGAAAAAAAGAACGCAAATTTTGTTTTGGTACAGCATTGCATGACCGCGCAATTGTCAGTTAAAGCGACGCAGGGCCAAATTGTAAAAAGTGCTCTGGTCAGGAAATGGGTAAAATCTTCCGGGCCTGAAGCGTTTAAAAACATGACATATTTTTCCAAAAATTCATATTGCAGTTTTGGTATGTTTTATGGTTGCCTTACACATGCACCTGTGAAACATAAATAGACTAAAAAAAGGGATGGTGGCGCTGTTCTATTTGGATATGAGTATAAATAAATATAAATATACGTGTATTAACACCATAAACTAAAGATCCAGTAAAGTGCAAATGTGCGTCCTACGGTGTTATATAAAATATAAATAGACAAGTGACTAAAAATAAACCACAGATAAGAAGTGAAATAAAGTATATGCGACAATCCAAAAGGAAGTGGCAATCAAAGCAATAAATAAATGTTAAGAGGATAATAAATAATGGTGGTGGTGTACAAGTGGTGTACAAGCAATATAGGAACTCAAATCAATTGTAAAAATAATAAATCAATATTAGGTAAATGTATATGCCAATCCATAAGAAAAAACGTAAAATCCAATACAATGTCCAGAAAAATGTAAATGCATAAGTGATGTCCAAAATGGTGGAAAAAATGTATTAATGATCAATAAAAATATATATAAAAAATATAATTATGTGATGTCCAAAATAGTGGAAAAAAATTTATGATCAATAAATATATATATAAAAAAATAATATAATAGAAGTTATTTAAGATAGGTAATGGAAAAAAGTCTATATAAATAGTTTGATCCAAAGTGACACAAAAAATCTGTGAAGTGGCAAAAATTCCCAAAACTTCAGTGCAAGAATACAGTAGTAGGTGTCCTCTGCTCCCCTTCTTCAATCAATTCCCCTTATGTGCCTTTAAAACAACTGGAAACGGTACACAATAAATGGATAGATGTGAGGAATTTGTGTTTGTGGGAAGGAGTGTAACTATATTGAAAAAATGTGAACACAGGGGTATCATCCCGTATAGAGCAGCAAAGAGGAAGAATGGGTGTTGGGACTTTAGATATACCCCCGGGCTCACAATAACATAGAAACAAATACTAATAACATACAATATGTCTAAAATAATTTTGTCTTTATTTTACACAATATAAAAAGCATATGTAGTGGGTTGTGGGGTATAGTGGGTGCAAAGATAGTGAAAGTCATTGGGCGCCAGATACTTCTTGGATGTAAAAGAGGTTTCATTTACTTTGACAGTCCTTTTTATATTTTTGGGGGAAAGAGGGTTAGGGCCAGGACACCCTTAAGCAGTTATAGATTCAATTGGCAGACACCGAGACTTCAATAGGAGGACAGCCGTGCCGGGAAAGGCCCCAGCAAGGCACCACTTATAGAATGCTGTCTCCTATGGCAACAGTCCTTTAACAGTTCCTAACTCAAATGTAACAGTTCTTTCAGCTCCACTACAACTGCCTCTTGTAGTTCTTCAACACTGAGCTCCCGGTCTCTCACTAGACCCTCTGATTCACTGACTCTGAATCCCTTGAGCTCCTCCAAGGTTGGCGGTGGTATCTCCCTCAATCGTCACCCACGCTTCCCTGCTGGGTCCTTAGCTTGGCACTCCAGATACTTCTCAAGCTTCACCCCTGCTAACCAGCGAGGTCCCTGACTTGATCACTGCCTGACATTTCCCATATTCTCCACTGTGCCCGTTCGGTGAGAATATGGTTCCAGTACTTTCTTCAGTTACTTACTGTGGTCCCTGGTAAAGGTGGTTGGTCCATTTGTGGTGACAGCTTCCCTTATACCTCCAACCAGGTTCTCCGGCCGACAGAACCGTCACTTTCGGTTGGACTGCAAGCCGCAGTCCCAACCCTGTGCTGCCCTCTTACTTCTGGATAGGCCCTTACACAGCCTGGCAGCCAGATGCCCCCGGGATAGGCCCAATCTCCGGCCTAGCAGCCCGGGGTGTATGACACACGTCCACCCAGACAGCCATCCACGTGGCACAGATCACCTGACCTCATCTGAATATATAGGTTCTCCCAGCAGGCCTAGGGATTCAAGAAAACCCCTGCCAATTGGCTCAGATACCCCATATACCCATAACCTGACCTTGGGTTGCCCTTCTCATATCTAGTACCACCAAGCTCCTGGCCACCTAGTGGCAGAAGAGAAAAGTGAAACAAGGCCAAACTTAGGAGGAAATCAATAGATCTCTATCAATCGACCAAGATAACTACTCTTGGCAAGTAAATTTGTGAGGAGCTCCCTGACTAAACCCCAGGGTGCTACAAATACATTACAAACAAACCTGTGCATAAGGTCTGCTAGAAGGTTCAACGCGTTTTGCGGATCATCCGCTTCATCAGAACCAGTAGAGTTAGGCACAGTGATCTAGATAAATCAGACAATTTAAAAACAGATCCAAAATGGATGTAGTATAATATAATAGGTGTCCATGGAAGGAAAAGGGTCATTGATCTCAAAAAATAGCTTGCCGGTCCATGGGAGAGCAACCATCAGGTCAAAGTATCAAGACCAGGTAAACCAAGATCTGAGTTGATATGTATATAATATCGTAGTGAATCAAGGATGAAGTCCAAGTAGGTGGTAATGCATGAATTGCGATTGAGGTGCTCACCACACTATACCTCAGGTGTGAAAGATGGACGAATGACGCATAAAGCAGCAATAATTCAAAATCCCAAATTGGGCCCAATTGGCTCAGACAAATAGGTGCAACCCACAGTAAAATCAAAGAAGTCATTTTCACAGAGGGATAACCCACACACAATCTTTTATAGAGATCAGACATTATGTTTCACCCCTCCTTTCAGGATAGCAGCACAATAAATAAACCCATTTATATATGGATGAATGGTTTTCTCCTCCTTCCTCTTCCTTAGCCTGGGTTCACACTATTGCAAATACAGACATTGTATGTGATTAGCTCCACATTGCTGTGCCAATCACATGCAATGCCTGTGCAATGCAAATTCAGACATACATTTGTATTGCTGAACTCGCATTGGATTTGCACAAAAAGGTGCAAGAACCTTGGTTTTCCCCGCACTGGAATCGGATCGCATGGGTGTTTACACCATGCAATACATTTTTTGTCCCAATACACAGTTCACACTGCGATCTGCCAGCCGATCTGGGGGTGTCATTAACTTTGTATTGACACCCCCATCGGTTTGCTGAGGCCGGTGTGAACTGCCTGCGAGGGAGAGGAGATGCGGGTACCTGCACTGGAATCACGCTGGTTCCCACATCGCAATAGTGTGAACCCAGGCTAAAGCATAGTACACACGAGTATTTTTTAATTTTTTTGTTCAGCCCTGCAGGGTCGAACAAAAAAAAACTGACAGCTCAGGAGGAGCCGCTATACTAATTACCGTATTTATCGGCGTATAACACGCACTTTTTCCCCCTTAAAATCGGGGGAAAGTCGTGGGTGCGTGTTATACGCCGATACCCCCCCCAAAAAAGTGACAAAAATGTCAAGCGCCGCCGAAAAATAGCGAGCGCTGGCGAAAAAGACTGAATCGCGGACAAAAAAAAAACGTAGCGGCGCCGGAAAAGAACGAGCCGACTGTTCGGCTCCGCTCGTAGTCCCGCCTCCCTGCGCTCGCTCCAGAAACAGCAGGGGGGCGGGACCGCGAGCAGAGCCGAACAGTCGGCTCGGTCTTTTCCGGGGGCGCTTCGGTCTTTTTCGGCGGCGCACGCGACAGAGCGCCTCGGCGGCGGGAAATTTAAACCCGGACAAGACTGCAAATGACGCTTGCAAGCTACAATGACACTGGGCAAGCTACAATGACACTGGGCAAGCTGCAATGACACTGGGCAAGGCTGCAATGACGCTGGGCAAGCTGCAATGACACTGGGCAAGCTGCAATGACACTGGGCAAGCTGCAATGACACTGGGCAAGCTGCAATGACACTGGGCAAGCTGCAATGACACTGGGCAAGGCTGCAAATGATGCTGGGCAAGCTGCAAATGACGCTGGGCAAGCTGCAAATGACGCTGGGCAAGCTGCAAATTACGCTTAAATGTAAGTTTTTTTTTCCCCTAAACTTCCCTCCTAAAACTTTTTTTCCTTAAAATGCCCTCCTAAACTTGGGGTGCGTGTTATACGCCGGTGCGTGTTATACGCCGATAAATACGGTATCTGACGTTAGTACAGTGATCTCCCCTGCTGTGCTATTGTGTTCTGACAGGGGACAGTCCCCCCGTCAAAACACTCCAGTCAGTGCTCTCAGGCATTGGCTAATCAGGAGCTGTTTGGCAGAACTTTTTTGGTTATGTCCCTTCGACAGAAGCTGGCTTCTGTCGGACAAACTCCAGTACAAAAGGGCTGAATGTCGGCCGGTTTCTATTGAACCGGCCAATTCCTTCCGACATAAGCCTGTGTGTACTAGGCTTTAGCCCTGGTTCACAATTATGCGATTTGGCATGCGATTTGACATGTCAAATCGCATGCTAAATTGGCGGCAATTGCCGGCAATGGCAGTGTCCGAATCTTCCCAAAAGTAGTTTCTGTACTACTTTTAGCAATTTTGGGGTGCGATTTTCATTGTAGAAACCCGCACAGATGTCTCTGAAATCGCCCCCGAAGTCGGGACTGACATGAATTCCTGCAGTCAGTGTGAACCACGGCTCAATCTTTTCACAAAATCTTCTTTCTCCAGGCCCAGAGGGGGCCCCAGGATGCCTTATGTGAAATGCAATCTTGACATCATCTGCGAATACCTAATTTGATGGGAACTTCTCATTTGCATAAACATTTGCATACGGCACGCTTTTCACAATTCAGCACAGCGAATGTTGTGTGAGCGTGGATTGTACTACAGCGAGGGAAAGTTTTTTTTTATTGTTTTTTTTTGTTTTTTTTTCATGGCTGCTGGCCAATGGACAGAGCTGTTGTGTCATCAAAGAAAAATGATGTAGATACCGTGTCTGTGTAACAGATAATTAGTCTTTCTTGAAAGAATCTTATCAAACAACCAACGTAGTCAATGTGACTGCTTTTAAAAACGTATCAAAAAGTTTCCAATGTCCTTTTTCCATTAACTTCCCTGTGTATATTATACAGAAACATCAGAATATGCTCAGAGATTATACAGTCCTGTTTTATAAGTGCTGTTCTTGGATGTGATCATGAATATCTGACACAGATCAGCCCCTGCTACAGTTTCTCACCTTGTGAACTGCTACAGTGCCTTGAAAAAGTATTCATTCCGCTTGAAATTTTCCACATTTTTTCATGTTACAACCAAAAACGTTATTGTGTTATGTTGGGATTTTATGTGATAGACCAACACAAAGTGGCACATAATTGTGAAGTCGAAGGAAACTGATAAATGGTTTTCAAATTTTTTTACAAATAAATATGTGAAAAGTGTGGAGTGAATTTGTATTCAGCCCCCCTGAGTCAATACTTTGTAGAACCACCTTTCACTGCGAATACAAGTCTTTTTGGGGATGTCTCTACCAGCTTTGCACATCTAGAGAGTGAATTTTTTGCCCATTCTTTTTTGCAAAATAGCTCAAGCTCTGTCAGATTGGATGGGTAGCGTCTGTGAACAGCAATTTTCAAGTCTTGCCACAGATTCTCATTTGGATTTAGGTCTGGACTTTGACTGGGCCATTCTAACACATGAATATGATTTGATCTAAACCATTCCATTGTAGCTCTGGATGTTTAGGGTCGTTGTCCTGCTGGAAGGTGAACCTCTGCCCCAGTCTCAAGACTTTTGCAGACTCACAAGGTTTTCTTCTGAGATTGCCCTGTCTTTGGCTCCATCCATCTTCCCACCAACTCTGACCAGCTTCCCTGTTCCTGCTGAAGAAAAGCATCCCCACAACATGATGCTGCCACCACCATATTTCATGGTGGGGATGGTGTGTTCAGGGTGATGTGCAGTGTTAGTTTTCTGCCACACAGTGTTTTGCTTTTAGACCAAAAAGTTTCATTTTGGTCTCGTCTGACAAGAGCACCTTCTTCCACATGTTTGCTGTGACCCCCCACATGGCTTCTCACAAACTGCAAACAGGACTTCTTATGGCTTTCTTTCAACCATGGCTTTCTTCTTGCCACTCTTCCATAAAGGCCAGATTTGTGAAGTGAACATCTAGTAACAGTTGTCCTGTGGACAGATTCTCCCACCTGAGCTGTGGATTTCTGCAGCTCCTCCAGAGTTACCATGGGCCTCTTGGCTGCTTCTCTGATTAATGCTGTCCTTGCCCGGCCTGTCAGTTTAGGTGGATGGCCATGTCTTGGTAGGTTTGCAGTTGGGACATACTCTTTCCATTTTCGGGGTGATAGATTGAACAGTGCTCCATGAGATGTTCAAAGCTTGGGATATTTTTTTTATAACCTAACCCTGCTTTAAACTTATCCACAACTTTATCCCTGACCTGTCTGGTGTGTTCCTTGGCCCTTATGATGCTGTTTGTTCACTAAGGTTCTCTAACAAACCTCTGAGGGCTTCACAAAACAGCTGTATTTATACTGAGATTAAATTACACACAGATGGACTCTATTTACTAATTAGGTGACTTCTGAAGGCAATTGGTTCCACTAGATTTTAGTTAGGGGTATCAGAGAAAATGTATAAAAATGTTGAAAACCATTTATCATTTTCCTTCCACTTGACAATTATGTGCCAATTTGTGTTGGTCTATCACATAAAATATCAATAAAATACATTTAGGTTTTTGGTTGTAAACATGACAAAGTGTGGAACATTTCAAGGGGTATGAATACTTTACTTTATGAATACTAGTGTAGCGCTGGCTCCTGACGAGCAGGCGCTATTTCTTTTTCAAAATGCATGCATGCTCGGAATCAAGCAGAAGAGCCGCACTGGCTATTGAACTTCAATTTTTTTGGCTCGTCGTACGTGTTGTACGTCACCGCGTTCTTGACGTTTGGAATTTCCGAAAAGATTTGTGTGACCGTGTGTATGCAAGACAAGTTTGAGCTAACACCCGTCGGGAAAAAAACATGGATTTTGTTGTCGGAAAATCCTATCGTGTGTACAGGGCATAAGTCTGTAGTGCCTATTATGGACTGCCTGCAAAAATCTGCAGGAGGGGGTGGAGACAAGACCAGTCACCCTGCACAAGGAGAGAGAGCAGCAGTGACCGGTCTTTATTACAGGAAGCTCTTGCACAGAGAGAAAGTTTTATGCCCAGTACACACGGTCGGAGATTCCGATGGAAAATGTCCGATCGGACTATGTTGTCGGAAAATCCGACCGTGTGTGGGC
This sequence comes from Lithobates sylvaticus, assembly GCA_028564925.1. Taxonomy (NCBI): domain Eukaryota; kingdom Metazoa; phylum Chordata; class Amphibia; order Anura; family Ranidae; genus Lithobates; species Lithobates sylvaticus. The sequence continues at coordinate 71,947,291 of CM053028.1, forward strand.
TCCATCGGACTTTTTCCATCAGAAAAAAATTTGAGATCCTGCTCTCAAATTTTCCGACAACAAAATCCGATTGGACTTTTTCCGATCGCGTGTAGAGAATTCCTACAGACAAAGTGCCACGCATGCTCAGATCAAATTAGGAGACCAAACCTATTGGCTAATAGCCTCTATGTAGTTCAGTCGTACGCAACGAACGTCACCACGTTCAGAATGATCGGATTTTCCGACAACTTTGTCCGACCGTGTGTATGCAACACCAGCGTCGGACAAAATCCGTCAGAAAAAATCTGACGGATATTGTGGTCGGAATTTCCGACCGTGTGTATGGGGCATTACACTGGATTACTGCACAGATCTAGAGGAAATACACAAAGCACACCAAGACATGCCTCTTGTATTTAGACAGTATGTACTTATCATGGAATTCAGCTTTAAGGACTGCTTTGTAATAATAAGAGGTTGTTCTGTTTTTTTTTTGTAATAATACTGAGATGCCAGGAATTTTTTCATAAAGGTTGACTTTAACGGGGCCTGTACTTCACTGACTATTGTGTGGAGCTTCGTGGAGTCTAAGCACTTGACCAAACAACACTTTAAAGTGATAGTAAAGTGATAGTAAAGGACTTTTGTTGCCATAAGGCTTACCTATAGGTACAGTAAATATCTTGTAAATGTGCATCGTTAAGGAGATATTTATTTTAGCAGCGCCAGTGATGTCACTGGCGTATACGCACTGCACTGTCAATGGACAGCATGCCATCTGTTGTGAGAGCTGTGCCGCAGTTGTGACTCCTGCGCACGTGACGTCACCGTGGCTCGCACATTTAAACAGCTGCAGCCTGTGAAGCCAGAAGGAAGACCGGGTGAAGATGGAAACCCTGCCAATGATCACTGTATTAGTGTCACTGGTCCCCAAAAAGTGTCAAAAGTGTTATGCCGCGTACACACGACCGGAATTTTCGACGGACTTGGTCCGGCGGACTGAATCCGTTGGACAATTAGATCGTGTGTCGGCTATTAAATAAAAATATCCCATAGTTTGCGGTCACTATAACTTTTACGCAAGCCAATCAATATATACGCTTATTGAGATTTTTTTTACCAAAAATATGTGGCAGAATACATATTGGCCTAAATTTATGAAGAAATTTGATTTTTCGCATTTTTTTATTGGATATGTTTTATAGCAGAAATTAAAAATATATTATTTTTTTTTCATAATTGTCAGCCTTTATTTGTTTATAGTGAAAACAATAAAAATTTTACGTACAGCGTTGCACGACCGCGCAATTGTCAGTTAACCACTATAGACCCGCGCTATAGCCAAATGGCGGCTACAGCGCGGATCTAATGTGCCGGGACGACGTCTATTGACGTCGTCCCGGCAACGAGCTGCCTGCGCGCCCCCTGAAGGGCGCGCGCGGCGCGCTCTGTGATCCGCGAGTCTGTGAGACTTGCTGGATCACAGATCCGAAGTAAGGGGTCGATCCCGACCCCTTACCACGTGATCAGCTGTCAGCCAATGACAGCTGATCATGTGATATTAACCGAGCCGGTAATCGGCTTTTTTTCCTGCTCGGGCTGACAGCGCGAGGAGAAAAAAAAAAAAGCCGATCACCGGCGGCAGTGAGAGGGACATCAGTCCCTCTCACTGCAATATGCCCAGGGTGCCCACATTTGCAAATAAAAGTGCCCCCAGTGCCATCTGTCAGTGCCCCCAGTGCCATCTGTCAGTGCCCACAGTGCCATCTGTCAGTGCCCACAGTGCCAGTGCTGCACATCAGTGTCACCTACCAGTGCTCATCAGTGTCCCCTACCAGTGCTCATCAGTGTCCCCTACCAGTGCCCAGTGCCACCTATCAGTGCCCATCAGTGCCACCTATCAGTGCCCATTGGTGCCATCTATCAGTGCCCATCAGTGCCATCTATCAGTGCCATCCATCAGTGCCCATCCGTGCCACCCATCCGTGCCACCCATCCGTGCCACCCATCCGTGCCCATCAGTGCCATCTTTGCTGTGCCCATCAGTACCGACTTATCTGTCCCCACCAGTGCAGCCTATCAGTGCCCACCAGTGCCGCCTATCAGTGCCCACCAGTGCCGCCTATCAGTGCCCACCAGTGCCGCCTCATCAGCGCATATCAATGAAGCAGAAAAATGACCTGTTTGCTAAATTTTATAACAAACTATTAAACATGATTTTATTTTTTATTTTAATTTTCCATCTTTTTTTATTTGTTTAGCAAAAAATAAAAACCCCAGCTGTGATTAAATACCACCAAAAGAAAGCTCTATTTGTGGGGAAAAAATGGTAAAACTTTCATTTGGGTACAGTATTGTATGACCGCGCAATTGTCATTCCAAGTGCGTCAGCGCCGAAAGCTGAAAATTGGTCTGGTCACGAGGGGGGTTTAAGTGCAAAGTAATCAGGTGGTTAAATTAACGCAGTGCTGTATCGCAAAAAAATGGCCTAGTCATGAAGGGGGGTAAACCTTTCAGAGCTCAAGTGGTTAAGCAAGCCCTAGCCTCTTTGCTTCCATCACTGCCCCCTTCCCTCTCCATTAACCTACGGTATAGCTATCCTTCCAAGTCCATGGACTGCTTGCCCTCGTCTCAGGTCCAAGTGCAGCTTTACACTACTGGTATCACAGGGGTTAACTCATTACAAACCGCTGTTTTAAGTAATTTAAGATGAAACAAAGGAAAACAGTCAGTTTGGAGTTTGTGAACAAAGACACTTCTATAAATCTTTACGTCTCCAGTTGTGCTAATCTGCAAAAGTATCTTTTGTGTTTTCCTGCTTCCTACACAATGAGGTTTTCCAGATCCCCCTGTGATTGACTGCTTAGTGGAAACATTTAGCAATGGAAGTGCCTTCTGGAAAATGTACGACAATCATATGTATGGACAGTCATCTGCGGTGAGTTGGAGCCCCCGGTCTTCTATAGATAATTAATTGTATTATCATTTTATGTTCGTTTTGTCTGTTGTACTCTGGACAAGCTGGAGCCTAAAGATACCCATAGGAAGGGCGGTAATGACTATTTATTGAGCGCTGATCATTCATAAGATGTTTGTTTTCAGTGATAAAGGATAGTTGCGCACTGCCATAGGGGACATACACCAGCTATAAATAAAAAAAAAGGTTAGTGGAGAGTTGGTCTTTAATGCGGAGTTCCAGTCTGTAAAAAAGAAAAAAAATTGAAAGTCAGCAACTACAAGTACTGACACTTACCTGTCCGGGGATCCCGCAATGTTGGCACCCCTAGCCAATTCGTCAATCGGTTTTGATTGGCGCCATCATCTGTAGTAAGGGAAATAGGAAGTTCACAGCCTGTTTCCTACTGCGTATGCGCGAGTCATGCTGCACTTTCTGAATAGTCCCGCCGTCTTCTGGGACCTCTGTGTGTCTCAGGAGGCAGCGGGGGGGGGGGGGGGGAGGAGGGGTTGGAAATGATGGAGATCGCCGCGTGGCGGTGGCGGTCTTACCAGGAAGTGGGAGCGGATACCTGTCAAAACCAAAGTGCCAAATGTGGCAGTGAAGGGGTGCGAACAAGTGGAGCTTCCCCTTTTGAGTGAAGCTCCACTTTAATGTGGCTCAAAGGCAATATTGAAAATACAGAAATATTTTAAATAACATGCTTGGGGATGTCTTAAAGCTGCATAAGTTAAACAAATTAATAAAATGGAGTGGGGTTCCCCTTAAAATGCATACCTAACCCGTATCCTGCCATGCAGCTTTGTTGGCTTGGAAATGGAAGGGCACAGAGCATACACACTTACTTCCTGAACCACACCAGGCCACATGCCTTTCCACATGGGGAGGGTACCTTGCAAGGAAGGGGGTGGCAAGGCTTGAAATTCACCTTGTCCCTATGTTGAGAGACGAGAGACCCACATCCTGTCCCCTAAAAGGAATGTTGGGGTTGCAGGGGTTAGGACTTGACAAACACTGGAAGCCCCCTTGATGATAAAGTCTATATGAAAATTAACAGAGAAGTATGGGTTTCAGGAAAAATAAATAAAAAATTATACTCACCTAATTGCCCCCCCCCCCCCTGCTACTAAGACTGAGAACTGAGCGATCAAATACTGCTGATCCCTCAGTTCTGCCCCTCCAGTGCTCATTGGAGCACTGTACTGTGGAGGGGGCGGGACTGACTCAGGCTCTCAACGGCTTGCTAAGAGTCTGGTCCAAGTATCTGGGTGGATCCTGACCATACAGTCGTGATCTTCTCAGAGCCTGGACCAGCTCTGTGGCGCAGCCCGCTGTCAGCTGAAAATTAGTCACAGGAGTGCAGAACGAGCTGCAATCCTGTGAACTACATGAGAAGTACAGCCAAAATAGCTGGGTTCACACCTTATTCGCATGCGGCTCACAGAAGGGGTCCGGTGCGTCCCTGTTCCCCGTTTCAGGGATGGATCAGGCCTGAATTTTTGCTTGAATTTGGACCTGAAACAGAGCCAAAGATGCACAGGACCCCTGTGCAATCCGCTCCGCAGCCATCACAGAGATGTATGGACCAGCTCCATTGAGTGCCGGACACAATCTCCTGTCATGCGAATTGGATGCAAGGAATCCTGAATCCAATTGGCATTCGTGTGAACCCAACCTGAATTAATGGGTTTAGGCCCTATTTAAAGTGGAACTCAACTCCCAAAAGGTAGATAATTAAAGAATTGAAGAATAACAAGATGGCGACATGTGACCCACTATGTGGCACCCAAAAGGCAGATTGTAGAGGGACAATGCTGAATTCACAGTGCTGTGAAGAGCACTACAGGTATGTGGGGGAAAAAAACATGGGGGGGGAGTACCATTTTAAACCAAACAAGTATAGTGGAGAACTGTAATGCTGCGTACACATGAGCGGATTTTCCTTTAGAAAAATCTTGGATGGTTTTTCCGACGGAATTCCGTTCAAGCTTGGCTTGCATACACACGGTCACACAAAGGTTTGCTGAACTTTCGACCGTCATGAACGCGATGACGTACAACACTACGACGTGCCGAGAAAATGAAGTTCAATGCTTCCGAGCGTGTCGGAATTGCTACAGATGATCGGAATTTCCGATCAGAACTTTTTTCCGACCGAAAAATTGAGAACATGCTCTCAATCTTTTCCTGGCTGGAATTCGGCCAGCAAAAGCCTGATGGAGCCTACACACGGTCGTATTTTCCGACCAAAGGCTCTCATCAGTCTTTTGCTGGCCGAATTTCCGATCCTGTGTACGTGGCATTAGAACCTTTATCAGGTCTTCCTGTCTGCTTCCCTGTGGGAGGATTTCCACTCACTTCTTGTCCAGGTAAAAGGCATCAGACAGAATGGAAATGATCACCAGAAATATTCTCTCTGAGAACACCGACAGCAATAAAATTCTGACAAAGCTTTTTACCCTTCAAAACTCAACAAAGCTAAACGTTTTGGCCGGAGCTTGGCTTCAATATCAAACTATCAATAAATTATTGGCAGCATTTCCCCCTTTATATAATGCAATGTGATATTGGTCAATGTATAAGAAGCAACGTATTTTTTTTTAGCCTGCGGTTCTCCTTAGAGCCCCATAACACTTATAGAATCCAAAAGTGGAAAATTGTGGTTCAGGCGGTTTGTTAAAGACCTGACGTGGCAGATTTTTACAGACAGAAAGGAGACAGGTCGGGAAATCTATTATAGAAACGGAAATAGGTACGTAACGTTAAAGTATAAACCCAAGTTCAGCCAAAACTTTCTTTTTTTACCTTCCGCCATATCTTTATTTCTTTGCTTCAAAAAACTTTATTACAGTTTAGATGCAACATAGACAGAAATCAACAAGTCAACAATTAATCATAGACAGAAATCAACAAGAACCAGCCAAAGCACAAAGCTCTTGGCCAAACCCTGCTCCTTCTTCTCCCACCTCAACACATTTCACCCCAAAAGTGGCTTATGCCGCGTACACACGGTCGTAATTTCCGATGGAAACAGTCCGATGGGAGCTTTTCATCGGATTTGTATGCCCATCGGTCTTTTTCTGTCGGAATTTCCGACGGACTTTGGATTGAGAACCTGTTCTTAATTTTTCCGACGGAAAACCTTTCTATTGGATCTTCCAATCGTGTGTATGCAATTCCGACATGCAAAATTCTGACGCATGCTCGGAAACAATTCGACGCATGCTCAGAAGCATTAAACTTCCCTTTTATAGTGCAGTCGAACGTGTTGTATGCCGTGGTGTTATTGACCGTCGGAATTTGGTGTGACCGTGTGTAGGCAAACAGTTTGAGCGAAATTCTGTCGGAATTCCGATGGGAAAACCATCAGAGCTTTTTCCGAAGAGAATTCCGACCGTGTGTACGCAGCAAAAGTCCAGTATCAATCCAGTAAGCTGGAGAAGAACAGACCCCATTAATTCTGCACCCACAGCCAGGGAGTGAGCTAGAAGAATTCCTAGAGTGGTATCCCTTGTGTGCATTTTTTATTCTGTGTTGGATAGCATGGGGAAGGATCAGAACAACCTCTGTCCGGTTTTACTGCTATCTGGGGCTCCATTAGAGAGATTTCTCCTCACTTCCTGCCCCAGTGACAACTGTTTTACCAGACAGGCAATGAGGGAAAATCTGCAACAGATCGAATAAACAAATAAAAGACAGAAATAAAAATCTGATACATGTTCTAGCCTTCCGCCACTCTACTAAAAAAAAAAAAGCCTTTTGATTTCTGTCTATGTTGTGTAGCCACTTCTTGTTTTAGGGTGACAACACTCTGTCTTTGTCTTTCAATTGTTCTCCTGCTTTGTCACCCTGTGGAATGCTCTCTCAATGGAGACTACAAGCAACCATGCTGATGCTCATTACACAGGCATGGCCCATTGTTGTCACTATCAGGAAATGCAAGAAATGCCATGCAGCCACTGTTGGAGCATATGTAGACAGGAATTGTGTGCGTGGGGTCAGCCAGATGGCAGAGGTTGAAGCAGAACTAAAAGTAAAAAATATAAAATTGGCAGGCATTGGTCAGAAATCTGTGCAGGCCAGTCAAGTTCCTCCACCCCAAACTCGCTCATCCATGTCTTTATGGATGTTGCTTTGTGCACTGGTGCGCAGTCATGAGCCACATGCCTAAACCATGTGGACAGCCTTCCCAGAAGAGTTGAAGCAGTTGTAGCTGCAAAGGGTGGGCCAACTCAATATTGAACCCTACGGGCTAAGACTGGCATCACATGGAGTGGCAGCATCCAATAGGATTGCTTCTCCAGTAACCTAGGAAACCATAGAGGAATGCTGTTCCACCTGACTTCCTCTCTAACTGCAGTGCCTCTGCAGAAAAGCGACACCTGCAGTGGAGAAAGTAGATTGCAACTGCCTACAAGTTGTTGTCCAAGGCATGTTTTCTTAGGCATGCACCCATAGGGCTTCCCAGTGGTAGCTTCCCTGAAAGGGTGCTGTCCTAGCCAGAACACTGCAAAAAAAGGCTGTAAATGTGTCTTTGGATGCCAAGCCGACTCCAGAAACACCAGTGAGCATCCCTATGCGTCTCACGCATTAGGAGCTTGCCCCCAGGTCTAGCTAGGCCTACCTCTCCCTCGGGAGCAGGTCTCTTTCTGAAACTTCCCAAAGTGCAGGCACCATCCATATGACCTAGCCAGGACAAGGTTATCTAGAGCCCGGGGCGAACATGCCAAACTGCCCCCACCCCCCAATATGTATAAACATTATGTGGCAGGAACCCCCCTCCACCAAAAAAAAATAAAAAAATAGGACTAATTTGCATTCGTTCCCTCTAAGCATAAATTCCCCCCTTCCCAGCACAAATCCACTTCCTTTGCTAGAATCCCCCCAGCACAAATGCCCCCCCCCCAAATAAATAACCCCTCCTAACACATATGCTCTACCCTTCAAATCCCTTAAATTTCCTCTCCAAGTACTCAACCCCTCCCCCCACACTCCAAATCCCCACTCCCAGCACAATATCCCCCTCCTAGCAAAAATACCCCCCCCCCCATTCATCCCTACTAGCTAGCAGACCCCCCCCAAAAAAAAAAATTCCCCTCCTAGCACAATTTCCCTCCCCCCTCTACCATATCACCTCTTCTGGCACAAACACCCCAAATCCCCCCTCCTAACACATATCCTCCCCATCCCCTCTCCCAACACAAATCCCCTCCCCCATCTCCTCATGGTGCCCACCACCTCACATGATACCACAGTGCCCAGGGCAGCCGCCGCTCCTGCCCACTGCTCACCCCTTGTCTCATCCCTGGCCTAGCAGGGGTTATACATAACGCCTTAAAAGTCTCAGATGTCCACCCAAGTCACAAGACAGCTCTGTGTCCAAAGAGACACAGGCTCTCCCAAGATGGCGCTTGGAGTTCTTGGCAGAGGACACATTGATCCTGTGCCAGGCTCCCCTCTAGCATCCATTATTGAATAACAGCAGTCATGTGACCCATTTGTTTACTACAGGAGTAGGAAGCGATTTAGCAATTGCTGCATCACCTCCTATTCCCTGCTACACCTGCTGCAAAGAGGCTGCAGAAGATCAGCAGCACTGAGATGTAGCAAAGGATAAAAAAAGGTGAAAACAAGTCTTAAAAAAATATATAAAAATTTGGTAAGGATATGTAGCGATTTAGCAAAAATAAATGTCATTCAGAGTCTACTTTAAAAAGATAAATATGAAGGAATATGAGATCTATATTGTATTTTTAGTGCATTTATCACTGACCCCTTACTCGGAATCTCTTATCTATCTCCAACAATCTTTTCATTCTAAGCATCCTTAGTATTTAAAGAAATTAAAAATCCAAAATCCCGTGCCCCCCCCCCCCTCACTTTGGACTCCTCGACTTGGCTGTGATCCCAGAATTCTTTACTCTCCAACGTGACGTGACTTTGGAATGTTCGGTTTGAGAAATTAATCGAGAACAACGGTTCCCTTTGTGAGGCGGCTGGAGGACTCCTGAGCGGGTTAGATAGTTCCCTTAGGTAGCTATTTCCAAACCAATGTTTCGATGCCCTTTGTTTGTGTGCAATCCCTTTACAAAGGCGCAGTGACGGAATGCTGGAAAAGTAGCACGCCGCGCATGAGGGTTCGTAAAAAAAAACAAAAAAAAAGATTGCGGAGGACGAGGGAACAAAATAACTTTCTGCTGGTCCCCTATAGGGATTTTGGAACAGCGCTGGCTGCTTAGGGTTATAGTTTAAAAATATAGACTCCCCTGATCCCACATTCATTTTAAAGATAACCGTCACAATTGGGCTGCGGTTAATGAAAAAGATTTATACAGGGGGTCCCCGACTTACGAACGCCCGACCTACGAACAACCCCTACTTACGAACGGGGCGCTGCGGGGACCCTCCGCCATTTTTCCTTCTTTTTCGCCCGTCTTTCGGCCGTTCTGCGCATGCGCGGCCATACGGAGCCTCGGAAAATGCCGGAAATGTCCGTAATTTGCCGCGCATGCGCAGAACGACATTAGACGGAACATCGGAAATGTCCGGAAATCTCCGTATTTGTCGGTCTGCGCATGCGCGGCCGACTTACGAACATTTCCGACTTCCGTACAGGCGGGCAGTCCCTAACGAGTTCGTAACTCGGGGACCCCCTGTACTTGTTTTTAAATCTTAAAGAGTTACTAAACCCACAACAGTAAAATCAGTCTGTATCTGCAGTAAATCATGCTCGTTATACTCACTGTGGAACCTAAGGGGTTAATCCTGCGCATTGTAGCATCGATCCTGTCTTCTCTGATCCTCCCCTTCTTCCACTGTCCCCAATCCATCTCCTGATAAGCAGTGGTGGCTGGTGATATATATTTTGGGGGGGTCACAGGAACCTTCCCCCCCCGGTCAGTCAGCAGCCCTGCACTTACCCCATCTAAGTTGCGGGCAGCACTTCCACCGGGTGGCATCTCCTCCTCCTTCACGGCGGCTTCCCCTGCGTCTCCTCCCTCCTCGGCTGCCAATAGGATCGCTTCTCCTCTTGGCCAATCGGGTGATGGGTCCCACAACTAGGTGGGATCGGGGTGCAGTGCTCTTTTTTTTAAATCTTTATTTAACAGAATTTGATTTTCTTTTTTACAAATTATTTACATATCACTTGCACATACATGTATTTACAAGACATGGATTGACTACTTCTTTACAAGCCCACCCTTTTTTGAAGCCTATTAGAGCCTCTGGCTCTAATCATGTGCTTCGAAAAAAAAAACCCCATTGGAATTAATGCATCCGGCGCCCCACATGTAGATTAAGGGGCCGGACGCATGGATTAGGGGGAGCGGCGCCCCTAAGCCCTGCATTACGGGTGGCCTATGCTGATAAGACAGAGTCATAGGGCCACTCTGCACATGCTCAGTTTGGTATTTATTGCTAGAGATTTTATTTTCTTTCTTGGGAGGGTGCATGTGATCGGCACAGGGCCAATCAGCACTGTCCAGAGGGTCCGGGGTCCTGCAGCCACATAGGACAGTTAGAGTAGAATGAATACTCCTCCAAGCTTTAACCAGACACTGATAGTAGTCATAAGACTGCTATATACTGCTGAGATGAAAAGGTATTTAGCAGTTTATATTTACTAAAATAATTTCATTTCCATGTTCTGTGTACTGTGGGAGGCCAGATATAGTGAATGCAGGCTCCTGGGTCTAGTAACACTTTAACTCCAGGCAAACATATAAAGAAGCTGTTTAACCCACTAAATAATTTGTATTTCTTTCCACCCAGTTTGAGATTTACACAGCTCTGCCATAGAGCACAACGTTGGCAGGACAGGAGACCTGCGTTTTCTCTGCTGCTGTTCAGTAACACTTACAAGTCATGCCCCTCCCCTAGCCTGTGATTGGATAGAGTAAGGAGAAACAGCAGACTGACAAGTTCATCTCTCTGTCACTCTGCTCTCTCCTCCTGTTAACATACTCCTTGCACTGCAGCACAGGGGATTATTGTATTTTTATATATCTTCCTCCCTCAGTGTGAGCTCTGCTGTCCAGGGACAAAGAGTATTCCAAACCACGAAAATTCAGCCTATTTTAGATTGTAAGCTCTGACGAGCAGAGCTCTCTGATTCCTCCTGTATTGAATTGTATTGTAACTGTACTGTCTCCCCTCACAGTGTAAAGCGCTGCGCAAACTGTTGGCGCTATATAAATGCTGTATAATAATACTAATTATTCACACTGCTTGCATTTAAAAATAGATTAATGCGTGTAATATATAGCAGCTTACCAATTCTTGGATGTGTGGCGGCTGCCTTAAGGCCCGTACACACGATCAGACTTTTTGACAACAAACATGCAAATTAGCTGTTTTAAGGCCACATCCGACCGTGTGTACGCTCCATCGGACAAACTGTTTTGGTTTTCATCGGACAAAAGTTCGCTCTGTAAACAGACAAACTTTTCGACAACTAAAGTCCCATGTAGCAAAGTCTGATTGTGTGTACAGAAAACCATTGGACTTTAGTCCAAAGTACAAACACGCATGCTCAGAACCAATGCAAAAGATCAGACAACAATACAGAATTTGACCAAAGGGTGGCGGTAAAGAGCAGAAAAAACATGTGATTTGGTGAAAGTTGGCTGAAAAAGTCTGATCGTGTGTATGCAATACAAATTCACGGCCAACGCCCTTTGGACAGATATCCACGGAATAGTTTGTTTAAAGTGTGTACGAGGCTTTAGTTTTCCTTTTTTTTTCCACCTGGTGATTCTACCAGTAAGGGCTCTTTCACTGGGGCAGCCAGAGAGCAGTAAAAACAGGTGGCTGAACTGCAGTTTTACTTCCTCCCGGCTGCTCAACCAAATGCTAACATTACAACCTGATACTGCGGCCACAACACTTATATCCTGAGCTACAGAGTTTGAAAAGTGTCACTTCCTAACATTGAGTTCAATGGGAACGCATCGCCACCAAGAGCCAAACACTTAGCTTGCAGCTGGGGTGCAATTTTTTAACTACAAAATCCCCGTTCAGATTGAAAAAAAAACAAAGCAGACATTCAGGAGGTGGCAGGATCGTCTCCTGATCGCCTGCCAACTGCCGCTATACTGACCTGTATAATGCAATCCACTGCAGGATTACTTTTTAAAAGGCAGTAAGCATTGCTGCCTGTCTGAAAGAAGTCTAAAGCCCCGTAAAATATCATACGACGAGCGATTGGCCGATTATCTGATTGTTAGAATAGTGCTGTCGACAGCCGATTCCAACTTTTTTCGGACAACAAAACCTGAAGGTGCGGGCTAAAAAAATTGTTATCGTAATGTCCGATTTTCATTAACCGGTACAGTTTTCGCCTGGAAAAAAAAATCATAAGACCGCGCATGCTCAGAAACAAAAGAATACATTACAAAACAATTTAACACATTACATCACTTATATTCTGTCGTAGGAAAATTTTCGGAAGTTGAGTAACCTCTTCATTTTCGATATGAGACTAGCGTGCAACAACAAAAAAGGGCGATTATTCGTCTGATAATCTGATCGTGTGTACCGGGCTTAAGTCTGTTATTTTTCATCCTCTTTTAACAGACCAAGCTGTCCAGCAAAGGAGGAAGTTAGAAGGTTGAGACAAACCATTTACCATTGACAGGGGTGCTTACAATAGTCAGCTTTATTAATTTGTATTAAACCTTTATCCCACAAGAAAGAAAAAAACCTGTTGCTCGAACTGCCTGTAAAGTGTTAGCTTGAGATTTAATTTGTTAGTCAAGTCCATCTAAATCTGCTAGTCAATCTACATCACTATCAGGGGCGGACTGACCATTCGACCACTCAGCCACTGCCCGAGGGCCCCGGGCCACTAGGGGGCCCCATCAGGGATGCCAGTAGACATGTGCACAACAAAAAAATTTGTTTATTTTCGTTTCGTTTTTTTTGTTTCCGTTGATTCGTAACGATTTGTACATTCGTAAGTCGTCGGTGTTCGTATTCGTAACGATTCGTATTTTCGTAAGAGTTATTTTTCGTTGATTCGTATTTCCATTTAATTTTCGTTTATTATTTTTTTCGACGCATTCGTATTTATTCGTACATTCGTAACATTCGTAGATTCATAATCGGAGCATAATTCATAATGTTATGTAATGTGTATGCTATTATTACATTTTAAGAGACACAGAAAATTACGAATCGAAAAAAAAAGTTACGAATGTACGAATTTTTTTGTTCAATCCATTCGAAGCACGTTAAGCAGCGCCATTTTTAAGAGACACGGAAAATTACAAATCGAAAAAAAAAGTTACGAATTTACGAATTTTTTCGTTCAATCCATTCGAGGCACGTTAAGCAGCACCATTGTAAGGGACACGGAAAATTACCAATTCAACAACAAAAAAAAAAAAAGTTACGAATGTACGAATTTTTTCGTTCATTTTGATTTTCGTTGTTCCTGTTTTCGTTTTTCGGATTTTCTTCTTTCGTACATTCGTTGTTTCTAATTAGTTTTTTTCGGATTTTCGATTCGAACGATTCATTATTCGTTAAAATTTTTAGCGAATCATTCGTTCATTCGTACGAAAACGAATGAATGAAAATAACGAAAAAAAAAACGAAACGAATTGCACATGTCTAGTTGCCAGCCTAAGTAAAACCAGGGACAGTATGTAAAAATCTGTGTTTTTTTTTACATGTTTCTGAAATGTCCCTTACCGACATCCTTTTGGTCTAAAAATCCTGAGATTATAGCTGATCCACCTCTCCAGTACCTTCTCAGCCAATATAAACATGTCTGTGTATACTGTGTGATTGTATACTGTGTGGCCCCATAATCTCCTATTGCTGGGGGCCCCATCAGTTGTCAGTCTGCCCCTGATCACTACCCTTTCCCCAGACTGACAATGCTGCTGGCCAGGTGTGTCTCCGTTGCTCCTCCATCCAGAGTAAAGACACCCTAAGACAGGAAGTGTGTAACTAACTGGATCACCAGGTGAAAATAAAGGTAAACAAGCCTAAAAAAAGAAAACAAACGCAGCCACCACATCTAAGAATTAGTAAGCTGCAATATATTACATTTTAGTTTTTGGGTTTAATACAGAAAGTTCAGTTTTTAAATTATATAATTTAGGTTTAATTACAAAAAAAAACGTGTGTATGTATTTTGCCTGAGGATGACTCTGGAATAATTGAATGCCAAAGCAAGAGGGCCCCTGAGAGCTGACAATACTGCTCTTTTCACCTGCATGACCTATCCTGGTAATATTCTGTACCTGTACCCATGGGCGTTTCTCTCAGTCACCCCCTCTGTCTCTTTCTGTCACCCCCCCCCCCCCGTCTCTGTCTGTCACCCGCCACATGTATGCAGTTTCTGACAGTCTCTTGGGCTATGTATGCAGTCTCTGGTCATCTCTTGTGCCATGTCCACAGTCTCTTACAGTCTCTTGGGCCATGTATGCAGTCTCTGACAGTCTCTTGGACCATGTCCGCAGTCTCTGACAGTCTCTTGTGCCATGTCTGCAGTCTCTGACCATGATAAAGAAAGGACCGTAGTGCAGTGGACAGAAGGGGAACTTAATGGAGGGCCGTCCATGACAGTGTGTCAAGTAAGACACACTCCGGACAGTAAACAGTTAACAGGGCAGGGGAGGCCCCTGTAATGTACAAGGGGGGAGCGGCCTTATAAAAGGGAGGGGCGGAGCTAGCCAGGCAGTGCGGGAGCGTCGAGACACGAGGAGGCAGGTTTTTACTCTGCTCCTCTCTTCACAGCCATCATGGCCGACGGGTTTGCGTCACTGGTGCGGGCGGCGGCGGCGGAACAAGGACCCGAGTGGGTCAGAAGACAGATTGCAGCGCTGCTGGATGGAGCAGGGAGCTCCACAGAAGACAGGAGTGCAGCTGCAGAAATCCAAGATGGCGGCGCGGCGCCACGCGGCCGCGTGTCCAGGCCGCCGAAGCGGTACTCCCCTGGGGCCACAGCAGGACCTTCAAGCATGGTAAGGAGCCCCAGGGGGGACCGATCCACCCCTCCAGCAAAACGGGTACAGAGGGAGGAGGCAGGACAGGCCAGCAGACAGACAGGCAGCAGGCCTGGGGCGGGGGGGGGGGGGGGGGGGGGGCCCACCAAGGAGAGGATCCCCAGGAAGCAGTGCTGAAACAGCCTCAACTGCCCCAGCATCGCCACACAAGATGGGGGGAAGTAGGAACACTGGGGGGAGGGGGGGTGGGGGGGGGGCTGGAAAAGGAAAGAAGATGGCCGAGGCGACAGGCTCTTCAAGGAACGCGTCCCCCCCAGCTGCTCTGCACGAGCAGGGGGGTGTGGATTTACAGGCCACTCGGGCAACGGCCAGGAGGGGGGCATCGGCCCCCAGACGTGCCTTTACAGCGAATCCCCTGGCGGCTCTGTACGAGTCGGGGGGAGAGGACAGAAGGGCAAGAGGAGCACCGGCGGGAGGGGGGAGGGGGTCTCACATGGCAGCGGGCGGGAGGGATGGCGGGGCACCATCAGCCAGCGGAGCAGCGAATCAAGGCAGCAGGAGCGGAGCCCGTACCGGCCCACCTGCACGGGGAAATGCGGCTCAGAGGGGAAGCGGAGTACAGCGAGACAGTGGTGCGGGTGGAAGGAGACATGCTACTTACCGGAGCCCCTCTCCGAGGGAGCGTTCCTTGTCTTGTGCGCAGGAGGAAGAATCTCGGTCGGAAGGAGAATTGTCCGAGGAGGAGGAGGAGGAGCTCGGTCGCCCTATCCCGCCGGTGGAGGCTCGTGCAGCGGCTGTGGGACCCCCGCCCGGTCAGCCCGGTAAGTCCACTGACAACAGTGCTTTTGTTAAAGTTTTACAGTCATTGATGGGTGCAGGTACTAGTGGGGAGAGCTCAGGGCCATCTCCCGCGCCGTCGTTGGCAGTAATGGACCAACCGCGAGCGGTGAGTGGGAGGGCAGAGAGTGGGTCGGGGCAAATACAGGAATTGCTAGAAGGTTTGCGGGTGTTGATAGGCCGTTTTGGTAATAGGGGTGAAGCACCAGAAGGTGGGGTGAATTCGAGAGCTGGTGGAACAGAGGCGGGGGCGGCCGCCGGGGGTGGGGTGGTAGTTGACGCTACGTCAGACGGTCAGGCTGCCTCGGTGGAAGGGGGAACGGACAAGGTAAGTGAGACGGAAAAGGGGACGAAAGAACTGACGGCGAGGGACGATATTGTGCGCATGGCGGATGCAGCCAAATGCGAGGTATACGTCTGTTTCGAGGGCCCCCTGGGGGGCTCACTTAAAACAGGAGGTCAGGGAGAAGATTTGGAAAGGGGAGTACGTGGAGATTTTCTCCTTGCTGCCCCTGGAAAAATTCAACCTTGATAGGGTTAAACCGGATAGCAGTAAAAAAGACGATGAAGAAAAGAGGAGGTATAGGCTGATTCCCCGGACTTTCGCCAATTGGCTACAGGCGTTTGCTATATTGGCGGGGGTGATTGGTGAGAAGAACCCCGAACATTGTTCGGCGTTGTTCTGTTATATGGACGCCATCGGGGAAGCATATCGGGTTTACGGGGGAACGGCGTGGTTAAGGTACGATGAGCAGTTCCGACAGCGCAGGGCGGTCCGGCCGGCATTACGGTGGGACCACAAAGATATCAGCCTTTGGATGAGGCTGATGGCGTCTGCCAAGACGCCGGTACAGACATTTCAAGGGGGGGCCGGAGGTAGCCATTCCTCGGGATCTCCGGCCGGAAAGAAGTGGGGAGTGTGTTGGCCGTACAATGAGGGGGCCTGTAAATTTGGGGGAACATGTAAATTTAAACATGAATGCTCAGGTTGCGGGGGGGGGCCACACACTCGCCAGATGTTTTAAAAAGGGCAAGCGGGCTGGAGACTTTGGGCATAAGAGGGACGACGCCGGTGATTTGGGAAAGGATGCAGCCTTCCCTAAATAGGTACCCGGATAGAGCGGCGGCGTTATTGTTGAGCAAGGGGTTCAAGGAGGGTTTCAAGATACCATGCTCATTGTCAGCGGTTCCACCGCTGGCCAGAAACTTGAAATCTGCCTTGCAACACCCTGAAGTAGTGGCTGAAAAACTGGCCAAAGAAGTGGGGTTGGGCAGGATGGCGGGACCATTTGAGGTCAAGCCGTTGGAAGATTTGGTAGTGTCCCCGTTAGGGGTGGTACCCAAGAAAGAGCTGAATAAGTTTAGGCTCATTCATCATTTATCGTTTCCCAAAGGGGGTTCGGTCAATGATTTTATAGACCCGGAAGCGTGCACGGTATCGTACACGTCATTTGATGCCGCGGTACGTTGGGTGAGGAGGTATGGAAGGGGAGCGCTTATGGCGAAATCTGACGTGGAGGCAGCATTTCGGCTCTTACCAGTGCATCCGGAGAGTTTTCGGTTGTTGGGATGTTGTTGGGAGGAAAAGTTTTACGTTGATCGGTGTCTACCGATGGGGTGTTCCATTTCTTGCGCCATGTTCGAGGCGTTTAGTTCCTTTTTGGAATGGGTAGTGAGGGATGTTACAGGGATTGATTCCGTCATCCACTACTTGGATGATTTTTTATGCGTGGGTCCTCCGGCTTCCAATGTGTGTGCGATATTGTTGTCCACGTTGCAGCACATTGCGGACAAATTTCGGGTGCCGTTGGCAGCCGATAAAACGGAGGGCCCGCGTACAGAGTTGAGTTTTCTAGGCATAGTGATAGATTCCATGGCCATGGAATGTAGGTTGCCGGAAGAAAAGGTAGTGGATCTGAGGAATTTGGTGGAAAAAACCTATGGGTGTAAAAAGGTTCAGTTGCGCACGCTACAATCCTTGTTGGGGAAGTTAAATTTCGCGTGTAGAATTATTCCTATGGGGAGGATATTTTGTAGACGGTTGTCGGCAGCGACTAGGGGTGTGAGGGCGCCCACGCATTTCATTAGGTTGAACAAGGAGCATAAAGAGGATCTACGGATATGGGATCAGTTCCTAGAAGGGTACAACGGTAGGGCTGTTTGGATGTCAGGACCGGTAAGTAACTTCGATGTGGAGTTGGTGACAGACGCCGCGGGATCTACAGGCTATGGGGCTTTCTTTCAGGGACAATGGAGCGCGGAACCATGGCCGCAGTCGTGGGTGGAGCTAGGTTTTCAGAAAAACCTGGTACTCCTGGAACTGTTCCCGGTGGTTCTGGCGTTAGAGTTGTGGGGCGAATCTTGCAGGAACCTCAAGTTGAGGTTGAATTGCGACAATATGGGGGTGGTACAGGTGATCAACAACATGTCGGCAGCTTCACCGCCGGTCATACGGTTGATGCGGCAGCTGGTGCTGCGGTGCATGCGGTTGAACATCCTTCTGTATGCTGTTCATATTCCGGGTAGAGAGAACACGTTGGCTGATGCCTTGTCTCGCTTTCAGTGGGACAAGTTCAGGGAGCTGGCACCGGCAGCACGAGCGGAGGGTGTTCCATGCCCGGGCTGGATGTGGGAGTTAGCATTGGAACCACGGCGGATTGGATCCGGAGGTCTGTAAGTGAGTCAACATGGTCTGCATACTCCAAGGTGTGGAGGGAATGGACTGACCTGCAGTCCGTAGCAAAGTCCGGGGGGGAGGATCCGGGGGACAGGTTATTATTACTTGATCTGGTGGCAAGGGACATGGAAGGTGGAAAGTCAGTATCTGCGATTGAAAAGAGAATGGCGGGGCTCGCGTTTTGGTTCAAATTGAGGAGAAAGGAAGACGTGACAAAGGACTTCTGGGTGAAGCAGGCCATTAAGGGGTATAGGAAATCGCATAAGAGTAAGGATAAGCGGCGCCCTATCACATTTAATAACTTGGTGGACATAAGGGGGCAGCTTATGGGGGTGTGCCAATCGGGATACGAGGTGTGCTTGTTTTTAGCAGCGTTTGCTTTAGCATTCTTTGGGGCATTCAGGATTGGGGAGTTGGTCAGCCCCTCAAAAAAGGTGGCGGGTGGTTTGTTGGTTCAGGATGTGGAATTGAAGGACGATAGGATCAAGGTCAGGTTGAGAAGATCAAAAACGGACCAAGGTGGAAAAGGGACGCAGGTGAGTTTGTACGCAATACAAGGTTGTGGAGTTTGCCCGGTGCTGACGGTGACAAAGTTTATGACAAAAAGACCGGGGGGGGGGAAGGGCCATTGTTATTACATGAGGATGGACAGTACTTATCCAGATTTCAATTCGTAGCAGTGCTGCGAAAGTGTTTGGGGGGGTTGGGTTTGGACAGTCACGCCTACGCCTCACACTCCTTCCGTATTGGGGCAGCTACAGAAGCTGCCAGGTACGGGTTGGATGAGGTGGATGTGCAAAAGTTGGGGAGATGGGAATCGCAGCGGTTCCGCAGTTATATTCGGCCACAGTTGGTGTATGAATAAAAAAAAAAAAAAAAAAAAAAATGTTTAAGTTTGGGGTGAGGCGGGGGGCAGTTCGGGGGGTACAGCATAAAGTTGAATTATTGTGTGGGTTGTGTTGGTAATGCTGTGCTTGTTATTACAGATGCGGGGCGACAGCTCCTCGTATGGATCCTCGGGCATTCGTACGTGTGCTGGGGTGCCAGGAGGGGGGACGTGAGACCAGGTGGGAGACAGCTGGGTATCTCCAGGAGGGAGGCAGTTATCCGGTGGTTAGGTAGGCCGGGCATGATGTGGGGCAGGGTGGTGCCGGAGGTGGAGAGATACGCTTGGTTGGATCGACCACCGGATGTGCTGGTCATTCATGCCGGCGGCAATGATTTGGGGGTTAGGACGGTGAGGGACTTAATAGCGGATATTAAGGCAGACATTATGTTTCTCCGCGCCACTTTCCCTGGGACCATGTTGATATGGTCCGATATGGTGGCAAGAACGTCGTGGCGCATGGCCAGATCCGTGTACAGGCTGAACAAAGCCCGGATCAGGGTTAATAAAGTGGTGGGACGGTTTCTAGCATGGCAAGGTGGCCTGGTAATTCGCCACCGGGAGTTGGAGGTTAACGTGGGGATGTACCTGAGACGGGATGGTGTACATCTGACAGATGTGGGGATAGACCTATGGTCATTGGGATTGCAGGAGGGGATCCAGGCGGCCCTGCGGGTGTGGAGGTGCCATCAAGGGTGAGGGGTCTCCCTTTTCAGGCTGTGGCGTTGTTTATTTTGTTGGTCAGTGACGGCAGCTGTTATAGAGGTGGTAAGTGTGTGGGGGGCTCATCAATAGATGGCCCCTCCTTGTTACATCAAACGTTGTTGATGTTTATGGTTATCGTGCACTGCGGGAATGTTGGTTATCAGGGTGGTACGGTTGAGACCCAAGGGTTTCTTTATCTCCCGCAGTGCCCCCTGTTGTTGATATCAGTGATATCTGGTTGTGCTTTAAGCACTGTTTGCTCCGTCACTGACCAATAAATATGGGGGTTTTAACCTGTTTTGTTTTATTTTCAGCAGGGGTCTGAAAGGGTTAATGTTATTGGTGTTATTTATGTTATTTATGTTTTATTTATTTTAATAAGAAAATTGGAGTTCTTATTTGGTACTTTGGTATTTTTAATAAATTAGCTGTTATGGCCATTTAACTCCATAACTGGTGTGGTCTCTTATTTATTAAGTAAGAAAATATATGGAGTAAGATGGTTCCAGCTAAGTGGGTCATATCTGGGCTACACTAGTCAAGAAAGGACCGTAGTGCAGTGGACAGAAGGGGAACTTAATGGAGGGCCGTCCATGACAGTGTGTCAAGTAAGACACACTCCGGACAGTAAACAGTTAACAGGGCAGGGGAGGCCCCTGTAATGTACAAGGGGGGAGCGGCCTTATAAAAGGGAGGGGCGGAGCTAGCCAGGCAGTGCGGGAGCGTCGAGACACGAGGAGGCAGGTTTTTCCCACCCACCCTTCCCTTGTTTTCTTAGGTATTACGTTATTGGATGTGTTAATGTTTTTATTGTCGTTTCAGGTCACGGGAAGAGTTTTGTTTTCGTCATGACAGCTTAAAGGGGTTGGCGTTGTTTATTTTGTTGGTCAGTGACGGCAGCTGTTATAGAGGTGGTAAGTGTGTGGGGGGCTCATCAATAGATGGCCCCTCCTTGTTACATCAAACGTTGTTGATGTTTATGGTTATCGTGCACTGCGGGAATGTTGGTTATCAGGGTGGTACGGTTGAGACCCAAGGGTTTCTTTATCTCCCGCAGTGCCCCCTGTTGTTGATATCAGTGATATCTGGTTGTGCTTTAAGCACTGTTTGCTCCGTCACTGACCAATAAATATGGGGGTTTTAACCTGTTTTGTTTTATTTTCAGCAGGGGTCTGAAAGGGTTAATGTTATTGGTGTTATTTATGTTATTTATGTTTTATTTATTTTAATAAGAAAATTGGAGTTCTTATTTGGTACTTTGGTATTTTTAATAAATTAGCTGTTATGGCCATTTAACTCCATAACTGGTGTGGTCTCTTATTTATTAAGTAAGAAAATATATGGAGTAAGATGGTTCCAGCTAAGTGGGTCATATCTGGGCTACACTAGTCATGTGATAATGACATTGTTGAAATGGTCAGAGCATGGGTGACCTTAAAATGATGCCCCCCCCTGAAAAAGGTTCTGCGGACGCCCATGCCTGTACCATCAATACCTGTCTTCTGAGTTCGGGGGGCATCCATGCACACGCCCCCTGCCGACCCGTGCTGTGATTGGACGGACTATGAGCTTGGCAGCAGTTTCCAGCCAATGATTTGGACTAAGAAAAAGAAAAAAAAAAAAGTGCAGCGCTTATGCCATAAATGATGAGCAGATAATCACACTAATTAAAAGTGCAAAACTAATATCGATTGATGAGCAAAATAAAGTAACATAAAATGTACAATTAAAAATTGGTGAAAAAAATGGTGAAAAAATTGTGAAAAAAATATTAATAAAAGGTCCATATATTATAAATAAATGTCCATAAATGTGACAAAAAACATCAAATAAATAATGTGACTTGATTATTTTGTTATGCTTGACCACGTGGAACCCGTCACCTCTAGTCACCACTAATAAGATGGAGGCTTACCGGATCGCCAGCGACCCCCCCGGTTAAACAGCGCAGATTGGATCACAGATCCCACCACAGAAGTCCAGATGTCCGATCTCCCGGGTGTCTCCTATCAGCAGACTCTGCAGCTCAGGTGGTCAGTCACGGCAAACTTCCCAAACATTGTCAGTGGAAGAGTTCATGCAAAAATAGAAAGTGCCTCGAATCGTGTAATATTGTATTACCAAAAAATGTATTATAGCATAATACTCAGATTGCTGTTAGAGGACTCTACCGAGTCCCGAATAAACGTTTTAAAACAAAAGGACTGCTAGCAGATAAAAAAACGTATGCATGAAAGTTTAAAATGTGATCGCGCATGCGCAGAACGTGTTGGCGTGGCTACCCAATGATTTGGACTGAAACTTGCTGATCGGCTGTGTCCAATCACAGCACAGAGTTTTGTGTTTACAAATACGCAGACCTCTGTGTGCAGTGAACAGTGTTCTGGCTGCTTCTTCTCCCTGAAAAGCAGGGAGAAAAAACAGCCATATCTGTTAGTAAACGCAGCACACATTACACTTGTTAGGCACACAGTTAACCCCTTGCTTGCCTCTAGATGTTAACCCTTTCCCAGCCAGTGTTATTAGTACAGTGTCAGTGTACAATATTATCACTGATCACTGCATTAGTGTCACTAGCGATGTGGGCGTCAGTTAGTGTACTTCCCAGCAAAGGTTTGTAAGTGTCAGATTTCCCGCCACCCTATCACAATCACACTATAAGGCGCTGATGAATGCCATTACTAGTATAGCATCTATAGCTGCATAAATTCCAGTATATATCCCATAGTTTGTAGACGCTATAACATTTTTGCGCAAGCCAATTAATATACACTTATTGGGGTGTTTTTTTCTTTCTTTTTTTTTTAACCAAAGATATGTAGCAGAATACCTTTTGACCTAAATTCATGAAAAAAACATTTTTTATTATTTTATTGGATATATTTTATAACACAAAGTAGAAAATATTGTTTTTTTTTTTTTGAATTTTCGCTCTTTCTTTTTTTATATGATAAAAAATAAAAAACCCAGTGGTGACCAAATACCACCCAAAAAAAAAAAGCTAAATTTATGTGAAAAAAAATGAATATAAATTTAATTTGCGTAGAGTGTTGTGTGACCGTAGCGCACCGCTGAATATCAAAAAATGCCCTGGTCATGAATGGGGTAAAACCTTCCAGAGGTCAAAGAGGTCAAGTAGTTAAAGAATGAAACCCTTGATAGCATAGCAACAAAAAATTCCCCAGCAGCAACAATTGACCCCCCAACAGCAACAATATATTATACAGCAGTAACAAAAAATCCCCCAGAAGTAACAATAAATTCCACAGAAGTCACAAATAACCCCCCAGACATAACAATAAATTTCCCAGGAGTAACAATAAATTCCACAGGAGTAACAATAAATTCCACAGAAGTTACAGTAAATCCCCCAGAAGTAACAATAAATTCCATAGAAGTTACAATAAATCCTCGAGAAGTAACAATAAATCCCCCAGAGGTTACAATAAATCTCACAGAAGTAACAATAAATTCCACAGAGATAACAATAAATCCTCCATAAATAACAATAAATTCCAAAGAAATAACAATAAATCCCCCCCGAAAGTAACAATAAATTCCCCAGAAGTAACAATAAAATCCATAGAAGTAACAATAAACTCCACAGTAGTTACAATAAATCCCCCAGAAGTAACCATACATTGCACAGAGGTTACAATAAGACCCCCAGAAGTAACAATAAATCCCCCAGAAGTAACAATACATTGAATATAAATAAATACTGAATATTGAATATAAATCATAGCAGCCAGCACAGAAGGTGTAATGGATATAGGATATGTGTAAAAATAAGTGCAGCGCTAAGATATCAAATGTAGATAAAATGTGATAAAGTAAACCAATAGCATATATAATAACTGAAAATCATATACTGTGGCATGTAGCTAAAAATCGTATACTGTGACATATAACATATTAGTTCAAAAAGAAAGTCCACAATAAAGCAAAATTTCTGAAGTGATTTCTCAGTGAAACAAAAATCCAGGTAGTGACATCCAAGGGTGATGAGTGGTTATTTAACCACTTGCTTACTGGGCACTTAAACCCCCCTCCTATCCAGACCAATTTTGAGCTTTCAGCGCTGTCACACTTTGAATGACAATTGCGCGGTCATACAACACTGTACCCAAATGAAATTTTTATCATTTTCTTCCCCCAAATAGAGCTTTCTTTTGGTGGTATGTAATCACCTCTGCGATTTTTATTTTTTGTTAAAAATTTTTTAAAAAGACCGAATTAAAAAAAAAAAAAGGTTATTTTTTTTAAATTTTGTTATAAAAAATTTAAATGGGTAATTTTTGTCCGTCATTGATGTACGTTGATGAGGTGGCAGTGATAGGCACCAATAGGTGGCAGTGATGGGCACTGATGGGCACTGATGGGTTACACTGATAGGCAGCACTTTTAGGTGACACTGATTGGCGGCACTGGTGGCCATTGATAGGTGGCACTTGTGGGCATTGATAAGTGGCACTTGTGGGCATTTACAGGTGGCACTTGTGGGCATTTACAGGTGGCACTTGTGAGCATTTACAGGTGGCACTTGTGAGCATTTACAGGTGGCATTTATGAGGTATAATTGCCTCTGACTTTTCGGGACTGATGTCCCTTTAAGATAAGCCGGTGATCGGCTTTTTTTTTTTCTCCTCCGCTGTCAACGTGAGGAGAAAAAAAAAACGGTCACCGAGCTTTTGTTTTCATCATGTAATCAGCTGTCATTGGCTAAAAGCTGATCACATGGTAAGGGGCCGGGACCCGCCCCTTACTCGGATCGCTGATCACCCGAGTCTCAGTGACTCGGTGATCACAGTGCGCAGGGAGCGTGCACAGAGGAGGCCGTCATATGACGGCCTCCTGGGAATTGAGATCCGCGCTGTGGCCGTCATTCGGCCATATCGCAGATGTCAAGTGGTTAAAAGTAAAAATAGATATGTGAAATGAAGTGAACAATGAAGTGACAAGAGGAATGCACCACCATAACCATTGGCCGCTTACCAGAAAGCCGTGGACACACACTGGTATACACCTGGTGAGTCAAACAGGCTTTATTAGGTTGGTCCTAAGGATCCAGATTCACAGCAGCGATGGAGACTCCAGACAATCAATCACAAGAGCATTGGATGTAGCAATATGGGGCAAATGGAGGAGAGCACCTCACCAGGAATTTATAAAAGAAAGAAGGAAAGAAAGGGGCCACATAGCATAATTCCGTTTGGAATGTTTAATAAAAATGGAACATAAGAATTGCACTTACATGCTCCCAATGTAAAACAAGTGCTGTATGGAACAATGTTAGCGGTAGTGAGAGGATTAGCATGCGTTTCCGACGCGTTTCACTTCAAAAAGCATCATCTGGCCCCAGATGATGCTTTTTGAAGCGAAACGCGCTGTCCGACTTCTGTGACATGAAGTCACACTGATCAGCGGCATTGAAATCACGTGATAGTAGCGTTAATTTAAAGCCGCACCCGGTGTGCTCCGGGGCTAAACCTTCATAATGTTTTTATTGCTGTCTACGGGTCCCAGAAATGGCTGCACTCCCTTATTACTCATAAGGAACAGGAAGTGAGGTAAAATGTCCCCAACGGGGGTGACAGATATAAATAAACACACACACATAAATATATATGATAATGTAAATATGACATTTTTATTTATATTATGAAATTGATCTGTGCTCAGTATAAAGGATAGCTATCTGGAGGAAGTGTACGGGTAATCAGGGATCTTCTGCAGCTATAGTCTATATCAGTGATGGCGAACCTATGGCACGCGTGCCACAGCTGGCACGCAGAGCCATCTCTGTGGGCACACGAGAGGGTTCAGGACAGAGCTAGAGGTCTCTCTCTACTCTCAGCCCCCCTCCCTCTTTTTCCATCCCCCCTCTTTGTGTCCCCCTCTCTCTGTTCCCCCTCTCTCTCAGCTCACCCCCCTCTCAGCATCTCTCTCGCACCCCTCTCTCTCTGTCCCTCTTCTCTCTCTCTGTCCCCCTTCTCTTTCTCTGTTCCCCCTCTCTCACACCCCTCTCTTTCTGTCCCCCATCTCTCTCTCTCTCTCTGTCCCCCCTCTCTCTCTCTGTTCCTCCCCTCTCTCTCAGCTCACCTCTCTCTCAGCATTTCTCTCACACCCTTTTCTCTCAGCCCCTCTCCCTCTCTCTGTTGCCCCTCTCTCTAAGCTTCTCTCTCACACCCCTCTCTCTCTGTCCCCTCTCCCTCTCTCTTTGTCCCCTCTCCCTCTCTCTCAGCCCCTCTCTCTCAGCCCCCCTCCCTCTTTCTGTTCCCCCTCTCTCTCAGCATATCTCACACCCCTCTCTCTCTCTCTCTTTCTCTGTCCCCCCTCCCTCTCTCTCAGCCCCTCTCTCTGTTCCCTCTCTCTTTCAACATATCTCTCACACCCCTCTTTCTCTCTGCCTATCTCTCTCTTAGCCCCCTCCCTCTCAGCATCTCTCTCACACCCCTCACTCTCGCTGTCCTCTCTCTCTCTCTCTCCCCCCCCTCTCTCTCACACACAACCCCTCTCTTTCGCTCAGCCCCCCTCTCTCGCAAATTGCTGTGTTGGCACTTTGCAACACAAAACCAATGTATTTATTTCAGTTTCGGCACTCGGGGTCAAAAAGGTTCGCCATCACTGGTCTATATACAGTCTCAGCACCTCCAGTCCCCCTTGTTCACATACAGCGCACTGTGCTATTCAATTACTGGTCGCTAGAGGGCGCACCTCACATCTCTTACCTCACAACGACGCTCCTTCCCACCACAGAGTCTTGCGCGGCCCGGAAGTGTTCGAGGCTCGAGATCGGTGGTCAATACTGATTGGACAGAGGTCAAAGCGTCAGCCAATGAGCTTCTCGGACGGCGTGGATGTGGAATGCTGATGTGTGATCCCGGCTTCCGGCCTCCCAGTCATCCATCCACAGGGGAGAGAAGTGAGACACCATGCCGTACTACCGAGCCTGGGAGGAGTTCACCCGGGCCGCTGAGAAGCTCTACCAGGCTGATCCTATGAAGGTGAGCTCTGCGTTTCCATGGTAGCCAGCTGGCTGAGTTATAGCTTGGTGAGGTTGGGACTTCTAGTTCTGTGCATTGACAGGCCACAGTGTGCTTTCTGTATCCGGGAGGACTACAACTCCCAGCATTTCTATCTATATCCTTGATAATCGGGGGCTTCTATTACTACACAAACAGGCTAGGCATCCATAGCAGGCTTCAGTATGACCTGTGTATCCAGAGGAACTACAACTCCCAGCAGCTGTGTGTGTTATCCTGGTGAGACTGGGACTTGTAGTTCTCTATACTACAGGCTGTGCTTATCTTACAGGTTCCAGTATACCATCTGTATCCATAGAGACTACAACTTCCAGCATACCTGTGTACATCAGGTCCTGGCACTTGTAGTTCTCTATATTATAGGCTGTGCTGGGAGTTGTAGTCTCCGGATACACAAAGCATACTGGGCTTTGTAAGGGAGCACAGCCTGTAGTATAGAAAACTACAAGGCCCAGGACATGATATACACTGGAATGCTGGGAGTTGTAGTCTCTTTTTAGATAACCAGGGTATACTGGGACTTGTAGTTATCTATACTACAGGCTGCGCTCCCTTACAAAGTCCAGTATGCTTTTGTGTATCCAGGGAGACTGGATTCCTGGAAGTCCTGGAACTTGGAGTTGTAGTCTCTCTGGATACACAAGGCATCTCCCAGCACCTGATATACACAGGAATGCTGGGAGTTGTAGTTTCTCTGTATAATCAGGGTATACTGGGACTTGTAAGATAAGAACAGCCTGTAGTATTGAACTACAAGTCCCAGGATCTGATATACATAGCCTCACCAGCTTCCATATGACAGAGACTTCAAGAGACCGAGACTACAACTCCCAGCATTCTTGGGTGTATCAGGTCATTGGACTTGTAAGGGAAGCACAGCCTGCAGTATAGAGAACTAAAAGTCCCAGTATACCCGGATTATCCAGAGCGACAACTCCCAGCATTCCTCTGTATATCATGTTCTGGGACTTGTAGTTCTTTATACTACAAGCTGTGCTCCCTTAAAAAGCCTTGTATGCTTTATGTATCCAGTGAGACTACAACTCCCAGCATACCTGTGTATATTAGGTCCTGGAACTTGGAGTTGTATTCTCTCTGCATACATGAGGCATATTGGGACTTGTAGTTCTGTCTTCTAGAGTTGGTGCTTCCCTTACAAGCCCCAGTACATTTCTGCGTATTAAGATGGACAGAAACTCGCATCAGCCCTGTCTTTTGGAAACTGGCAAGGCTGGGACTTGTTGTTCTGTACATTGGCAGACATGGCTTCCATGGTAGGCTCCAGAATGACCTGTGCATCCAGAGGCAACTCCCAGCAGCTGTGTGTGTTATAGCCTGGTTAGACTGGAACTTGTAGTTCTCCATACTGCAGGCTAGGCTTCCAATACAAACCCCAGTGTGCCCTGTGTATCCAGAGGGACTAGAAATGCCAGCAACCCTGAATATATAATAACCTGGTTCTCTTCGGGGTGTGGTGGTCCGCACACAGAGCTTCTCACCAAAATGTGAAAAATAAGCCCTTCTATTCACATCAAATTGGATAGATATATATATATATATATATGTATGTATGTATGTATGTATGTATGTATGTATGTATGTGTGTGTGTATGTATGGATCGAGCCATGCTGTGTATGTCTATGGGCGCACACAGCCAGCTTGCTATGGGGGCACTCGGAGGGGACAGCGCCAGCAGGGAACTCGAGAAGAGGAGGTAAGGGACTGCTCTGTGAAATAGCATGGTAAGTATAACATGTTTGTTAGCAACTATTGTTAAAAGAATGCCTGGTGATCCTACCAGAACTTCCTGTTTGGTCATCCAGTTGTGCTGTTTCTTTGTCATGTGCACCCCTGATGGAGACTACAGCCTGCTGTGCTAACACACATTGGTCAGGCATGGTATGATGTCATTCAGGGAGCCAGTCCAGAGCAGTTATGTGCAGCTGATTCTGGAACTAGTCAATATAGATGGAAAGTAGCTGAAAGGCTGGAGGAGAGGAGAAAAGGGGAAAATAGGATTTTGTTTAAAAAAAAAAAAACAGTTCATGAAACACAGTGCTTTAGCAAGCTGGCCATACACTGTACAGTCTGATCTTAGGCCCTCCTATTTCCTAGTTTATGGTAGATCTGAAGGAGTTTGTACAGTGTAAGCAATCGGGGTGCTGATGGTGTCATGTCACCGGTGGGGGGGGCAGGAGCAGCAGCTCATCATTTGAGTTTTTTTACATTGGAACACAACAAACTTTTGTGGGTGGGTACTGATAAGTTCACCTTTTTAGGAGCATGTTACACTTATATTTAGGGTCTATTGTGTAACATTCTCCCATGCACCCGGCTCCCACCACTAGTGATCCCAGCTTTGTGATAGATCTTCTATACTGACCCAATGTCACTTTTTGAAAATTGAGCAGCTGTGGTGTTCACAGACCTGTGTGAATGAACTACCACTATTGCAGATGTACTTGTAGTTTGAATAGACTGTGAGTGCACTGCTCAGCACACTCCATAGTTTATTCAGTCTTCCTCTAGTTTTGTAACTAAAACCCTGTATAGGGATACAGGCACAAAGCTAGAGGAAGTCTGCAGAAGCCTGACATCGCACCCACGATCTGCTGATTATGGGTGCAATGCTCTGCAGGCTCCAGTAAATAAATGCACTTTTTTTTTTTTTTGAAAGGTAAACTTATCCTTTGAACATTTACCTATCCTAATGCTGTTGCACTACATGTGAGCTGTGCCAATGACGACGTTATTGGTTTACTGTAGATTGTGCACCGAAGTAGAAAAGCCGTAAAAGCACTTTTAGGTTACATTCACACCGGTGTCCTGCAATTTGTTTTATATAAACGCAGAGAACTTGATTTGAAAAATGTAACTTTATTATACCCAGATAATTTTCACACTGGTGTGATGTGGGAAACCCTGTAATTCAGTGCGTTGCACCTGAATCACACACTGGTTAACAATGACATCTGCAAACCGCTGGGGGTGTCAGTGTAAAGTTAATGACACCCCCAGATCAGATCGCAGTGCGAACTGTGAAATTGTGCCGGAATCGGATCGCATAGATATGAACTCCCATGCGATCCGATTCCAGTGCAGTCCAAAAAAGGGTCCTGCACCATTTTGGTGTGACTGCGATGCAATTTTAGCCATACAGTTTGTATGGCTGAATTTGCATCGCATGGACAAAGCATGTGATCTGTACAGCAATGCGGTGTGAATCGCAATCTAATGTCTGTGATTACACAACCCAGCCTAAAAATTATAGAGTGTTTCAAGTGCAGCTCCTGACACCTCCAGAAGGCTGCACAATACCTGTGTGTTTTTGTGCATCGAGCTGCATTGTTTTAAGTTAGGCCGCCTGTTCAAAATGCACCTCGGCAAACAAAAATTTCAGTCCTGCTGAATTTTTGGCACCATACCAGAACACATACTGCAGACAGTGGGAGTAAAAGAAGCCCTTATCATTGGTATCAGTGGCAGTAATATTAAAACCCACCATTGATGTCAGTGGACACAATGATAACCCCCAGTGTTGGTGCCGGTGAATGCATTAATAGCCCCCCCGTGTTGGTGCCGTTGGATGCATTAATAGCCCCACCAGTGTTGGTGCCGTTGGATGCATTAATAGCCCCCCCCCCCAGTGTTGGTGCCGTTGGATGCATTAATAGCCCCCCCCCCCCCCAGTGTTGGTGCCGTTGGATGCATTAATAGCCCCCCCCCCCCCCCCCAGTGTTGGTGCCGTTGGATGCATTAATAGCCCCCCCCCCAGTGTTGGTGCCGTTGGATGCATTAATAGCCCCCCCCCCCCAGTGTTGGTGCCGTTGGATGCATTAATAGCCCCCCCCCCCCAGTGTTGGTGCCGTTGAATGCATTAATAGCCCCCCCCCAGTGTTGGTGCCGTTGAATGCATTAATAGCCCCCCCCCCTTGTTGGTGCTGTTGAATGCATTAATAGCCCCCCCCCCCCCCAAGTGTTGGTGCCGGTGCAAGAGCTGTGAGTCCCACTTTGTTTTTAATGGGGCATCTAATCGCTGGGAAACAGGATTGGGTTGAATGGAAAAAAAAAATATTGGTGCCTATGAGGCTTTAGGATCGTACAATACAGGGGGCCCTTGAGGTTGCAGTGCAGCCTCCACATATTTTTGTTAAAAAAACGAGGTTTCAGTTGTATAACACTTGCAAATAGTTAGGCAGTGTAATGTGTGTTTTGTTTTTTTTTGTTTTTAAGCTCGGTGAACCCAGGTCAGGACATGGAGTGCCAAAAACCAGAGCTGGTGGGCCACGTGTTGGACTCCAGTTATTTTGATGGTACCCCAGGTGCAAATTGAACTAGGGCTGCAACTAACAATTTCATAAGTAATTAGTTGACCGATTTTTTTTTCTTTTTTTTTTTTTTTTTTTTTTTGGGGTTTGATTAATTGGATAAAAACCTCCAAAAAGTATGTAGTATAATGTACGGTAGTTAAAAAAAGACAAACTATTCTTGAATATCTATATGCAGTGGTAAATATAAATAACCAGCAAAATGTGGAATCCTATTGTTCTGTCTGTTATACTCTGAGAATAACAGACAGAAGAGATACTGTGTGTATATAAGAGGTTGAATCGGGCACAAATCGGAGATCAAAACTTTTATTGAAAGAAAAGAAAAAAGACCTAAAACACATTTTTTCTTTCAGACCGGACTATAATATAATGTTATGCATGACAGACTCCTTTGTCTAGCTTGATACAAGCTCCCTGTGCCAGCTGTAGAAGACATTTAGGCCCCTTTCACACTGGGGCGGTTTTCAGGCGGTACGGCGCTAAAAATAGCGCCTGTATACCGCCTGAAAAAAACCGGCCCCATTCACTCCAGTGTGAAAGCCGGTGGGCTTTCACACTGGAGCGGTGCGCTAGCAGGACCGCAACAAAAGTCCTGCTAGCAGCATCTTTGGAGCGGCGAAGGAGCGGTGTATTCACCGCTCCTATACCGCTCCTTCCCATTGAAATCAATGGGAAACCGCGGGGATACCGCCCGCAAACCGCCGCTGCAGCGGCGCTTTGCGGAGGTTTTTAACCCTTTTGCGGCCGCTAGCGGGGGTTAAAACCACCCCGCTAGCGGCCGCATACCGCGGGTAAAACGATGGTAAAGCAGCGCTAAATATAGCGCTGCTTTACCGTCGCCGCCCCGCACCGCCCCAGTGTGAAGCCAGCCTTAGTAGTAGCAGCAGCAATCTTTTTATATCACTTGTCATGATGGGGTTAGAAAACAAAAATGAACCCTTTTTACTGTAAAAAAAAAAAAAAAAAAATGCAGATAATCACTACTATAAGGGGTTAATTTATACAGTGAAAGTAAAAAAAATATGTATATGTATTAGAGCTGTTCAATTCTGGCTAAAATGAGAATCACGTTTTTTTTTTTTTTCCCTAGAAGATAGATCACGATTCTCGCAGCGTAACATCATCTTTCACATTAAAAAAAAATTGGGCTAACTTTACTGTTTCTTTTTTTTTTTTTTTTCGCGGGACATTTTTTATTTATTTTTTTTTTTTTTAATAAAGGACTTGTCCCAATGTGTGTCCTGTCATTTTTGACACTTTTTTTTTGATTATTTTTGTGAAATGGTAGGGGTACAATGTACCTGTTACCAATTCACATGGGGGGGTGGGTGGTCCGGGGTCCCCTTGGCTTCCAGATTCCAATTAGCCCCCCGCAGACCCCACAACCACCGGGCAAGGGTTGTGGGGATGAGGCCCTTGTTCCCATCAACAAGGTGCTTTGGGGACCCCAAAGCATCCTCCCCATGTTGAGGGCATGTGGCCTGGAACGGTTGGGGGGGCGCTCTCTCGTTGGACTTCGGCCTGCCAGGTTGTGTGCTCAGATAAGGGTCTGGTATGGATTTGGGGGGGTGGGTGGACCCCTACACCACTTTTTTATTTGTTTTTATTACCAAAAATATGTAGAATGCATATGGGCCTAAACTGAGAAATTTGCATTTTTTTTCTGTGAGACTCGCTGGATCACAGATCCGAGTAAGGGGTCGATCCCGACCCCTTACCACGTGATCAGCTGTCAGCCAATGACAGCTGATCATGTGACAATAACAAAGCCGGTAATCGTGTTTTTTTTTTTTTTCCTCCTCGTGCTGACAGCGCAAGGAGAAAAAAAAAAAGCCGATCACCGACGGCAGTGAGAGGGACATCAGTCCCTCTCACTGCAATGTGCCCAGCAATGTGCCCAATACATGGTGCCCACTATTGCCTAATTAAAGTGCCGCCTACCAGTGCCATCTGTCAGTGCCCACAGTGCCAGTGCTCATCAGTGTCACCTTTCAGTGCTCATCAGTGTCACCTGCCAGTGCTCATCAGTGTCACGTGCCACCTTTGCTGTGCCCACCAGTGCCGCCTCATCAGCGCATATCAATGAAGCAGAAAAATTACCTGTTTGCAAAATTTTATAACAAACTATTCAACATGTGTTTTTTTTTTTTTTTTTTTTGTTTTTGTTTTTTTAATTTTCCATCTTTTTTTGTTTAGAAAAAAAATAAAAACCCCAGCTGTGATTAAATACCACCAAAAGAAAGCTCTATTTGTGGGAAAAAAAATTATAAAAATTTCATTTGGGTACAGTGTTGTATGACCACGCAATTGTCATTCAAAGTACGTCAGCGCCAAAAGCTGAAAATTGGTCTGGTCTCGAGGGGGATTTTAAGTGCACAGTAATCAGGTGGTTAAAAGGGGGATATTTATTATAGCAAAAAGTACTATATATATATATATATATATATATAATATACTATATATATATATATAATATATATATATATATATATATATATATATTTTTATATTTTATTTTATTTTTTTTTCAAAATTGTCGCTTTGTTTATAGCGCAAAAAAAAAAAAATTGCAGAGATGATCAAATGCCACCAAAAGAAAGCTCTATTTGTGGGGGGAAAAAAAGGACGTCAATTTTGTTTGGGTACAACGTCGCACAATTATCAGTTAAAGGGACGCAGTGCAGAATCAAGTGCTCTGGTCAGGAAGGGGGTAAAATCTTCTGGGGCTGAAGCTGTTAAATTACTTTTTTTTTCATTTATTTTTTCTTTTAGGAATCTCATTTTGCTGTGGTACTGTTCTAAACACGGGAAAACTGCCACTTTACAGACATACTATAGCGTTAGACCCCCCCCGGCACGATATTTAAAGGAATATTAAATTTTTTTATTGTTTCACTTTAAGCGTTATTAAAATCACTGCTCCCCAAAAAATAGCTGTTTAAAAAAAAAAAAAAAAAAAACGTTTTTTGCATTGATACATGTCCCCTGGGGCAGGACCCGGGTCCCCACACACTTTTTATGACAATAACTTGCAAATAAGCCATTCAAATGATCACTTTTGATTTTTCATGTTCGCGTCCTCAACTTTAATGGTGTTCGTCCGAATTTCTTTCCTGTTCAATTTCTGGTGCGAACCGAACCGGGGGGTGTTTGTCTCATCCTTACTGCTGAGCTGTAATGGGATTGGAAAGGCCACAGAAAAGGAGGCAGCAGAACACAAGGCTAATCTTACTGTACATTATTTTTAGACTGATTAAAATGATCCGGTTGCTATGGAGACCCAAGCATATATGACTATGAACCCTGCAAGGCTTACAGTAAATTCATAGTGCTCAGTAGTCAGAGGGTTAAATGGCTTCTATGTCCCAACCTTTCTGTAAACTTTGCCTCAAGCTGGGTAAATATCACATTTTTAATGCCTGGGAATTTTTTTTTTTTTTTTAAACGGTTGGTAAAAATAACCCAATATCTTCCAGTAGAAGAGCTGCTGGTGTGGAATCTGTCACCTTTACACCCTGAGAAATATTTGTGGCTCTGTCCACCCTGGTCAGATCTGCTCATGACATGCTGATGAGGAGCGTCTGCACAGGTCCCCGGACTCTGAGTTCTTACACATGGGTTTGATTGTTGGAGACATGGGAGATTAATATTTTTCTTGTACAAAGGGTTTTATTAGTAATCAGTTCAACAGAATAGCTCATCACATCTATGGTCACATAGGAGATAAACATAAAATACCATGAGCAAAAGGAAGACAAAAAAAAAAGAGTGCATTGACATGTTCAGGTCCATAAGGGTAGAACGATTGGGGAGATAAGTATCCCCTCCTAGAGCTACAGTATCCTGGAACACGCTGCTTAGAGCGTAGACAGAAAACGCCCTCATGGGCATGAGGGATGAGAGTAATGAGTGTAGTCCCTGTCCAGACGTCCACCAGGTCATGACTTCGCAGTGAGCGTAAAAACGTTTTAGCATCCGGAGAAGGTGCTTTGTGTTACGAGGGATATTTGTCAAGCGCAGGGTTCAGAGTCACATTGGAGTCTCCTGCCAAAAGGAGAGTACCCTTCTGGTGTGCTTTCAACAAGGAGCAAACATGGGTCAGAAAGGGCCCTGGAATTATGTTTGGGACATAGTATGTCAGGATGGTAACTTCCGTGTCCTGAATAGTACCCTGTTTGCTATTTGCTTTTTTTTTTTGGTCTATCTGCCTACTGCAACTGGACGGTTAGCCAGGTAGAATTGAGGGTACAGAGCGTGAAAATATTTGGGGCAAGAGGAGAAGTGGGTTTCCTGCAGGCACACAATGTCTACTTTTTGTTTTTGGAAGTGAGAGTTCAGGGTATGAACACTCTTGTGCGGAGAGTTCATACCCTGAACATTCGGGGACAGCCAGTTCAGAGCCATGACATCAGGGAGACGTACCAAAAGACTACGCTGCCCAGACACCCTGCAGAATTAAGGGGAGGGCAGAAGAGGAGAGAAGAGATGAGTGAAAAGAGGCAAACCATGAGATTCGGGGCTGAGGAATACTCTGAGCATAATGAACAAGTAAAGCGTAATCGCTTTACTGTATGGGACAAAAGGCCCACAAGGAGGTTGGCCAAGACTACCGTCTGAGCCAAGTGCTGGCACATAGGGGGAGCAGTGGCCCGTCGGAACCACTCGGCTTTCTTTAAATTTAGAGATTTAAAAAATAAAATAAAATAGCTAACATACTAATATAAGGCACTAAGAGTATACAAGTAAAATAAGACCTATACATATGGGTACAAGGAGGTCCCTCATTCTCCTGGGGCTATCATCTCCGAAACGGTGCCTCCCCAGGGAGAGCAAGCGACCTAAGAAACCAGCACAACAAATGCAGGCCGTTAGATCAATAATTGCAAAGTGTAAAACAAACCTGAGCAAAAAGGTTCTATAACGGATTAAACTGGGATGGAAGACATCTATTTATTTGATCACATACACCACTGTCATCCAACCCTTATATAAAAAGGAAAAAATAAATAAAACAATTATGGGCTGCCCATAAGGGGCAGCCAACCTATATTAGGTGAACAGTCTCGTCCAAGTACCTACCCCCACCCACCACACAGTAGTCAAACTTCTGAAGCGACTAGGGCAACAGGTGACTAGACGATAGAAAAAGGCAACAGAGTATTGTAGGTCACCATTCCCAAGGCCGCCATCTCGCAGGCGCCGCCCTTAATTGGGCAGCAATCCACAGTCTCGAGTAAGGGGTCATATGGGTAGGG
The DNA here is from genome assembly GCA_028564925.1 of Lithobates sylvaticus. Lineage (NCBI taxonomy): Eukaryota > Metazoa > Chordata > Amphibia > Anura > Ranidae > Lithobates > Lithobates sylvaticus. The sequence continues at coordinate 71,983,924 of CM053028.1, forward strand.
GGAAAACACACGGGAGTTAGGTTCAATTCCACGAGTATGGGAACAGTGGGTTGGATGGCATCAGGCACCACACATGAGTGCAGCAAAGGACAGTGTCAAATGCACCCATCCAGCCCCAGGAGATCACCGGGGTAGTAGTAATGTATGGAAGTCGGGAAGATGAGGACACCACCGTCGGTGTATATTAATATTTTTAATCATTGCACTAATTTTACCTGTCTGATCACTTTTTATTCTCACTTGGTTTAAATTTGAATTCTCATGCATATATAGACCTTTTGTGTATAGATGGATACAGAGACCCCCCCCCCCCCCCCTGTTAAAATGTCAGGTTTCTGTGATCTAAAAAAAAAATTGGACAAAGGTAAATCATGTCAGAACTTCTCCACCTTTTTTAATGTGACCTATAAACTGTACAACTCAATTGAACAACAAACTGACATCTTTTAGGTGGAGGGAAGTAAAACTAAAATAATATGGTTGCATAAGTGTGCACACACTTAAACCTAATACTTTGTTGAAGCACCTTTTTGATTTTATTACAGTCTTTTTGGGTATGAGTCTATCAGCATAGCACATCTCAACTTGACAATATTTGCCCACTCTTCTCTACAAAAACACTCCAAATCTGTCAGATTGAGAGGGCATCTCCTATGCACAGCCCTCTACAGATAACCCCACAGATTTTCAGTCGGATTCAGGTCTGGGCCATTCCAAAACTTGAATCTTCTGGTGAAGCCATTCCTTTGGATGTATGTTTTGGGTTGTTGTCGTCCTGAAAGATGACATTTCTCCATGTTCAGCTTTCTAGCAGAAGCCTGAAGGTTTTGTGCCAATATTGACTGGTATTTGGAACTGTTTATATTTCCCTCTACCTTGACTAAGGCCCCTGTTCCAGCTGAAGAAAAACAGCCCCAAAGCATGATGCTGCCACCACCATGCTTCACGGTGGGTATGGTGTTCTTTTGGTCATGTGCAGTGTTTTTGCGCCAAACATATCTGTTGGAATTATTATGGCCAAAAATGTCATTTTCATTTCATTTTCCCATTATGTTTTTGAGAGACTTCAGATCTGTTTTTGCAAAATTTAGCCGGGCTTGGATGTTTTTTCTTAAGAAAAGGCTTCCGTCTTGCCACTCTACTCCCATAGCCCAGACATATGAAGAATTCAGGAGATTGTCACATGTACCACACAGCCAGTACTTGCCAGATATTCCTGCAGCTCATTTAATATTGCTGTAGGCCTCTTTGCAGCCTCCCTGACCAGTTTTCTTCTCCATCAATTTTGGAGGGACGTCCAGTCACTGTTGTGCCATATTTTCTCCACTCGATGATGACTGTATTCTCCGTGTTCCACGGTTTATCTAATGCCTTGGAAATTCTTTTGTACCCTTCTCCTGACTGATACCTTTTAACAATAAGATCCCTCTGATGCATTGGAAGCTCTCTGCGGACCAAGGCTTTTGCTGTAGGATGCAACTAAGAAATTGTCAGGGAAGACCTATTGGAACAGCTGAACTTTTATTTGGGGTTAATCCGAGGCACTTTAAATGATGTCAGGTGTGTACTGACTCCTATTTAACATGAGTTTGAATGTGATTGCTTAATTCTGAACACAGCTACATCGCTAGTTATAAGAGGGTGTGCACACTTATGCAACCACATTATTTTTGTTTTTTATTTTTACATCACTGAAACCTGACATTTGAACAGGGGTGTGTAGACCTTTTTATATCCACTGTATATGTATTATGACAGGGGTATCGAAATAAAATTCATGGAGGTCCAGTCTGTAAAATTTTCTTCCAGTAGAGCAAACCTGTTTTTGCTATAATTCATAAAATTTTCATAAGTTCCCCCCCCCCCCTCCCTTACATAGCAGTCCACTCTTTGCACAGCAGCCTGCCTTAACCGCACAGCCCCCACCTTCCTCTACATCAGTGTGCTCCTCTTCCCTGCCCTTCTAGTCCTACCATTCATAGCAGAGCACAGGAGGTGTGATGGGTCTGGATGATGAGCAGGAGCTTCCCAATTTCTCCTGTTAGCCAGTGGGTATTTGGTTGCCACCTCGTGCCATAGCACCCAATCGGCCACTTGTTAACTTGAAAAGTGGAGCAGCTCCCGCCCTCCATCCAGATCTATTGCACGGCTCTCTGCCCTGCTGTTAAGATGGCGGGAGGAAAAGGCCTACAGGCAGCTATATGGTGCGGCTGTAGTGATCCGGACAGGACTGTCATTCATTCTGGGTCTGGACACCTTTCGTGTGTGTGTGTGTGTGTTTGTGTGTGTGTGTGTGTATGTGTATAATACACAACTTTTCTGTTTTTGCATGCCGTGACCGATAAATCATATACTAAGGCCCCTTTCACACTGGGGCGTTTTTTATGCGGTACAGCGCTAAAAATAGCGCCTGTTCACCGCCTGAAAAAATTCGGCCCCTTTAACTCCAGTGTGAAAGCCGGCGGGCTTTCACACTGGAGCGGTGCGCTAGTTGGACGGCAAAAAAAGTCCTGCTAGCTGCATCTTTGGAGCTGTATAGGAGCGGTGTGTTCACTGCTCCTATACCGCTCCTTCCCATTGATTTGAATGGGAAATCGCGGCAATACCGCCGCAAAGCACCGCTGCGGCGCTCTGCGGGGGTTTTAACCCTTTTTCGGCCGCTCGCGGGGGGTAAAACCGCACCGCGAGCGGCCAAATACCGCGGTTAAAACAGCGCTAAATATAGCGCTGCTTTACCGTCACCGCTGCTCCCCGCCCCAGTGTCAAAGGGGCCTAACTCATTAAAGTATGAGCAATGAGGAGGGAGGGGAAAACGGCTAGTTTGTTTAGTCTGGCTGTCTATTGTTGTCTGTGTCTTGTGAACTGTATTGGTTCCTTGTGTCTTCAATGTTGCAAATCTTAAATAAATTTGAAACAATAAAACCGCTGTCCATTGTTTTGAGATAGATAGATAGATAGATAGATAGATAGATAAACATACCTGGAAATCGGACGTGCTGTACATGAGTAGTTCCACCATATTATGATCTAGTCAACTCCTATTTAATTGATCTTCCAAATTGCACCAAACATCCCATACTTTGATATTTACAGGGACAGTTTTTGTTATAAATAGATCTTTACATAAGGAATAATTTGTTTTGACTGCATTTATCCATTGGGGAATAGTAGGGCAGAGGTTTGCATCCATTCATGTGACAAAAAAAGTTTCCTTCAAGAAGGTTTTGGTGTGTCTGGGCCAAAGATCCTCATCAAGTATACTGCAGAGACAGACTTCTGGAGTATGTGAAATGGGGATAGATATCAAGGAAATTTTTTATTACTGGGCATCCCCAAATCATATGAACAAAATTCTTTACATGCATACAATTTAGTTTTTTTTTTTCTTGTATCCAGACTTGTCCATTTCCCCCTACGGCTACATTCACCCTGGTGATTAGGGCTGGGGTGATTTGTAGTAGCAGTTTCTGCTGTGGATCTCAGCGGCCGCTGGCCCCATTCACTATAATTCCAGATTGCCAGCTGCTGCAGCTGTTTGCGGATGTCTGCATACGTCCAAAGACGTCCAGTGCACACTGCAGGTAATCGCTGGCTGTGAAAATAGCTGTGGCTGCTGGTGAACTGTCATTATATTGAAGGGGGTTCCTCATGATTTAAGCTCCAAAGGGTGGAGCTAAACACGGTGGTGTGGCCCGGTTGGAGTCCGGGCTCAGGCTGCCATTCATCTCGCTTCATGCACATGGGTCTGCTGCATGTGTGGCTTATGGATCTTTTCCTTTGACATTGCTGAAGGGGGCTGGCGGCTGCACCAAGCCGCAGCAGGAATCTCTGATTTCCTGCTGCTACTATATGCACCGGCCCGAATTGCCAGTGTAAATGTAGCCTAAATCAGACGTTCAGTCAGCATCCCTGCTTAACAGCTGCTGGGGTTACAGTTTAAAGTGACAAAATGTAAATGATATGCTTGTACTCGGAACAATCCATACACACCCACTACTCAATGTTCCTGTACTCTATTGGCCTGCCAGAGCTCTTAAGAATAACTTGTTCTTCCTGCTATAGTAGAGCATGTACTCTGCTCCCCCTTCTCCCCATAATGTAGTATATGGGCCTATCCCCAGGCCCCATCACTGTCACTCATGGGTGGGGGTTCCGAAGCCCAATTTAGGACTCCAGTAGGTGAACACCGGTGGCTGTGGAGCGTGGGGAAAAATTATTGGTGGGGATGATGGTATATTGGGAGAACCTATTACTTTGCCTTGGAAGGGCACATCAAGAACCAATGGAAAAGTCAGTAGTCCATCTGCTTACTTTTGTATATCGAAGGAAGATGGTCAGCGAAACAGCCAGGTATCTATGCAGCTATGGCAGCTTCCATGTTTCTTTTTTAGGCACGCTTTCCTTATAAACTGTAAATGTGTTCAGTCTCCTCTGATTCAGGGCTGTTCCAGGATTTCCATAAATTCTAAAAATATCTCCTTTCCTAGAGGCATGCTGTGCCCATGTTTGGGAGCAGCATGTCGTGTTAGACGCCTGCTACCCATACCGAATGATAATTTCTTCGTAAGAGCCAGGTAATAAAATATTCATCTGCGGTCCTGTGTGCGCGGGGGAATATTTTGGCTTTGAGGCTCTCTCCCAGCTCTTCAATGCACGCCCTCCCTCTCATGAATGTTCGAGGTGTTAATGGCTTGTCGTTTCAATCAAGCCGCCTTGTGAAAGACCTTCTCATTCTGTTGCCTGATGGGCCCTGGGCTGTTAATTGGATAAAGTGCAAACTCTACAACAAGCGATTTTCATGAGGACAGGCGATGGTCGGTGCGCTGGGAGTGTTCTTGGCACACCAGCTGAGCTCCCTGTGCGTGCAGCCATGTCTGACCCGAGTCGTTTTATCTTCATGCTCTGCTGATTTGACATTTACACGTCCCAAGTGTTGTGCAAGGCTGGTGACCGCGGGCGGATGGTTCACGCAAGTGCATAATTTTGTACAGTGCCATGAGCTATGTCTAACAAGGATCTTGGTTGATTTGTTTTAGAGAAAATTATTTTTAGTAATTGCAGTGTTTACATTTTAAAGTGGTAGTACATCCCCCCCTATGGCTTACTTGTACCACAGGTAAGCCTAAAATGGGGCTTACCTGTAGGTACGTAAATATCTCCTAAACGTGTACTGTTTAGAAGATATTTACTATAGTATTAACCCGCGACCTCACCGACACATACGCACTGTACTCTCAATGGACAGCGTGCTGTCCATTGAGCGAGCCATGCCGGGGCTGTGAATCCTGCGCTCATGTGCAAGAGTGAAGTCATCGCGGCTCGGACAGTCAAACAGCCAAAGTCTGGGAAACATGGAAGGAAGCCTGGGGGAAGATGTAAGCGCCGGGGGAGCTTTGATGGCTTCGTTCCAAAGTAAGTATTTCCTAATGTGCTAGTATGCGGTTTACTACCGCTTTAAAGTAGATGAAAAGCCAAAGTGAACAGGGTGGATAAAAATCAATGATTTATATAAAAAAAATAATCAATTTAATTGATAAATTATAGAGATTATCTATAGAGATTTTTTTATTTAAGATGCATTAATAATTTAGTTTCATTAGCATGAAATGAAGCTTAGTTATGTAGCATGAGGATGTAGCACACATCACTTTCTTGCCATAAGGAGATCCTATTTACATCTTGCCTATTCTTATTCTTTTTGATGCTGCATCCTTGTATTATGCCGCCTTAGCTCCCGCGGTGGTATCGTGTCCTCGGCCAACCCTTATGTCGGCTGTCCCGCACTGCATTTGCTGTCTGGGTTAGAATGTCTGTCACATCCGCTCCTGACGAGTGGGAAAACCCACGAAACGCGTAGAGCTTTATTTGATGCCGCAGTTACACCTCATACCGACTGTCATTGATTTACTTATGATCATTATACTCTATGATGTTGTTTATATAGCATTTGGTGGATGTACATTACCGTGTGGATGCATGTGCCAGTATTGGGCATGTTGCTATTGACATATGCTTGTTATGTTTAACTATTCATTTATATATTTACTACCTTGATTATGTATTGTTATGCATGTACTTTTTTATACTTATGATGCTCAGCCTGTGTGTGTGTGTGTGTGTATGTGTGTATGTGTAAAATAAATAAATATATATATATATATATATATATATATATATATATATATATATATATATATATATATATATCTCTCTCTATCCAATGTTTTTAGATTAATGCTATTAAATCAATACTCTATACTGGAATTTACCTCCATTATTCAATTGCTTCATCTAAAGTCCCAACTTTCCTTTTGCTTTCGATATAAGGTAAAAGTCAGCTTTTTTTTTTTTTTTTTATACAGCAAAGACACTGGGATACATAATGTTAGTAGGGATGTTACTGATTAAAATTTTCGTGTTCGATTAATCGATTTTTTTTTTTTTTTTATTTATCTTTTTTATATTGATTAATCGACTAATTTCTGTTAATTATAACGCACATACAGATCCAACTACTTTTAGATGATCTCCTTGCATTGCAACTCTGCATAAGTCAGTGGTTAATGTGGTGTATATACAATCACCCGACACTAGTTAGTTTCCACAATCCATGACTTAACTTCACAGTTTACACAAATACATTTTGAATTCAAACTGTAGCACTGACGTAAGTAATTTTTCCACAGTAGCGTGACAATCCCTCCACCTCCGATCTAACTAATCACTCTCACCTTATGGCATGGACCCCTGTGCAAACAGGTGGTCATGCAAGCGGGTATCAAAAGGGTTAACACGGACCATAAACTTCTCTCACGTCTCCTTAGATCTCAGAAAGGACGCCAGGTCATGGGTAGAAAGAAAAGATCTAAGTGCTCACCGCTTAAGTATAAGATTTAATTCTTGTGTTCAAACACAAACTACTCACATAAAGATGATAAAAACACAGCATGTAAAAGCCGACAATCATTCTGGGTGACGCCATGCGTAGCTCCTCCCCCCCCCCCCCCCGTACGCGTTACGTTCAATCAGAACTTCGATGTCACCAGACTCCTCCCCCCTTGCCTTCGTTAGCAGACAGAGGCACTTGGGGAAGGGGGGAGGAGTTCGGAACTCCCTGAAGACCAGGACCCGGCGGAGAGGTGAGAATTTTGATCGATCAAAAAAAATTAATCGAACTCTTTAATTTTCACAGCCCTAAATGTTAGCTAACGGAGGGGATGGCATGATCATAATATAGTGGCTTAACAACCACATTAAAGCTTTATGAGTTTTTGTGATTAGGTTTACATGCACTTTAATCTTAATTTTAGATGTGACTTTTGAATTTTTTACATGCTTATTCCTCCTATGCAGCACTATGAAGCAGAGGCTGCATATGTGGGGAGAAAACATTGCAGTTTCCGTGTATATTTCTGTAAACAATTTGTGTATAAATATGTTTTAAAAACTTTAGAGACCCCATCATGGAGAAACAGCCCCAAACTGTTCCTGGTATGTGTACAGGCTGTTCAAGGTGTGCATACCTGCAGCAGCCTCCCAAACGTTATTGAATATATTGATCGCCGGGGCCCTTCTGACAAACAAAGCTCAAACTATGGGGTAGTGTTGGAAGTTGCACTAAGCCCTGCCCCCACACATGGCTCTTCATTTTAGCACTTTTGGGAATTGGCAAAACTGGTCTGGCCCTGATGGGAAGGTTTTGCTCAAACCGCCATCCTACAAGAATCTTTGTTTGAACCCTTTTATATGGATATGTGGTATATAATATCTGTTGCTGTTATCTGCAGGTTCGTGTGGTGCTGAAGTACAGACATTGCGATGGCAGCTTGCGTATAAAAGTCACAGATGATGTTGTGGTAAGTTGTCTTATGTGTCAGACTGCTGTTCATTTTGGCAATTCTATTGCTCTAGAACAGGGGTCTCCAAACTGCGGCCCGGGGGCCATATGTGGCCCTTTGCTTGCTTTTATGCGGCCCTCGTGCGCGGTTTCATTCACTGATACCAACAATGGGGCATAATCCCCCCCCCCCCCACTCACACCAATGAAGGGACACAATTCCTCCCAATTACACCAAAGATGGGGCACTATTCCCCCCCCCCAATGGTACACAATTTCTCCCAATGACACCAATAATGGGCCCATTGAAACCAATGATAGGGGACAATCCCCCCCCCCCCCCAATAAAACCAATGATGGGCACTATTCCCCCAATGAAACCAATGATGGGGCACAACTTCTCCCAATGATGGGGGAATAGTTTCTTCCAATGACACAAATAATGGGGACCAATGATGGGGGACAATTCCTGTAAGTGATTCCAACAATGGGGCAAAATTCCTCCCACTGACACTAATGATGGGGCACAATTGCTCCCACTGAGACAAACAATGGGGCATTGAGAAAAAAATGATTGGAGGACCTTTTCTACTTCCAATGGCCACAGTCTGGCCCCCCTAAAATCTGAAGGACAGTAAACCGGCCCTTTGTTTATAAAGTTTTTGGAGACTCTTGCTCTAGAACAGTAGTCTCAACTGCGGCCCGGGGCAATATTGCTTTTTTACCCAGCCCTTGGGGCAATATTTCATCTTCTGATGCCAACAATGGTACAATGGGATTTTGCCGACTTGTGTTCTGTGGTGCGTTCCAAATTCACATCAACTACATGCAGACACCTATTGACACAAGCGCTTACGGAGCCTCAGAAAGCCGTACAACCTGATAAGTGTTCTTATCCTTCCTCACTCTATCCCAAAACCAGAAGAAAAAAAGGTTTCAGCTAACACTTTTTTTTTTTTTTTTTGCAATAGCCATGCAGACTTGAGGAGAATTTATTCCTATATCATATGCACATGTACAAATGTTAATATTGTTTAGACCGGCCCAAAGCGGTTGGAAGTCACATTTGTTTTAGTCGCTGCACAAACTTCTATAGTAAACTACACTTGTCAAATTCTGCGCATATTCGCTATAGCCTATGCGCATAGATTTTTCTCATTCAGATGGCATCAATTCATGATTGTATGCACTGTCGATTTGTTTATGTTGGTGAATCAGGTCCGATGTATGTAGAGTTGTACACTTGCCCTATTTCTTAATGTTCACACATGCACATTAAAATTACGTCACACAATTACCGAGCTTTTAACCCCGCTAGCGGCCGAATAAAAGGTTAAAAGCGCCGTGCCGAGGCACTTTGCAGGTGCTGCCCATTGATTTCAATGGGCAGGGGTTCTTTAGGAGCAGTGTATACACCGCTCCTAAAGCACCTCAAAGCTGCTTGCAGGACTTTTTTTGACATCCTGTCAGCGCAGCGCCCCAGTGTGAAAGCACGAATTGCAGATGAGGCAATTTTCAGGTGCTATTTTTAGTGCTAAAGCGCCTGAAAAAGGCCTCCAGTGTGAAGGGGGGTATCGATATCCACAACAGCATTGACACAAGAACAAATTTATACAGTTACTTCCTGCGCACACATACACATTCTGAACTGATATCTTTTGTGATAATGTGAGGATGTAAACACAGGGTTTGTACATATGCATAGATCAGGGCTTCAGAAGATCTATTTAGAGCAGGAAAACATGTCTTTTGGTTTTCTTTGGGTGTTGGTATTCCCAGATTGGGTTCCAGAGTTTGGATATTTAGAAGAGTTTTAGGTGTCTACCCCGCTGAGCTACAAACACTTTGGAGCCAATTTGGAAATGAGATGGAGAGGGTCAGTGGTATGTATTTTCAGGGGTAGCTGAGACACTAGTATGATGTAATGCCATTGTACGGGACCCTGCACTACCAACCTCTGGAGTGGAGAGATCGTTTCAACACTGTGGTGCTATCTTGGTTGTGAGACAGTAGGGTTTTGCAAGGACCAGATGGATTCCTTTTTTAAGCCATTGGATCCTGTCAGCAGGCTGGCCTTCTGCCTTTAATTCTGCCCCGCTGCCTGTCCTCTGTCTGTTAAATGCCCAAACTTCAGTGGCAATTGCAGGTTCTGGAACTTGACAGTTATGAGTAAGTAAGGGTTGGGGCTAAGCACTGGGAATAGTTTGTGCACAGGTTTTGGCCCCATTTATACCTACGCCTAGGATCCAGGGGGCTTCATGTGGAGACAGAATCTTTTTGAAGACTGTCGCAGGCAATGCAGCTTTGTTACCTTTTTAGAAACATTTTTGGCAAGGTCAGGTTCACTTTAACCTCTTGACTTCTACTATCTGTAGATTAAATTTTCCGCAAACTGTTCCTTATTTATATTTTACCTGGTCATTAGCAGCGTGCATATGTGTGCACTTGTAGTTCTGAGATTGGGATGTCCGTTACAGCCACAGTTCTTTAAAATACAACCAATCAGTAAGAATTTGAATGTTTAGTGTTAAATCAATATAACTGTGCTAGCGTATTTATAAAATATTCGTTTGTCCTCCTATTTACCTTTTTTTTTTTTTTTATATATTCTTGAAATTTAAAGCCAAATGTGAAAGGTTACCTGAGGCTTGACAGTTGCTGCCATGTCGGCTCTCTAGTCTCGCGCTCCTAACACAAGCTCTCCTACTCCTAAATTTGCTTGACTGTATCACACAGCAGAAATAGAGGCCTAATCAGGAGCAATGCAAACAGTGGTGCTCTGTTCTTGAGTGCTCTCGGGAGCTGTAAGCATGTGTTATTGGCAAAAAGTCCACAGAGCAGCAACTGTCAAACTCTCTGCCTCTCATGCTACAGATTCAGGCAAAGTATGTAGCCCTAAATAAGAGGACAGGTATACAATTTTATTATCAAGCTTACCACTGCATAATTTTTGTAAGGTTTAACTTGGAAAGAAAATGTGGACTATTTTATAATTCTAATCTTAGTCCTGTATATACTAAAGTGCATCTAAACTCAAAACCAAAATCTATTGCAGTTACCAGTCAGTCCTTAGATATGGTGGCGGCATTTGTTTTTAGGCAAGTACAGAAAACGCGTTTGATTTTGCCAGAAATGCAACGCCTGTGAACTAAAAGACAGCATAAACAATGTTATCTTTTTTTCAAACTACTAGTCTGAAAAGTCTAATATGTAATGGAGATGAGCAAAGGCAGACATGTTTAAAGTGTACTTGAATCCATGGACTTTTAAGTAAAATGTAGAAATCCTTTACATACTTGCTTAAAAGAAGTGTGTGTTGTTTCTTTTTTTTAAGAATCTAATTTACCTAGGTGGATGTAGAATCGATCCGATGCTGCATCTGTCCCCCACCAGCTCAAAGACTGATAACCGAGTGAGCAAAGACTGCTGATCGCTCGGTTCTCAGAGCTGTGGGAGCAGAGAGCTGTCAGTCACCGGCTCTCTGCTCTGCCCTCCCATGCTCACTGGAGTGCTGGGCTGTGGAGGGGTGGGAGTGGCTGGCTCGGGCTCTCAGTGGCTCGCTGGTCCAGGGTTGTGGGTGGATCCTGACCATATTGTTGCAATCTTGCCCCAGCATGGACCAGCTCTGTGACCTCAGCCGACAGCAGCTGTCTGCTGAAAATTGGTCACTGGCTGTGGATCACAGGAGTGCTGTTCTACACTGCAAACAAGCTTTGGCTGTACTTCTATAACTGCTGTTCATTATAGCCTCAATTCCATTCATAATGAGAACTAGAAAGTCTTCTATGTACAGTTATGCCGGTTGGGTTACATCTTGCCATCCAGGGCCTCTGCGGAGCCACCCTTATGTTCATGCTCTTGGGATTATGCTGTGTAGGTGAAGAGCCAGCGCAGACACAGCCTTGTTTAACTGTAGCATTGCCTACTAGCTTGTAGGTTGACCACTGCTTTCCCTGGCTCTTGTATTTGTGATACAACAGTGTGTGCTCCCTGGCAGGATGTACAAGGAAGCGGCATTGAAAGTGCTGCTATTAACAGGAGGTTAATAATAAATTTTGCCAGCAAACTGGATGTACGGTTTCTTGCCCACATCCCTAGTACAGACAAAGGGACAAAAAAAATTCCTCAAAGTGGGATTTTAACAGACCAGAAACGGTAGGTAATATAAAAGTACAAAGTTTGTTAATGGAACGTCCCAGAAAGTTTGCTCAATTAAAAACAAACACATATTCTGTATGATGACTGCATTGAACCAAACCAATGAAGAACCTATTGATCAACTGCCCATTGGTAATGGGACAGAAGAAAATCTGATGCGTTTCAACAAAGATAGTGGAGGTCTTCTTCAGGGTCAATAGGATATGCAGTTCCAGATTTTTTTCAAGGTTTTTCCCATGTGCTGATGATTCAATGGATGGAAGTCATAACTCGAGAGCAGAAAATAAAACCGCTATAGGTGTGCCAGCAAGCGAGGGGGGGGGGGGGGGGGTTGACAACGCTGCCAAACGGGGCTCCAATTCCAAACCCAAAGGGGCCAGGGCTCCAGAAATCTTAATCGAATAGTGCATACAGTCACTAGGTGTATGGGTAATGTAATGCACCGATGTGGCCAGGGGTTAGTGTCATCTCCTTTCCCCTCTCCAGCCCTGGGACCTTTTGCATCCACCAAAAATATTGGCAAATTAACACTACCTCCTGGCCACATTGGTGCATTACATTACCCATACACCTAGTGACTCTCTGCACTCTATATGATTAAGATTTCTGGAGCCATTGCTGAGACTCTCTGGTCCTTCATTTGCCCTGGCCCATTTTGGGGTTTTTGGGTTTGGAATTGGAGCCCCGTTTGGCAGCGATGTCGTCCCTTGCTTGCACACCTATAGCGGTTTTCTGCTCTTGAGTTATGACTTCCATCCTTTAAATCCTCAGCACATGGGGAAAAAATCAGGAACTGCATAACCTATTGTCCCTGAAGAAGACCTCCACTATCTTTGTTGAAACGCGTACATTTTCTTCTGTCCCATTACCAATGGACAGTTGATCAATAGGTTACGCATTGGTTTGGTTCAATGCAGTCATACATGCTATGTGTTTATTTTTATGGATCCGACTTTTTATCGGACTTTCTATTAATGTACTTTTACCTACTGTTTCTAGTCCGTTTTAAAATCCCACTTTGTGAGTAATTCACTTTGATCATTGTCTATTAACTGGAGGAATCCGGAAGAAAATGATAAACAAGAGTTGAAGGTTTAAAGAAGTAATATTGCCACAAGTAATTAATGTTTGCTGTATCCCCCAGAGGACCCATTGCTCATATCTCTTGTCCCTGTTTGAATCCTGTGCTGTGGCTGCTGAGCAGCATGACCGAATAGCTGGCCCCTCCTCCTTCCACTACTGTCCACAACACTGGATGAAGGGGGTGGCAGTTCTGGGTGATAGCTTAGAGGAGAGGGTAGCATGATGTGGGCTTGTGTTTTTGTGAATGATGGCACTGCTCTGCAGTCGTCTGACTATAGGGAAAGCAGGACTATATTCAGTACCAAGTTTTTATCATTCTGGCTGCCTGTGATCTAATTACTAGGAACAATACAGATTGACCAATGATCATCTCTGTAGCACAAAAGCTGCCATGGCACCCACAAGTCTTCAGTGAACACGTGGAAGTTCATACACCACAATGAAACAACTTGGATCTGCATCCCACCTGTGACTTGAGTATTTTCGCAGTCTCAAAGTAGTTAAAATGAACCTGTATTCTGAAATTGTCTTCTTAGGGAGGTTAGGAAAAATAACAGGAGGGTAAACTTGCCTACCAGCTATAAAACGCTGGCCCTGTGTTGTGTTTTAGGTTTTGGGTCACGTGACAGGAAGCTGGCATATTGGGCCACTCTGCATTGTTGGGGCCAGTGCAGCGCAGTATGTACAGGGGTCACAATTGCAACCCGGCACCATGGTCCTGGGGGCCTGTGCAATCCCTTGTATACCTGAATATGAGGGGTCGGCATATAGAGGAAGTGATTTTCCCCCCTCCATTTTCCTTCTGCAGCCGCGCTGCAGGAGGAAAATGGAGGGGATCGGTTACTCTACATCAGGCATATGCAATTAGCGGACCTCCCAGCTGTTGCAAAACTACAAGACCCATGAGGCATAGCAAGACTGACAGCCACAAGCATGACACCCAGAGGCAGAGACTTGATGGGACTTTTGCAACAGGTGGAGGTCCGCTAATTGCATATCCCTACTCTACCTGCTGCCCCGCCACCCCTCCTGTCCACCCCCTGCTGTGATTGGGCTCCTGTGCTCTCTCCTTGCCCCCGCTCATCTCCCGCAGCACTGCCAGGTTCCCGCCGAGTGCTGCAGGGGATGCTTTCCAGATGGAATGTTGGGAAGGGGCCGGTAAATTACACAACTACAAATGTGTAATTTACCGGCTCCTTTCCTTGTCTTAATGAATAAAGTCAGGAATTTGTACCAATAACTGATGCATAGTAAACTGCATTAACTCTGCTTCAGTTTGTGGATGAACGTGAATCTCTGTACGAAGCTATATCCGTCCATTCTGTGCAGCTGAGGCTTCTGTCTCAAAAGTGGAACATCAGAGATCTGTTTAGACCGCTGATATTTCACAAAAGCCCTTCAGTGGTGCTCCTAAAAAAATTATATAAAATTGTAAAAAAAAAAAAAAGAAAAATTACACACAAAAAAAAAAAATTACAAACCGTGGCAGAACTAGCAGCGTAGCAAAGGTCCCACTTGTGACTGGGCCCTGGTGTTCCGCCACTGTAGCGGGCCCTGCCTGGGTGTCAGGTGGGTCCTATATGGTTTCTTGCATTGGGGCCCTGAAGGTTGTAGTTACACCTCTGTGCCAGTGTCTTAAAATAATGAAAGTTGGGCTCATGTTAGCTGCTCAGTGCAGTGTTGTTTTGGGTCACATGACAAGGCAGTACTGAGAACCTGGTGGTTACAGTTGATGGGTAATTTTATGCTCGCTTTATTGCCTGTCGACTGAATATATCAGGTCCTGCAGCCCTCCTGCTCCAAGACACATGACCAGCAGCCACACTGTGTCTCCCAGAATGCAATTGGCTTACCTTTTAGTAGGTCATTTCAGCTGCTGCCCCTGTTGTATTGTGGAATGTTCAAGTTAAGTGCAATGTTCTGTGCCCTGTGGCTTTCACAATGTGGTAGTATCTACCCACATGTCCTACTGCTTGCCATCACCTAGTAACACTAATTTGCACAAGACTTTCCAGTGAGAGGTTCCCTTTTAATAAATGAAGTGCCCGTTTTCCTCCTTCTGTATGGATCTGTGACGTGCTGCTTTTCTCTTCCAGTGTTTGCTGTACAGCACAGACCAGGCTCAAGACGTAAAGAGGATTGAGAAATTCCACAGTCAGCTGATGCGGCTCATGGTTGCCAGGGAATCCCGCAGTGCCGCCATGGAAACAGACTGAGAGGCTCCAGATAGGACCAACCTGAACGTACAGATTTTTTTTTTCTTTTTTTTTTTTTTATGTCCAAGACGGAGAAATGACTTTAATACAAAGAGGTGGATAATCAAAAAAGGAGCCGGCTTTTAAACTTGCCAAACGGTGCTCAGCAGTGGTTTTTTTATTTTATTTTCATTATTTTTTTTTTTATTTTTTTTGGAAGTGCTATGCTTTCACGTGAAAGCTTCTATTTATTAATGGAAGAACATATTTGAATTCCCCTGTGGACATCTCACTCTCCAAAATAATTAATAAAGGCAGCATGTAAATATTATAAAGGTTTTTTTTTTTTTGTTTTTGTTTTTTCAATTTTTAGGGCTATGGAGAAATTATCTATAAGATACATTGAAAGTCATCTGCCTTACAGTGTTTCACCTCATTTTATTTGACAAAACTATTAAAGGATATTTAATCTCTTTTGATTCTCTTGTGCTCCTAATTTTTGTTTAACTTGGTATTGCATCATGTATGCAAGCCTTCATTTAAAGCAGAACTTTACCCATAACAACTTGATAAATATAGTTCTTTAGCAAGGAGCATGAATTCCACATTAATAATTATGCTACCAAAATGAGTGCATAGTGTAAATTGCCTCCAGCATTGCTCCTCTTTCTTCTTTCTGGAAGCTGCCATTTTGCTAAAGCCCAGAGCCCCTGAACAGCAGTAAATCGTAAAGCAAAACTAAGCCCATCGATTTAACGGTTTAAAAAACAGTTGTATTCCTGGAATGCTGGCATTGCTAACTGTCACATTTGCTTGTGTCCTCAACCAAAAAAAAACATCAAATAGCTGTCATAACTGATCACGTGCAGCACCGTTGCAGATCAAACAGAAGCTTGGCTGTAAATGATAGGAGGGTTTATTTCCACTTTAAGGGCTAGTTTACACTTGCTTCAAAACGTTGCTTCTGACAGGCTTTGTTAAAGCTCTCTGAACACCAGTCAAAGCTCCTGTTACTAAATAAAATAGTTAGCTTACAGTCCTGTTTACACCTTGCTTTTGCTTGGGGCTTCGGTGGAGCTTCAAGCGAGCTTTGCCATAGACTTCTATGGAGGCTTTGAAGCACCACTAAAGCTACATGGGGTACAATTTTTGAAGCAAAAGCAAGGTGTAAACAAAACTGTTAGCTAAACTTTTATTTAGTGACAGGCGCTTTGATTGGCCGTTCAGAGAGCTTTAACTGCTTCAGCCCAGGAAGATTTGGCTGTTGTATGTCCAGAGCATTTTTTGCGATTCGGCACTAACTGCCAATTCAGTGCACACTTTAACTGACAATTGTGGGACCCTGCACCCAAACGAAATTTGGCGTCCTTTTTTCCCCCACAAATGGAGCCTTCTTTTGGTGGTATTTGATTATCTCTGTGGTTTTAACATTTTTGCGCTATAAACAAGTTGAAGAAAACACTATTTTGTACTTTTTGCTATAAAAAATATCCCTTTTTTTTTTTTTTTTTTTTTTTTTTTTAAAATATATATATATTTTTCTCTGTTTAGGCTGATATGCATTCTACATATTTTTGGTAATAAATAATCGCAATAAGCATATATTGGTTTGCGCAAAAGTTATAGCCTCTACAAAATAGGGGATAGATTTTTATTTTGGAATTTTTTATTTTACTAGTAATGGCGGCGATCTGCATTTTTTTTTTTTTTTTTAAATCTGGACTGCGACAATATGGCGGACACTTTTGACACATTTTTGGGACCATTGGCGTTTATTCAGTGATCAGTGCTAAAAAAAAAATTCACTGATTACTGTAAAAATGTCACTGGAAGGGAAGGGGTTAACTGTTCCCTAGTGTGTGTTCTAACTGAAGGGGGGGTGGGACTGTCTAGGGGAGATGACAGATCGCTGTTCATACTTTGTATGAACAGATGATCTGTCTCTTCTCCCCTCAGAGACCCAGGATTTGTGTGTTTACACACACACAGATCCTGGTTCTCGTTGTGTCATGAGCCATCGCGCCCGCCGGGCACTCGCAGCGGTCGCTCGCCCCTAGTGGCCACAGGGCAAAGCGACGTAAGGTAACATTGTTTTGCCCAGCCGTGCCATTCTTCTGCAGTAAAACTGTGGCGGCTGGTTGGCAAGTGGTTAACAAAGCCTGTCCAAAGCCTTGTTTTGACGCAAGTGTAAATGAGCCCTAGGGTTGTCGGCAGATTTGGCCTCTACAAACTCGGCAGTGCCTAAAAATAGAGGTGCAGAGATTAAAATTTAAAAAAGATGGAGCGCTAAAAAGGCAGCTATTGCGATATGGAAATGGTTCCAAGGTCCTGATGTGTCAGTAGGCAAAGTTCATTCACTGCTGAGACCAGACCAGGGTTTAGGGGTTCTGGTCTGTATCAGTGTGGACAGCCAGCTGTAGAGAGCAGAAGCAACTCTGTGGATATGGGTGAGAGAGAGAGAGAGGAGCGGCGCCACTGAGTGCAGTATGTCAGTTAACCACTTCAGCCCTGGAAGGATTTACCCCCTTCCTGACTGGGTAATTTTTTGCGATACGACACTGCAATACTTCAACTGACAATTGCGCGGTCGTGCGATGTTGTACACAAACAAAATTGATGTCGTTTTTTTTTTTTTTTTTTTTCCACCCCACAAATAGAGCTTTCTTTTGGTATTTGATCACCTCCTGCGGTTTTTATTTTTTGTGCCAGAACCCAAAAAATACCAACCATTTTGAAAAAAAACACTATTAACTTTTTGCTTAAATATCCCAATTTTGAAAAAAAAATAATAATTTTCCTCAGTTTAGGCCGATATGTTGTATTCTACATATTTTTGGTAAAAAAAAATTGCAATAGGCGTTTATTGATTGGTTTGCACAAAAGTTATAGTGCCTACGAAACAGGTTATTGATTGCTTTATGGGGGTTTTTTTTTTTCTCTCGGGACTGCGACATTGCGGCGGACAGATCGGACATTTTTGACACTTTTTTTTTTTTTTTTTTTTTTTTTTAAGTATTAGAAACCATTGACATATTTATTCAGCAATCAGAGCTATAAATGGCCACTAATTACTGTATAAATGTTGCTGGCAGGGAAGGGGCTAATACTAGGGGCAATCAAGGGATCAATTTGGAATCCATGGACCTGTACAGCACCCCGCCAGGACAATGTTAGTCATGTAGCCAAGGGTCCAGCCCTCAAAGAGGAGCATTACAGGCAAAAAACCTTGTTTCTTTTTCCACGAGGCTCGGGTACCATCCATGTTGGCCTTGCTTGCCATTTTGACTGGATCAAACTGCATAGCCCCTTGATCCTGGCAAGGATTTCTCCAATGGGGGCCGTTTTCTTGAAGAACTTCAATCCACTGTGACCATCACCTTGAGACACTGGACCTTTTTAGCAGCCCTTTGAATTGAATGGACTATCCTAACTCAATGCAAAGATGAGGAAAACTCCTTAAAAAAATAAAAAAGTAGGGGGCGGTTTAAAAAGGGAAAAAAAAAAATTCTTTAGTGTACATCACGGGACACAGAGCAACCATGGTAATTTCTATGTGGGTTATACGCCACCTATAGGTGAATGGACACTGGCACACCCAAAGACCGGAAGTCCCCCCCCCCCTCTATATAACCCCTCCCATACAGGAAGTACCTCAGTGGTGAAAAAAAAGTGTCTCAAGGTGATGGTCACAGTGGATTGAAGTTCTTGAAGTAAACGGCCCCCATTGGAGAAATCCTTGCCAGAATCAAGGGGCTATGCATTTAGATCCATTCAAAATTGCAAGCAAGGCCAACATGGATGGTACCCAAGCCTCGTGTAAAAAGAAACAAGGTTTTTTTTGCCTGTAATGCTCCTCTTGGAGGGCTGGACCCTGGGATTACAGGCCCTTGGATACCTGACTAATTCAAAGCGTTGTCCTGGCGGGGTGCTGTACAGGTCCAAGGGTCTGGACCCCAATATGTAGGGGGACCTAGTCCTTGAAGGTCCGTTCAAAGACCTGGCCTGCCGTGATGGGTGAAGATTGGGTCTGGTTGTGTGTTTTTTTTATTTTTTTCTTCCAGCAAACCCTGCGCCGGGAATGGTAAGTTTTTTTAAAGAAAAAAAAAAATGGGAAAGGAACACATTTGGTTCACTTCAAAGGATTCCTTCTGAGTAGCGAATGCCTTGCCTGTTTTTCACCACTAGAGGGTGTATTGTAACATACCCGCTTTTCATGCTTGTTTTCTGTGTGCAGTGCTCCTTTTTGGAGACCGCATTACCCCTCATCCCGTTTTGCCAGTTGCCTGGGACCCCCCGCCTCCTACCCATGGCAGGCAGCCAGCCCTCCCTCCAGAGATTGGTTCAGACAAGGGGAGCAGGGCAGCCAGCACCCTCATCCACGCGTGCGAAGGTCAGCTGGCAAAGGCTGCTGCAGGATGCAGGGGGGGGGGGGGGGTGGCTTAGATGAGGCCGGCGTGCATGGCGCAGGCCATAAAGTTTGTGATTCTGTGAGTCTGGTGTCTGATGGAGGGACACAGAGTATACTGGGCATGTAAGCGCTGTATAGGTGTGGATACAGGCATGTAAAGGCACGTCTATGGGCCATTAGGCAGAGAAGTGATGGCATTTTTTGCTGGACTACAGCTCAACAGTGGATGCATATTGTGAGTACCTCTGCATTTTGTGTTAAGGATTGTCTTCCCGAAAGAAAGGTGGGGGGAATACAGCAGGGAGGAGTGCTGATGTCAGGGTCTGAGGATCCTAGTCATGCTTCCACAGTACTATCCTCCCCTGAAAGGCCAGGTGCAACTGGCCAGTCTGAGCCATTGAGGCAATCAGGTAAATGGGGTACATCCTATGTTTCAGTCTCTGCATACGTCACCAAGGATGATTTGGCATTAGCTGGGTTGGAGGGAAAAATAGCCAACGTGATCACGTCTGTCTCCCAGTCTGGGGAAAAAATACAAAAGGTCCTCTTCTCCCCCCTGACCTTCCAGTTTTGGAACAAGAATGGGCAGATGACATTGAGGTGCCATTGGGTGACAGGGAAGAGGGGCAGGCAGATGACTCCTCTTCTGAAGGATCCTGCTCAGCCTCGCAATCCCAAAAACTGCTGGTCCAATCCCTTTATGGAATTGGTCTGTTCGGCATATAAATTGCCCCCAGTGGAGGTGGCTGGGGCCCCCTTTTCTTCTATGGGTTCTTTGAGGGCTTCACGGGGCCTACATGCTTTCCCTTTACACCAACTACTGGAGCAACTAGTATATGCAGACTGGGATCACCCAGATAGGCATTTTCTCCCTCCTCTGTGATTTTTCTCTTCTTTATCCAATGGAGGAAAAATTCACTAAAAAGTGGAGTTTGCCAGCAGTGGATGCTTCTATTTCCTCTGTAAATAGGAGTCTAACTTGTCCAGTAGACAATGTCCAGGTTTTCAAAGATCCAGCTGACAAGAAGCTGGAATCTTTACTTAAAGCCTGTTTTTTTTTTTTTTTTTTTTTTTTTTCTTTTCTTTCCTCTATAAGCTGGGTCAGCAGTAGAGGCTGCAGTAACAGCGATAGGTGTTTGTCAATCTTTAAAAGTCCAGCTCAAGCAAGTCATTAAGTGTCCCTACTCAAGGGGAAAAAATTGCGATTCTCATTTTAGCCAGAATCGTGCAGCTCTAATGCACACCACACTTTTCACAGAGTTATTTGTAAAAAAAAAATTGAAACTATTTATCATTTTCCTTCCACTTGACAATTATGTGGCACTTTGTGTTGGTCTATCACATAAAATACATTTACGTTTTTGATAAACATGCGAAAATGGGCAAAATTTCAAGGGGTATAAATACTTTTTTCAAGGCACTGTATACGCAGAGCTGCCTCCCTGTAGCAGTAAAACTACTATAAGGCGATCAGCTAGTGGTTAAATTTGTTGATTTGGGGGACATTTGTATGCAGACCACCCTAGGAAATACCCACATAAAGTATGATGCTGAGCCTCCATGACTGAAAGAACTTAAATTCATTGAATGAAATGAGTGGCTAGGGACTGAGGCTGGGGAGGAAAGGGCTAGATAATTCTGCTTGTCCCCCGCCCCGCCAAGAAATGAGCTGGGCTCTGTCTGACTTCCTATAGTTTCTAATGAAGATGAGACGAGACGCTCACAGTGTGCAGTGAAATCAGAGTAAGTCGTTTCAGTACAGCTGTGCAAGACTGAAGGGAAGACTGGAGTTCAGCTTTAACCACTTTCAGACCGGACCATTTTGCAGGCCAAATACCAGACCACTTTTTGCGATTCGGCACTGCGTTGCTTTAACTGACAATTGCGCAGTCGTGCGACGTGGCTCCCAAACAAAATTTACGTCCTTTTTTTTTCCCCACAAATAGAGCTTTCTTTTGGTGGTATTTGATCACCTCTGCAGTTTTTTTATTTTTTGCGCTATAAACAAAAAAAGAGCGACAATTTTGAAAAAAACACATTATTTTGTACTTTTTGCTATAAGAAATATCCCCCAAAAATGTATAAAAAAAATTTTTTTCCTGAGTTTAGGCCGATACGTATTCTTCTACATATTTTTGGTAAAAAAAATCGCAATAAGCGATTATTGATTGGTTTGCGCAAAAGTTATAGCGTTTACAAAATAGGGGATAGTTTTATGGCATTTTTATTATATATATATATATATATATATATATATATATATATATATATATAATTATTTATTTTTTATTTTTATTTTTTTTACTAGTAATGGCGATCAGCGATTTTTTTATTGTGACTGCAACATTACGGCGGACACAGACATTTTTGACAAATTTTTAGGACCATTGTCATTTATACAGCAATCAGTGCTATACAATTGCACTGATTCCTGTGTAAATGACACTGCCAGTGAAGGGGTTAAGTGTGTCCTAGGGGTGTGTTGCTAACTGTGGGGGCCGTGGCTGTGTTTGACACATCACTGATCTCTGCTCCAATCACAGGGAGCAGAGATCAGTGACACTGTTGCTAGGCAGAACTGGGAGATGCTTGTTTATATTAGCATCTCCCTGTTCTTCCTCCCATATGACGATCGCGGGTATCCCCGTGAGACAATTGTGGGTAGCCCTGCGGCGCTCAAGTCCGTGGGACCCACTCATGGAGGTCCCGACCGGTGTGCACGCGATGGCACGGCGGCAAATTTAAAGGGACGTACCTGTACGCCCATATGCCTGTCCGTGCCATTCTGCCGACGTACATCATCGTGCGCCGGTCGGGAACTGGTTAAACTTTTCAGCTGTCATGCATTTACAAGAGACTTGCAGAGATGACCGAACAGAGTGATGAGCTCCTCAGTGGGCTGCTTCTCTTTTCACTGTCCCATCACAAGACCTGTATGAAATAAAAACATGTCTGCAATGTTAATCCTCCTTCACTCAAATTAAAACTGAAAAAAAGGTGGAATTAGTCTTTAATGTTAGCCTGTTCACTTTCAAATAATTCCTACTGGAACAGGCATCTCTTCCCATAGTAGTCAGTGATTGATTTCACTTGCACTTTTCACTGTCTGCCTGGCAATACTCCCCTACAATCTGCAGGTCTCGGTTTACATTCCGACTCTTTAACACAACAATAGGGATCCAACAGTGAAAGTGGCTTTGCAGTAAGCGGAGGAGCCGCCACATCCCATGAGACCGGTTTTAGTTTCTGCTGACTGTTCTAATCTGCTCTGGTGTGCACAAAAATCTGTCTGAACAATGATGGCCTTCGCCAGAAAAACCGGCCCCTCAGCCGGCTCTCAGCACTCCAATGAACAGGTGTAAGTGAATACGGATTGCAGGTTGAGTCTCTGGGCCATCTGCCAGTATGTCATAGGAGGCAATCGGTATCTGCAAAGTCGTTCCCACAGAGCGTCCTCACCCAGGACAAAAGCTGCGAGACTTAGCTGTGCACAGATCCCACAATAATTACCTGCCTGCCATTTATTTTGCAATGCATATGTGCAATTTTAGCTGAGTGTAAGCCATTGCTCTGTTATTGGCCTCCTTCCTATTGTTATGCTGTGTTACTTACGGCCGGTTAAGGATACGATCAGGGTGCGTATGCTAATATACCCATTTTATGCCACCTGATTTATACTGTTAATACAATCTTAAAGTGTTAGTTCACCTTTACCAAAAAAACTAACAAAATAAAACTGTAAGGGTCACCTGTAGATAAAAAAAAAAACAACTGTGCAACACTGACCCAAAGTTAAATACTGCCCATGCTATAGGTGTAGGTCATTTACCTACCTCCTGAAGCCTGGCTAAAAAACACTCCCAGAGATGGCATTATCCTGTCCTGCCATGTTGCTAGGACACTCCCATCAAATTCAATCACCCTCGCATGCACTTTCTCTTCCTTGTGGCAGTAAATCTGAGCTCAGTTATGCTACGGCGGAGGATATAGTGAACCACTAGGGATGAGTCCAGGGTTCGAGTCGAACCGTGGGCTCATCCCTAGTGATGAGCCCAAAAAAAAAATTACTTATTTGAAAAATTATATAACAGAAACTAAACTTTTTTATTTTATTTTAACTACCTGAGATCCGCGCTATAGCCGAATGACGGCTACAGCGTGGATCTAATGTGCCGGGACTACGTCTATTGACGTTGTCCCGGCCACGAGCTGCCTGCGCGCCCCCTGAAGGGCGCACGCGGCGCGCTCTGTGATCAGCGAGTCTGTGAGACTCGCTGGATCACAGACCCGATCCCGACCCCTTACCACGTGTGATGACAGCTGATCATGTGATAATAACAGAGCCGGTAAAAAAAAAAAAAAAAAAAAGCCAAAAGAAAGCACTATTTATTAAATACCACCAAAAGAAAGCACTATTTGTGTGAAAAAAATGCTAAAAAATGTCATATGGATACAGCCCTGTCTGTCAGGCAGGTAGCAGGTGTTCTGCCCTGTACACACGGTCGGACTTTCCGACGAAAATGTGCGATCGGAGCTTGTTGGAAATTCCGACCGTGTGTAGGCTCCATCTGACTTTTTCCGTCAGAAATTTCCGACACACAAAGTTTGAGAGCTGGATCTAAAATTTTCCGACAACAAAATCCGATTGCGTAAAATACGAGCGTGTGTAGACAAATCCGACACACAAAGTGCTACGCATGCTCAGAATAAATTGGCTACTGGCTATGGAACTTCCTCTTTATAGTCCAGTCGTACGCGCTGTACGTCACCGCGTTCTTGACAATCGGATTTTCTGACAACTTTGTGCAACCGTGTGTATGCAAGACAAGTTTGAGCCAACATCCGTCGGAAAAAATCCAATGGATTTTGTTGTCGGAATGTCCGATCCGATCCTTCCTTAAAGCAGAATTACACTGAATTTGAGCACCACAAGCCAAAAACACTGTTTAATATAATAATATTTTTTAATATGCAAAGCAAACTCCCCCCTTCATCCATGTCTCCATACTTTATTTTTCTGAGAAATCACTCTAAAGAACACCCCTCCCCTAGCATTTCTGGTTGTGGCCATCTTGAGTAAGGACAGATGATTTATGTAGCATTTACTTCCTGGAATCTATCTGCCCTTAGCCCAGGCATGCAGGCAGGAGGGTGTGCTTAGCTGAGAACACCCCTCCTGAAGACTCCTGGGATGTATGACATCATTTGCCTAGGCCTGGAAACCAGGAAGTAACTGAAGAAATGTAAAAAAAAAAAAAGGTTAAAACAAATAAATATAATATACAGTACTTTCCTATCTATTTACTAATGCTAGCAGCATAAGGATTAAAAAAAGGTCAATGTTGATTGGGAGAGTGAAGTTCCGCTTTATGCTGGCCATGCAGCCAATTCCTGATGAGCCAGCTGAAATTCTCTTAGTAGATGTCCTGGCACCATGGAATGATCAACTTCTGTTCCTGCTGGAAGAATTTCAGCCAGACAGTGGCTGCATCCAATCAGATGCAGTTGCAGTTTGGTTATTCAGACAGCTCCCACTTGCAACGGGATTTCTCCATCTGCGTGGCTTAGCATGGATGGAGAAGTCTAAAGCTAGATATATAGTAGAGTTTTGTTTGACATTTTTAATTGTAAGAACATTCCTTCATTTAATCATTACTGGGGTCAAATCGATGTTCTGCTTCAACCAGTGCCGAAAAAAATTAGAAAGTGCAGGTTGGAAAATTATTCTTGAACGAATGGATTTCTAACAGTGTATGTGGTTTTCATTCGGTAAAGTCCATTCATTTCAAAATTGAATGTTAAAGTGGTTCTAAAGGCTGCATGGAGGTAACCCCCCGCCCGCCCCCGTCCCGCCCGCCAATACTTACCTGAGCTCCTTGTCAATCCATCGATGTGCATAAAAGCCTTGGCTCTCCGGGACACTCCCTCCTCATTGGCTGAGACAGCAGCTCCCGCTACTGTCAATCACAGCCAGTGAGCCAATGAGGAGAGAGAGGGGGTGGGGCCAAGCCACGACTCCAGGTCTGAATGGACACGAAGAGCAGCAGCTCATGAGCACCTTTGCTTGGGTGCCCCCATTGCAAGCTGCTTGCTCTGAGGGCACTCGACAGGAGGGAGGGGCCAGGAGCGCCAGCATGGGACCCAAGAAGAGGAGGATTGGGGTTGCTCTGTGCAAAACCACTACACAGAGCAGGTAAGTATGATATGTTTTTTTAATGTTTACCTTTAATATTACTTTTAAAGCAGACAAAATCTTTAACTGCTTTTGAACATTCTGAAAATTTTCGTGCCAATTTTCGCTTGAAATTCTACAAGTGTATACCCAGCTTAACAGTGTATTGCCAGCCTGTGATTGGGTAGTGAAAGGAAGACACGAGCACTGCAGCACAATTGATTGGCTCCTTGTGCTGTTTCTCCCTCTCGCAGACTGAGCTCGGGAACAGGGAGGCTCCTGCCATAATGTGCAAGTATGCAATGCAGATTTGCTCGTTATAGCGCATCAACTTCCCCTTTGTTCCCTCTTTCAGAGATGTCAGGTCCAGGTTCCAGTTGTTGCCCCATTTGCCATTTTCTCTGCCACTTCTTCCAGGTCCAGCAACATTCCTCTTCATCCATTGAACAGCCACTAATGCATGTGCCCGGGAGTTACATTGTACCTGGCAACCGGCTCTATTCTTGGCATGCAGTGAATGAAGAGAATCAAAAATCGCTAGGAGCATGGATAAAAGGTGTTTTTTGGCAAAAGACTCTGCATAGGTCTTCTGCCAAAAAGCTCTAACTCCTGGCAGTTTTAAGGAACTTCACTCTTTCAATCAACATTACCCATTTGTAATCCTTATGCTGCTAGCCTTAGTAAATAGATAGAAAAGTATAACATTTTACAATTTTTTTTTCTTTTTTTCTTTTCTTCAGCTACTTCCTGGTTTCCAGGTCTAGGCAAATGATGTCATACATCCCAGAAGCCTTCAGACTCAGCTCATCACAGATTGGGGTAAAGAGCCAATCACAGCAGCCCTTTATCACATGATAAGCTGTCAGCTAATAACAGCTAATCACAGGATGTAAACACAAGCCGGTTATCGACAGTGACAGTGTGAGGAGAGAAGAAGAGAGCCGATAACCGGCTTGTGTTAGGGACATCAGCACTAATAATCAGGGCACTGGATATCAGTGTCCTGATTATCAGTGCAGTTCCAACAGTGCCCATGAATGAATGAATGAATGAATGAATGAATGATTTGTATAGCGCTGCAACTGCGAACTGAATCGCCTCGAGGTGCTTGATCCGACCTGCGTTGATTCCTTCTTAGAAGAGGTAGGTCTTGAGTTTTTTCCTGAAGGCCCGATGGTCTTTTTCCAAGCGGATGTTCGTAGGTAGAGCGTTCCATAGCCGTGGTCCTTGGACTGCAAATCTTCGTTCTCCCCTTGACTTGTACTGGGATTTGGGGACGAGGAGGAGGTTTTGGTTGTTAGATCGGAGGTTGCGATTGGGGGTGTAGTGTTGTATTTTTTCGCATAAGTATTGAGGAGCATCTCCTTGAGCGCATTTGTGGGTCAAGCAGAGGGTCTTGAATGTGATCCGATTCTTTACGGTTAGCCAATGGAGGGTCCTCAGGGATGGGAAGATGGATTCCCATGTTTTTTTTCCTGTGACTAGTCTTGCTGCCGTGTTTTGAACGACTTGTAGTCGTGCAATCTGGAATTTAGGTAGTCCTATGTAGAGGGAGTTTGCGTAGTCGAGTCGAGAGTTGATGATTGTTCCTACCACTATGGCTTTGTCCTTTTCTGGAATGAAGGGGATGAGTCTACGTAGCAGGCGTAGAAGGTGATAGGATCCGCTGACTACTGATCCTATTTGTGCATTCATTGACATTTCTGAATCGAAGATGACTCCGAGACTTTTGGCTTTTATGCTTAGGGGGATGGTCTGTCCAAGGATGGTGGGCGGAGTCCATGGTATCGTAGATTCAGTTTTCCGGTTTGCATTTCGGAGAAGGAGTTCTGTTTTGGTTCCGTTAAGTTTGAGGGAGCTTGTGGACATCCAGTCGTCTATCGATGTGAGGCATTTTTCCAATTCCTGATATTGGTCTTTTTGTCGGGGGATCCGAAGGTAGAGTTGAGTATCATCTGCGTATGAATGGAAGCATAGGTCTGATTTGCTGATGATTTTTAGGAGTGGACAGATGTAAATGTTGAAGAGCACGGGTGATAAAGGTGATCCTTGAGGGACTCCATAGGAGACTGCACGGGATTCAGAGGTGAAGGCTCCAAGTTTCACTGTCTGTGACCGATTTCCTAAGAAGGAAGTGAACCATAGTAAGTCTGAATCTGTGACTCCTGCTACTTCTTTGAGGCGGGTGAGTAGAGTGTTGTGATCCAATGTGTCAAATGCTGCACTAAGGTCCAGGAGTACCAGGAGACATGATTCTCCATCATCTGCTGCTTCCAAGGCATCATCCCATATTTTGAGGAGTGCTGTTTCTGTGCCATGGCCTGGGCGGAAGCCTGATTGCAGAGGGTCCAGGAGATTGTGTGTGTCCAGATGGAGTTGTAGCTGTTGTACCACTGCTTTCTCCATAATCTTGGAGATGGTGCTCAGGCTAGTTATCGGTCTTCGGTGGTTGGGGTTTTTTTGGATCCAAGTTGGGTTTCTTTAGGAGGGGTTTGACTATGCCTTGCTTGAGGGAGTTCGGAACAATTCCTTCTTTGAATGACTGATTAATGAGTAGCGTTATAGTGGGTGCCAGGATGTCAGAGCATTCTTTCAGAAGTTTTGTAGGGATGATATCGTTGGGTGAAGTGCTGTCTCGGAGGCTTCTGATGATGTTTCTTGTGGTCTCTATGGCGATCGGGGTCAGCGAAAACTTCGGTGGTTGTGCGATGTTTGAATCGGCTTCCTCTTTTTGGATGCAGTTGGTTGTATTTTTCTGTTGGATATTTTCCCGAATGCTGTCGATTTTGTCGATAAAAAAATCCGATAACTCATTGCAAAATTCTTGAGTTTCGTTGGTAGGGGGCTCTAGGCAGGTAGGGTTCATAGTCTGGGCGACTAGTTTGAATAGTTCACGAGGGCGGTTTAGGGCTTTTGTGATGGTGTTTGAGAAGTGTTCTTTTTTTGCTTTGAAGATAGCTTTGTGATATTTCATTGTGAGAGTATTGTAGTTTGTGTGGTTTTCTTTAGAAGAGTTTCTTCTCCAGGCTCTTTCAGCTCTTCTGCGTTCCTGCTTCAGTAGAGTAAGAGTTCCATTAAACCATCCAGAGTTCTTATTGCGGATGAGTGTTCTGCGTTTTGGAGCGATTGCGTCTGCTGTTTGTAGTAACGCTTTGTTTAGGGAGTTGAGTGTTTTTTCCGTCGAGTGGTTTAAATTTAGAGTTGTTATTTTGTTGGATAGTGTAGTTTTGAAGAGATCCGAGTGTAGTTTCTTCTGAGATCTGGTCCAGTATGTCATTGAGTGGTTCGGTTTCTGGATGGTGTTGTTGGTGGTGATTTCGAATTTGATGGCGTGATGGTCAGTCCATGGTAGCGGCGAGTTGTTGAGTATGTTGATGCTGATATTTTGTTCGAAGATGAGGTCCAGAGTGTGTCCTGAACCATGCGTTGGAGCATTTATCAGTTGTTGAAGACCTAGTTCTTCCAGTTGGTTTATGCAGGCAGAGGCGATGGGGTCTTTGGTGTTGTTTGCCCAGAGATTGAAATCTCCAAGTACCAGAACGTTTTTGGTTTTCAGGGTGTGCATTGAAATAAATTCGGTGAAGGGTATCAGGAGATTTGTCTTTGGTCCTGGTGGTCTGTAGCATAGCAGTATATGAATGCTGTCTTGGGGTGTTGTTTGCAGCTGTAAAGAAAGTGTCTCCATAAAAGGTACTGGGTGCTGTAGCGTGGGTTTGCCGAGCGTAAGGTGAGATTTGAAGATCACTGCTAGGCCTCCTCCTTTTTTTCCTATTCTATGCTCCGTTAGGATCCTGTATTTTTCAGGGACCAATTCGGTTAGGATGGTGTTGCAGTCGGGTGTTAGCCAGCTTTCTGTGATGAAGAGACAATCCAAGTTGTTTTGGGTGATGAAGTCGTGGACTTCTTGTCTGTGCTTGACTGCCGATCTGGTGTTAATCAAGGCGCATGTTAAGTGTTGCGGCTGAGTTGGGGTCTTCCTTTGATTGGTGGTTGATTGAGGGTTGATCTTTAGTAATTGCTCTTTTTGTAGTATTTTTTGAATGGTCGTTGGCAATGTTGAGGTGATGTTTCTTAGCCTGCGAAGGGTTTCCGCTGAGTATTTGTAGATGCACATGCTGAGAGAGAAAAAAAATAGAAGTATGATGATGGTGATATTGATTTGGCGACGATGTGGTTGCTGAGGAGATGATGGTCCTGCGAGATGTGGCGACGATGTGGTTGCTGAGGAGATGATGGTCCTGCGCGATGTGACTGACGATGATCCTTCAAGATGCGGCTGTTGATATGGCGACGATGTGGATGCTGAGGAGATGATGGTCCTGCGGGATGTGGCTGATGAAGGTCCTGAAGATGTAGTTGCTGAGGAGATGATGGTCCTGCGAGATGTGGCTGATGAGGGTCCTGGGAGATGTAGTTGCTGAGGAGATGATGGTCCTGCGAGATGTGACTGACGAGGGTCCTGCGAGATGTGACGACGGTGTGAATGCTAAGGAGATGATGGTCCTGCGAGATGTGGCGACGATGTGGTTGCTGAGGAGATGATGGTCCTGCGAGATGTGGCTGACGATGGTCCTCCAAGATGCGGCTGTCAGTGTGGCGACGATGTGGAAGCTGAGGAGATGATGGTCCTGCGAGATGTGGCTGTTGATGTAGCGACGGTGTGGTGGCTGCGGTGAGGATGGTCCTGCGAGATGTAGTTGCTGAGGAGATGATGATCCTGCGAGATGTGACTGACGAAGGTCCTGCGTGATGTGGCGACGGTGTGGTTCCTGAGGAGATGATGTTCCTGCGAGATATGGCGACGATGTGGTTGCTGAGGGGATGATGGTCCTGCGAGATGTGGCGACGATGTGGTTGCTGAGGAGATGATGGTCCTGCGAGATGTGGCTGACGATGGTCCTCCGAGCTGCGGCTGTTGATGTGGCGACGATGTGGATGCTGAGTAGATGATGGTCCTGCGAGATGTGGCTGTCGATGTAGCGACGGTGTGGTGGCTGCGGTGAGGATGGTCCTGCGAGATGTAGTTGCTGAGGAGATGATGGTCCTGCGAGATGTGACTGACGAAGGTCCTGCGAGATGTGGCGACGGTGTGGTTCCTGAAGAGATGATGTTCCTGCGAGATGTGGCGACGATGTGGTTGCTGAGGGGATGATGGTCCTGCAAGATTTGACTGACGATGATCCTCCAAAATGCGGCTGTTGATGTGGCGACGATGTGGATGCTGATGAGATGATGGTCCTGCGATATGTGGCTGACAACGGTCTTGTAAGATATGGCTGTTGACGTGGCGTTGCGGAGATGATGATCCTGAGAGATGTGGTTGACGACGGTCCTGTGAGATGTGGTTGTTGATGTGGCGGCGGTGCAATTGTTGAGAGATGATGGTCCTGCGGAATGTAGCTGGCGAAGGTCCGGCGAGATGTGGCGACGATGCAGCTGTAGTGGAGCTGATGGTCCAACTAGATGTGGTTGATGGCGGTCCTGCGAGGTGAGGTGGCGATGCGGTTGCTGAAGAGATGATTGTCCTGCACGATGTGGCTGACGATGGGGTGCTAATGCTGATGATCCTGATGAGCGTACGCTTGTTCAGGTAGTGGAGAGGAAGGCGAACCCTGCTCATCTGCCCTCCCTCCCTGTTGATCCAGAGGAAGGCAAAAAACCCTGGCTGAGCTGGCCAATTGCTGCAGCTGAGGGAAAAAAATTCCTTCCTGACCCCGGAGGCGATCGGCGGACCCTGGATTAACTTTTGGTGTGTGGTGCCCTGGGGTCTTACCTTTCCTCGATATTATGCTGTGAGTGTCCTGGGGAAAAAGCGTTCCCGGTCGGTGGTTATGGATGTTGCTCCGTTGAGCTGGGGGCAGAGTGGGAGCCCGGGAGGGTAGGGGGGTAACGGTACCGTTGCTGGTGGGTACTGTAGGTGCCGGGTAGCCAGGTGTACCAAGATGGCTGCCGGTCTAGGCCCAAGATGCTGACGCCTAGGGGTAGAGAACCGCACGCCTTTAGACAATGCAGCTCAGCTAGAGGCTGGGTGGGTGTTGGGTGAGACAGGGCACTGTACACTACGTTGGGGGTCTAGTGTAGCTTAGCCTGTGGTGTGCTGCGGCTGCCTCTGGGTGTAGCAAGATGGCCGCCGAGCTAGGCCCGATCCACGGGCTGTCCTGAACTAGGGGGGGGTTCCCGTGTGCTGGGTGTGGGTCAAGGATACCGGGGGGGGGGTGAGTCCGGGTTTGGTGGGGGTTGCAATGCTTCCCGGGGGCGGGATGAGGAGAGTGGTGGGGTGGATGGCCGGCGCTAGGCCGGAGCCGCGGTACTAGGCCGAAGCCGCGGTGTTGCCTAGGCGGCTTGCGGCGTTCCGGTTTGCGTCCGCCGGTGGGTCGCGATCTAAGGAGGGGCTATGGTCCCTAGTGTGGAGTCCGGGGAGGGTTCTGCTTCGTGTTCCCTTCCCGGTCCACGCTGCTGGGGGGGTCCGAGGAAGCGTCCTCGGTAGCCTGGATGGACGGCGCTGGATGGACGGCGCTGCTGATAGTGCTGACAGTGTTAGTGTCAGCTCTGATGGATCTGCTCTGGATCTGCTCTCACGTCTGCTAGTCGGTGCCTACCAGTGCCTATCAGAGCCCATCAGTGCCTCCTCATCAGTGTCACCTATCAGTGCAGCCTCATCAGTGCCCACCAGCGAAGGAGAAAAAATACCTGTTTGCAAAATTTTATAACAAACTATGAAAAACGTTTTTTTTTTTTTTTTCTTCAAAATCTTCTGTCTTTTTTTGTTTGTTTAGCAAAAAATAAAAACCCCAGTGGCTTGTGTGAAAAAAATTATAAAAATGTCATATGGGTACAGTGTTGCATGACCGCGCAATTGTCAATCAAAGTGTGACAGCGTTGAAAATTGGCCTGGGCAGGAAGGGGGCAAAAGTGCCCAGTAGGCAAGTGGTTAAGCTGGCCATATACTAGTAGATTTTCAAACAAATATTCAAACGAAATGTCATTTGATAGTACTTCAAAACAAGTTTGCTTTTAACATTCAATTTTGGAGTGAATGGACTTTCCTGAAAGAAAACTGAATTCACTGTTAGAGAAAAATTTTCCATCCTGCTTCTTCAAATTTTCTCATCACTGCGGTTAAAAACGAATGTCAATTTGACCCATTAACTATTAAAATTAATGTTTATAAAATTAAATTTTTTTCAACACAATTTTGCTAGTGTATGGCCAGCTTTAAGGTTTCCATGCACTTTAACTGTGAAAAAAGTACAATGGATAACATTTGATGCATCTATAAACAAGTAAACAAAAGCAGCCATTACACAAAAACATGCGATTGCCTAGGAATATATTGCAAGTGACCTGCAAATGCACTAAATAGAACAATAAAACTTTCCTGAGATCCCCCGGAGGATGCGGGGGACGCCTAGGCACAAAAAGATCTGGCAAAGGCAACACGATGAAAAGTTTTTATTTCACTGCCAAACAATATGAACACACAGTGCCAGGAAATATCTGTCTGTTTTCTTCCATAGAACAGGAAAGTGTACCAGGCTAGGAGCTCTGTGATGTTATCGCAAAAAGGAGACCTAGCATTAAATATTACTACCATTGGTAACCACTGCTAATGACACTACCTGAAAATAATACATCAAATTAAAGTCATACCCAAAACAAACAGTTAAATTCAACATTGAAATATACAGTACATATATGAACGGTTTAACCTACCAAAGGGTATGTAACTTTGTTGAGCCAGTTTTGCGATTCCAGGCACCCCTGCCAAACAGCCCAGACAGATTCTTAAATTCCCTGCAGAAATCAGTGCATCAGCAAAGTAAAAAATACTAAGGGAAGAGAGGCATGAAGTTCAATAATAACTAATTAGGGTTCACTAAGGGTTAATAATTAGGGGCCAAAACTTTGTTAAAAAGGTTTTTATTGTATAAAAATACATGTATCTCTTGAATGAAAACTACAATAGTAGCTTTTGTTCATAAATGCATTCAGAGCAAGACTCAAGGTGTCAAAGTGACAGCGTATGTGTTTTAATTACACAGGGAGAACAGGGCTCCCCCTGTGTAATCATCGGATCTCTGTGACAAATGGGTGCTGTGCTTTGTTTATCAGTGTAGCCTACAGCGGACTACAGTTATCTGGCACTGCAGACTTACCCTCTCCCTTCTCAGTCTCTGTGTTCCTCTAGTGCTGGGCTCGCATTACATGTATCATCTTCCCGAGCCGAGCAGAGAGTGTTGTGGGAACTGTAGTCTCCTGAACAGACATCCTTAATCTGCAGAACTATCCCTGGACTACACCTCCCAGCAAGCCATCTGCTCCAAGGAAAGAACTCTGGGAGAGGCTATAAAGGGGTCAGCAGACCAGGCCCAAGTGTCAGAAACCATGAATCAGACTGAGACAGAAGTACAGTTAAAGCGGTTTGGTACTCTAAAATACTACTTCATCTAATTCAAAGTAGTTACCAATGCTGATGAACAAATGACCATTAAAAAAAAAAAAAAAAAATTATTTTACTTACTGTACTGATTTTTGCTATGGCTTCCGGTCTGTCCTCCCGTGGGAGTAGGCGTGGTTTCGGGCTCTCCCCCGGCCCCGCAATGACCCCTGGGAGCTTTTTTGCATTGTTCCCATGAAGCTGTCAGCATGAAATCTCTCGAGATTTCGGCCGGGAGACTGTACGGCGCTGCCCGCTGAGCGAAGTGAGCATGCGCAGGATCGAGTGGTGAATGCTGGGAGCACAGCATTCACCGCATCCCGGAAGTAAATGCTTGTTGCCCCCAAGCAAAATGGAATCGTCCAGCAAGCAATTTTAAAAGTTCTCCAAACGGACGGAATCGGCGATCGGTGGGGAAAAGAACTGCAGCAGGTAAGTGACATGTTATTTATGTCTTTATTTCCCTATGAACAGAAAAAAAAAAAAAACATATTTCGGCGGAATCCCGCTTTAAATCACACTTGTTTAATAATAATAAAAGGTAAACAGAGTAAACATAGTCAAAACATAGCCAGAGTTCAGAAACCGGAATGGATAGTCAGACGAGCCAAAACGTCAGGGAGACAGAGATGAGCGTAGTAGAACAGCAAGCAGGATCTGGAGCCAGAAGGAATGTCAGCCAAGCAAGTCTTTAACAGGAACACAGGAGAGCGTCTCTAGAGATGTGACCAAGGCAAAGGCAGAGATCATCTGGACTGGACCGACGAGCAGGATCATCAACAGGTGAGTCACTAAGGAGAGATAGGAGATGGCAATTAGCTGACTTCTGAGTGGCCAGCTCACAGAAGGAAGGGTTGGGCCCAGCCCTGACACCAAGCTCTCTTGCTTCATCAAGTAAACATCCCCATTCGCTGCTGTGCGAGAGGACTGCGGCCTACCCCAAGGTGACAAGGCGCTCCCAGCTCCGACCCAGGCGGGTCCAACGCCACAAGATACATGCGGGGCACCACCGCAGCTTCGCTGAAACCAGCAGGACCAGACGATTCACTGTTCCAGCAGCCAGTCCGTCATCTCAGCCCGTTCTGCAGAAGGAAGAATCGACTTGGATCGCTCTTCAGAAAGTTCCTACACTGTCTCCAGATTCAATACCAGTCACTATCATACTCCACAGGACACTGTATACAGACATCTTATCCCCGAATTACATTAAGGATTGCCACTGGTCAGTCTCAGCTACTTTGCCTTGACTGCATATTACTGTGCCACATTTAGAAGTCTTGTTTCTTTGAGCTCCAACTTGCAGGTGAAGATAACTGCAAGGCCTTGCATCTTTGAACTTTCTGCCAATGCCAATTGTAATTTAATTGCTTTGGGGGACTTTTTCAACTGAGTCTGTTTATCCAGGATTTGGCTGACTAATAGCCTGTTACATAACTCTCCTTCGTGAGTAAGTAAAACCAGAGAGAGCTAATCAATATACCCTTTGTCAGTGTGTTATTTAAAGGTGTACACATGTCTGAACTTAGAGCGTCAGGAGGGCTGGAAAGTTCACAGGGTCAAGGTGGCACAGATATACATGCAATTATCAGCTATGCCCAAGCTGGCAGTGCTACATCAGGAATTTACAGAGCTCATGAGTGGGTGGATGTCACATTGACAGTGGAGTGCCGCTGGGTACATGGCGAAAGCTGCAATTTCTGAGTTTTCAGTTTAACAGCTCAGTCCTACACAGTGCAGGACACAGCTGGGTGATGCAGAGGCAGGAGAGGCTCCAATGTCAGTTATGCCCCTCCACAGCATGGCACCCAAGGCTGATGCCTCTTCTGCCTCTGCCTTGGCCTGGCCTCTATGATTTAACATATTTGGTAAGAAAATACTGTTCTTTCTTATTGGGTGTTTCCCTTAGCGGAGCATTCTCATAAGTTGTGCACATGGGGATAGTAAGGGGTGCAAAGGAACTCTCTACCGGTCCTTGGAGCAGATTGGTTTGTCTGATGAAGAATACAGGTAGGTTCACACTGGTTTTAATCTCCCAACCCACCAACCTGGTTTCCTAATTATTTAAAGCAGCCAAAAACTTTGAGTTCAGGTCCACATTAGTGAGTGGTAAGGTAAGCAATACAAGCCCAGCAGAGTTATGTGTAATATTTAATGGCATTGGTGTGCACAGAGTTAAAAGTCACATTTCTCTGTGGTTAAAGTGGTTGTAAAGTCAGAGAGTAGGATTACTGCCAGCCCCTCCATTCTAATAAGGTATACTACACAGTGTAAATGTTTATTTTATTTTTTTAAATTATGCTGCTAAATACCTTATTTCAGATCGTCTCGGTGTGGTC
Organism: Lithobates sylvaticus; assembly: GCA_028564925.1. NCBI lineage: Eukaryota > Metazoa > Chordata > Amphibia > Anura > Ranidae > Lithobates > Lithobates sylvaticus. The sequence goes on from CM053028.1 coordinate 72,020,550, forward strand.
ACATGACCTCCCGACGCTCTCCTCCCCCAATGTAAGGGCTACAGCGGGAGGGGCTGGGATTCCCCTCTGATATCAGCCCCTAGCTCGGGGGATCAGCAGCCATGATTACCGTGGGCAGTTCACCTAGAGCAGTGGTTCTCATCTCCTGTCCGCAGGCCCCACTAACAGGCCAGGTTTGCAAGATAACTGAAGTACATCACAGGTGATATCATTTGCTGCTCAGTGATTTCAGTATTCTAGTCTGCATCTCCCCGAGGTAATACCTAAAATCTGGCCTGTTAGTGGGTACTGAGGACAGGGGTTGAGAACCACTGACCTAGAGGAACATAGGAACAGGCAGGATCAAAGGATCAACCAGGTTTTTTACAGCATAGAAAGGGACAGAAGCACTGTGCTGTTTAACCTGCTTTAAAGGAACAGGATCTGTTTTTTTTTTGTTTTTTTTAGGGTTACAAACTCTTTAAGACACTGGGGCCCAAACCTCTAGTTTACCCAAGGGCCCTTCACAGACAATGGTGTGTTTTCTTCTGAATAAAGATGCTCAAAGGGATTAGATGTAATGTTCTATTGGGTTCCATATCATTTTGGAGACCAAAATCAAAGTTCAGAGGAGGATTAGTAGGGGGACAGTTGAGTGCAAACCCTCTTTTTGTAGGTCGTGCTCTGGAATTTTTTTTAACTCAATGAGAGTCACTTTAATACAGGGGTCTCAAAGTACCGGACCGGTTACAAATGGCCCGCAGGCAGGGCCGATCCTAGGCGGGTGTGACGTGGCAGTGCGCATCGGCTGGGAGCTTTCTCTCTCCGTCTCCTCTCCCCCGCATGCTGCTGCAGCCCAGCGTGCACAACACAGGAGAGCAGAGGATCTTTCAGTCAGATTGTGCCAAGGCACATTCATGTAGGTGAGGGGTGGAATTTAACATGAAGGGGGCGGACCTAAGATGAAGGGGGCGGGTGTTTTCAAAAATGGACACTGCTGCAAAGGTGGGGGCAGAATTTTAAACGTTTAGCTAGCTAAAAAAGCCCTCCAGGAAGAATAGCAGATAAAGATTTGTTTAGCAGATTTGTTTGGGCATCGTTAAAAATTCCCCCCCATCTTTGCAGCACTGGCCATCATTGAAAACATCCACGTACTTCATGTTAAATTCCGCCCCCCCTCACCTACATGAACACTCCTCTGCAGTGCGAGGCACAATCTGACTGAAAAATGTCTTCAGTCGGCTATTGTGCTTCTTGCCGACACAACAGCTGACCGTAAAATCAGCTGTTGTGCTATTACGTACGGCGCATATGCAGTTCGTCCTGAGCACTATTCGATAGCGGGCATTTCTCGACAGAACACCGGCCCCGGATCCAGGGTCCCGCTGTCACCTCAGGGTGGAAGATTGTCGCGTTCTCGGTGTGCCCTGCCACTAGGCCTGTGATGAAGCCAGGCCCTGACAGGAGGCTGAGCAAAGTCCTTAGTTGCCTGACTGGGGTTAAAATTTGTGAAGAGGGGGTATTTGTGGAGTGTGTGTGTGGGGGGGGGGGGGGGCAGGGTGGTATTTGTGGAGTGTAAGGGGGTTATTTGTGAAGTGGAGTGTAGGAGGTGGTATTTGTGGAGTGTAGGGGGTAAGGCTGGGTGTTAACAGTGCGTCTTCTGACACCAATGCTGGGGTTAATAGTGCGTCCGCTGACACCAATGCTGGGTGTTAACAGTGCGTCCGCTGACACCAATGTTGGGGGTTAATAGTGCGTCCGCTGACACCAATGCTGGGGTTAATAGTGCGTCCGCTGACACCAATGCTGGGTGTTAACAGTGTGTCTGCTGACACCAATGCTGGGGGTTAATAGTGCGTCCGCTGACACCAGTGTTGGGGGTTAATAGCTCGTCCGCTGACACTAATGCTGGGGGTTAACAGTGCGTCCGCTGACACCAGTGTTGGGGGTTAATAGCTCGTCCGCTGACACCAATGCTGGGGGTTAATATTGCATCCGCTGACACCAATGCTGGGGGTTAATATTGCATCCGCTGACACCAGTGCTGGGGGTTAATATTGCGTCCATTGACACCAATGCTGGGGGTTAATATTGCATCCGCTGACACCAATGCTGGGGGTTAATATTGCATCCGCTGACACCAATGCTGGGGGTTAATATTGCGTCCGCTGACACCAGTGCTGGGGGTTAATATTGCGTCCATTGACACCAGTGCTGGGGGTTAATAGTGTGTCCGCTGACACCAATACTGGGGGTTAATATTGCGTCCGTTGACACCAGTGCTGGGGGTTAATATTGCGTCCGCTGACAACAGTGCTGGGGGTTAATAGTGTGTCCGCTGACACCAATGCTGGGGGAAAGGAAAGTTTGCATGCGTCCCCCATTGGATGTGAAAACTTGTCCTGTGGCCCTCAGGTAATTTGAGTTTGAGACCCCCTGATTTAATATATGTAATTAAACATCAACGTGAACAGAATCCAGCCCTGTGCAGTACCCAGCACACAATATGAGGGATGGACATTATGCCTGGGTTTTATCTCCTGGAATGTTAGATAATAGGAAATCAGAACAGAATGTTGCCATCTCTGGCAGATTCTCAGGTATTTTCACATTCTATCTTGTGCCAGATGTACCAGTTATCCAGGATGACACGTCCGCCCCAGAACACGGCGTTCCAGCACTGCAACATTTTGTGTACAATAAAAGAGATTTTACTCCCATTCAATAAAGAGGACTTTCATTGCAGGATCCCTAAGGCTTGCTTTAAAAAGAAAAGGTTTATGTATTCATTTTTATTGTCCTGGTGTGTTGACGGCCTATTCAAAATCAACGGACTGCCCGTTACGTAGTAACCCACATTACCATGAGTACGGTAATGCAAACAATGCAGTGGACAAATCTAAACGGTTTCTACAATGTATGTGATCCCTAACAATGAACTTCTCTTATTTGCTCAATTTTGATCTGGTAAATATACAATTAAAAGAGTTTTGTTTTATCTGTGTGCGTAAGACAAGGCACGAAAATACCACTTGATCCTACCAAAAATCCAGCGATGCCCTGTGTCCTATGCACTGAACATTGTTACCTGAAAGGTCCCTTTCACACGGGCTGTCCGATCAGGTCCACTGTCAGTTTTTCAGGCAGACCCGATCGGACCCTCCAGTCTCTTCTATGGAGCGGCGGATGTCAGCAGACCTGATCCTGTCCACCAAAAACAGCCCATGTGAAAGGGACCAAACTGTTTTAGCAGCTTTGCACAGATCTTGCCTACTTTCTGGGTGGTCCCACACATGCTCAGTAACTTAAATAAGAGTGATGTTGTGATCTTGGTACACAGCAACATCAGGACATAGCACCTATATGTGGGACCATCCCAGATTTGCTGAGAGAGTTGGCGTCTATGCATAGCTCCCAACTGTCCCTGATTTTGAGGGACTGTCCCTGATTTGGATCAATGTCCCTCTGTCCCTCATTCCTCCTTATTTGTCCATCATTCTGGTCTGATCTATATAGTTGTATATAAAATGCACTATTTAGCATTCAAAAAGTGTTTCACAGTGCTAAAACTTTCATCCAATTTCTAAATTGCTGCATTTGTAAATGCCAATAGCAAGTATAAAGTAATAATAGTGGTAAAAAAAAGCATCTTCGGGTTTAACTAACTTCTTTTTTTTTTTTTTTGCATAATTCTCCTTTAAGGGGGTGTAGCGGCGACACCTTTACAAGGTGTCCGCTATGTGAAATTTTTTTTTTTTTTCCTCAGAACAGTAATGGGGTTCTGAGGGTTAATTGTGCAGGTTTAACTTTGGCATCAGTTTGGCTGGGCTGTACTAGGATTCTGCCTGGTCATGGTCATGGGTATAGTTAGGTACACATGACAGGTTCAGAATCAGGCCTGGTTGGACGTTTTGAGTATCAACATTCCTCAGAGCCAATCAGCGGGTGCGTCTGGCCCCGCTGGGGAGTCTGGGGAAGGGTACTTAAGGTGCTGAAGTCATGTGTTCGGGGTTCGGCCGTAGCTGCCTGTTCCTGAATCTGGACCGGGGTAGCCCCGCGAGGGGTCCTAAACCCGGGAGCGTTTGCCGTCCCGCAACATGGTTCTTCTGACTAGCCCCATAGACCCGCTTGGTCTGGGGCAAAGGATCCATCTGTTCCCGAGTCTCGGAACTGGCTGCTCCGAGGCGCAGTAACTGAGGGAGGATTCAAGGCGTTCGGGTGTGTTTCCAACTTGGAGGGGCATCGCAGTTCGTGTAAGCGACCGGGGGAGGACTCTTCGGAGGAGGGCCAACAAGCTGGCATCCCAAGAAGTGCCTGGTTGCTGGGTTGACAAGGACACTAACGAATCCACAGTTTCACAGTACTGCCAAGGAGACAGAAAATGTTTCAGGTACTGAGGAAAGGTTCCTATTTCATTCTCGGTTGAGACTTTATTCAAGGTCAGAGACTTTGCAAGTTCCGGATCAAAGTGCTGACTGCCATAATCTCTGGCTAGAGATTGTTCAGCTTTGAAGTGCCCAGCTGCGAGGGGCTTCTCTCTGGGTTTGTGTTAGAGACTTTTCAATTGTCAACAGTTCAAGGTGCCTGAGTTTCTTCACCCTTGCCCTCTGTTCCCATATGAGACTGTGTTTCTTGGATGTTACCCCTGCAAATAAAAACCTTTCTAAAGGACTGTTATGGTGTCAGCGTCCAAAGTTGTTGGGTACTAACCATGGGAACCCCTAGCCATGGAAGAACAAGCCAAGCGGAGGTAACCGGTAAGCCCAAAAGTCAAGGCCACCCCATCAAGGGTTATGGCCGCTACAGGGGCGTGACAGGGGGTGTGTCCTATGCCTACATACTTTTGCTAATAGGTGTCCCTCGCTTCTATCTCAAACAGTTGTGAGGTATGTCTATGTGTTAGGGCTAGTTTACACTTGCTTCAAAACATAGCTTCCGACACACTTTGTTAAAGCTCTCAACGCCAGTCAAAGCTCCTGTCACTAAATAAAATAGTTAGCTTACAGTCCTGTTTACACCTGCTTTCGCTTGGTGCTTCGATGAGGCTTTGATGGGGCTTCGATAAGTGTTTGTGGGGCTTCGATTAATCTTTGTGGGGCTTCGATGAGGCTTTGTGGGGCTTGGGTGGGGCTTCAGTGGGGCTTCTATTGCCATAGACTTCTTTGATGCTTTGAAGCACCACTGAAGCTACATGGGGAATTTAAGCAAAGTCAAAGCAAAGCAAAAGCAGGTGTATACAGGATAACTGTAAGCTAACCAGTATATTTAGTGACAGGAGCTTTGACTAGCTTTCAAAAAGCTTTAACTCCTTCAGATCCGCGCAATAGCCGAATGACGGCTACAGCGCAGATCTACTTTGCCGGGAGGCCATCAATAGACGTCCTTCCCTTTGCACGCTCCCCGCACGCCCCCTGCAGGGTGCACGAGGCGCGCACTATGATCACTGAGTCAATGATACTCGGGTAATCGCAGATCGGAGCCCCTTACCACGTGATCAGCTGTCAGCCAATGACAGCTGATCACGTGATGTAAACAGAAGATCGGATCGGAGAAAAAAAAGCAGATCACCGGCTTTAGTGCAAGGGACATCAGTCCCAAAGAGGAAGAGGTGAAGCCGCCTCATCTGTGCCCACCAATACCGCCTTCCAGTGCCACCTGACAGTGCCCACACAGTGCCACAAATCAGTGCATAAGTGCCAGCAATCAATGCCACCTAGCAGTGCTGCCGATCAGTGCCCATCACTGCCACCGATCAGTGCCAGCTATAAGTGCCACCTATTAGTGCCCATCAGTGCCACCCATCAGTGCCCACCAATGTCACCTCATCAGTGCCCACCAGTGCCGCCTATTCGTGCCCATCAGTGCCGCCTTATCAATGCAGCCTATCGGTGCCCATCAGTGTAGCCTCATCAGCTTACATCAATGAAGGAGAAACCAAAACAAAAAATAAAAAACCCAGAGGTGATCAAATACCACCAAAAGAAAGCTCTATTTGTGGGAAAAAAAACTACAAAAATTTAATTTAGGTACACTGTTGTATGACTGTATGACCGCACAATTGTCGTTCAAAGAGTAAAAGCTGAAAATTGGTCTGGGCAGGAGGGGGGTTTAGGTGCCCAGTAAGCAAGTGGTTAAAAAAGCTGAAGCCTTCAGGAAGCCTTGTTGAAGCTCAAGCAAGTGTAATGAGCCCTTAATGTAATTTCAAAAGCCAGTTTCAATATTTTTAATTCTGCAGCTTTCATTAACCACTTTAGCTCCGGAAATTTTTACCAGGCCATTTTTTGCTATTCAGCACTGAACTGGTAATTGCATGGTCATGCAACACTGTACCCAAATTTAATTTATATCATTGTTTTCACGCAAATAGAGCTCATGATATGATCAACATTGAGATTTGTTTGCGATATAAATGAAAAAAAGACTGAACATTCTGAAAAAACTTTGTATGTTATAAAACATATCCAATAAAAAAAAATTAAAAATAAAATTTCTTAAATTTAGTCCAAAATCTATTCTGCTACATGTTTTTGGTAAAAAAATTAAATAAATCACAATAACTGTATATTAATTGGTTTGTGTGAAAGTTAGTGTTTACACATGATATACAGTATATACTGGAATTGTTATTTGTTTCTTTTTTTATACTAGTAATGGCAGCGATCAGTGACTTATAGTAGGACTGCGGTGGGTGGGCAACAGTGGCGGCTGGTGAAGTTTTAGGATGGGGGGGCACCAGACCCCGCCCTTCCTTTTTGACCCCTCCCACTTCTCATAAGCCCCACCCCTTATACAATCCACCCTCTCCGTCCCCTGTATTCCACTTGCTTCCACCCATAGTATCAAGAGTATACAGCTCAGCATCACAGGGCAGAGTATACAGCCTCAGAATCACAGTACAGAGTATACAGCCACAGAATCACAGGACAGAGTATACAGCCTCAGAATCACAGCAGAGTATACAGCCTCAGAATCACAGGACAGAGTATACAGCCTCAGAATCACAGGACAGAGTATACAGCTTCAGAATCACAGGACAGAGTATACAGCTTCAGAATCACAGGACAGAGTATACAGCTCAGCATCACAGGACAGGAGTATACAGCTCAGCATCACAGGACAGAGTATACAGCTTCAGAATCACAGGACAGAGTATACAGCTCAGCATCACAGGACAGAGTATACAGCCCCAGCATCACAGGACAGAGTATACAGCCCAAGCATCACAGGACAGAGTATACAACCCAAGCATCACAGGACAGAGTATACAACTCAAGCATCACAGGACAGAGTATACAGCTCAGCATCACAGGACAGAGTATACAGCTTAGCCTCACAGGACAGAGTATACAGCTCAGCCTCACAGATCAGGGTATATAGGTCAGCATCACAGATAGGGTATATAGATCAGCATCACAGATAGGGTATATAGATCAGCATCACAGATAGGGTATATAGAACTGACAGCACTGACCAACCCCCCCTCTCCGCTCACGGGGCTCACAGTAGAGGAGTGACATAGCCACCCATGGACAGGAAGTGTGTTATTTGCACACCAAGGACTAGTAAGCTGCAATATTATACATCTATAGATTTGGGTTTAGATAAACTTTGCAAAAGGAATAACAGTATTTTCTCAAATACAAGATGGGATTTGTTTATGATACACAGTGCTTTTACAAACTGAGTGCTATTTAGTTAGGGTTTACATACTTTTGAGTGACTACACCGCTATTAGTAACTTTATTTTTCTTTTGGATGGAATAGAGAATGGTTATAGTCCATGTCAGTTTTGTTTTTGCCGTCTGTGTTCCCTTGGTGAAATTTCCCTTTACCTAGGGCATGTTCACACCAGCAGTGTTGCCCAGCACAGTCCCAACACAGTACAGGCCTCCTCCCTCCCCACCAATACAGACCCACCTCCAGTACAGACCTCCTTTCTAGTACAGACCCCACCCCTCTTGCACAGATCCCCTCCCTCCCCACCAATAAAGACCCCCCTTCAGTACAAACCCCTACCCCCCTCAAGCTTACTGGTGGAATGGATAGATACAGTGGCAGAAGGATGTCCTTCCCTTGGCTGAAGTCAAGGAGTAGCTTCCCTCAGCTTGCCATGAGCTGTAGATTGATTTGCATATAAATGCATAGCTCCCAACTGTCCCTAATTTCGAAGGACTGTCCCTGATTTGGAGAAATGTCCCTCTGTCCCTCTTTCCACCTCATTTGTCCCTCATTTTGGTCTGATCTATATAGTTGTATATAAAATGCACTTTTTACCTTTCAAAATGTGTTTCCCAGTGCTAAACCTTTCATCCAAATTCTAAATTGCTCAATTGTTCAATTTAAAATGCCAATATAAAGGAATAGTAGTAGTAAAAAATGTATTTAACGTTTTTTGGTTATTTCCCCTTTAAGGGGTGCGGCAGGGGGCGTGTCTTATGTGCACATACGTTTGTTAGTAGGTGTCCCTCATTCCCATCTCAAAATGTTGGGAGGTATGATGAATGAGTTAGTAAGTCTCATTCATATGCAAACGACATGGTCGGCTCATTCTTACATTGGTTTGTTCATGTGTAAATCGGGGGTGATTGGCATATAAAAAGGCTTTGGGCATACTGGTATACAGAGGCAGAGCCTTTGCAGGACTATCGAGAGGTTTTATCGCAATGCGTTACAATGAGCTACAACACGCTGCAGCACATGCACTCACCGGCCACTTTATTAGGTACACCTACTCAAATGCTTGGTAACACAAATTGCTAATCAGCCAATCAAATAGCAGCAACTCGATGCATTTAGGCTTCTAGATGTGGTGAAGACAATTTGCTGAAGTTCAAACCGAGCATCAGCATAGGGAGGAAAGGAGATTGAAGTGACTTTGAATGTGACATAGTTGTTGGTGCCAGGCGGGCTGCTCTGAGTATTTCAAAAACGGGGATTTTAACACAGAACCATCTCTCGGGTTTTACAGAGAATGGTCTGAAAAAGAGAAAATATCCAGTGAGCGGCAGTTGTGTGGAAAAAATGCCTTGTTGATGTCATAGGAGAATGGGCAGACTGGTTCAAGATGCTAGAAAGGCAACAGTAACTCAAATAACCACTCGTTAAAACCAAGGTATGTAGAATACCATCTCTGAACGTGAAACACATCAAACCTTGAAGCAGTTGGGCTACAGCAGCAGAAGACCACACAGGGTGTCACTCCTGTAAGCTAGATACAGCAAGCTGAGGCTACAGTAAACACAGGCTCACCAAAATTGGACAATAGAAGATTGGAAAAACGTTGCCTGGTCTGATAAGTCTCGATTTGAGCTGTGACATTCAGATGGTAGGGTCAGAATTTGGTGTAAACAATATGAAGGCATGGATCCATCCTGCTTTGAATCAATGGTTCAGGCTGGTGGTGTAATGGTGTGGGGGATATTTTCTTGGCACACTTTGGGCCCCTTAGTACCAATTGAGCATCATTTAAATGCCACGGCCTACCTGAGTATTGTTGCTGACCACGTCCATCCCTTTATGACTGCAGTGTACCCATCTACCACTGGCTACTTCCAGCAGGATAATGTCACAAAAATCAAATCAATGAAATCATCTCACCACTGGTTTCTTGAACATGACAATGAAATCACTGCACTCCAATGGCCTCCACAGTCACCAGATTTCTTTCCAATAGAAAACCTTTGGGATGTGGTGGAACAGGAGATTCGCATCATGGATGTGCAACCGACAAATCTGCAGCAATTGCATAATGCTATCATGTCAATATGGACAAAAATCTCTGAGGAATGTTTCCAACATCTTGTTGAATCTATGCCACAAAGAATAACGGCAAAAAGGGGTCCAACCCGGACCCAGTCCTACCCCTGAAAATAAGACCTAGCGTGATTGTCGGTGATGGCTGCAATATAAGCCCTACCCCCCAAATAAGCCCTACCCTGTTTCCCTGAAAATAAGCCCTCCCCTGAAAATAAGACCTACAAGGACTTTAACTAGGGCTTATTTTGGGGGTAGGGCTTAGATTGCAGCCATCACCGACAATTACGCTAGGTCTTATTTTCGGGGGAAACAGGGTAATAAGATATACCTAATAAAGTGGCTGGTGAGTTTAGTTTAGAAGTTATAAAAAAATTCTTTACAGTACAGAATGCAGCGCACGTTCACATCACACACCAGCACATATGTGTCCATCTAGGCCCATATATTTGGACATAAATTCATACCTCCCAACTTTCTGAGATGGGAATGAGGGACACCTATTAGCAAAAGCATGCAGGCATAGGACACACCCCTTGCCACACCCCTTAAAGGAGAATTGTACAAAAAAAATGATAGGTTTAACCCACAAATGCTTCTTTTACCACTATTATTCCTTTTTACTGGCTTTTGAAATTTACAAATGCAACAATTTAGAAATTGGATGAAAGGTTTAGCGCTGGGAAACACTTTTTGAAAGATAAAAAGTGCATTTTATGCACAACTATATAGATCAGACCAAAATGAGGGACAAATGAGGAGGGAAGAGGGACTTTGTTCCAAATCAGGGACAATCCCTCAAAATCAGGGACAGTCCCTCGAAATCAGGGACAGTCCCTGAAATTAGGGATAATCCCGCGAAATCAGGGACAGTCCCTGAAATTAGGGATAATCCCGCGAAATCAGAGACAATCCCTCAAAATCAGGGACAATCCCTCAAAATCAGGGACAGTCCCTCGAAATCAGGGACAATCCCTCAAAATCAGGGACAGTCCCTCGAAATCAGGGAAAATCCCTCAAAATCAGGGACAGTCCCTCGAAATCAAGGACGATCCCTCAAAATGAGGGACAGTCCCTCAAAATCAGGGACAATCCCTCAAAATCAGGGACAGTCCCTCGAAATCAGGGACAATCCCTCAAAATCAGGGACAGTCCCTCGAAATCAAGGACGATCCCTCAAAATCAGGGACAATCCCTCAAAATCAGGGACAGTTGGGAGCTATGTAAATGACAGATTGGAGGTAATCAGATGTAAACGGGGGCATGTTTTTTCACATCTGGCTGCCCATAGACCTAACATGAGCCTTTTAGGCTTCGGAGACGTAACTGAAAAGGACATGAATGTGACAAAAGTGACATCTGTAGCGTTCTGCTCCAATCAGAAGGAACACGGGCCATGTGAAAGGTCAGAGGCCATCAGAGGTCATCCAGGGCCAGTTGTGACATAAAGATGGACAGTGTGAGTGGTATGGAGGCAGAGCATACAGAACACATGGCTGGAAGGCGGCGTGCTCCCAGCACTGTACATGATCACAGAAGAGGGAGGACACTCATACATAGACCCAACCCTAATCTGTCTGCAAACTTTGTACACAGTCAGAGGCCAGGGCTTCAATGGAAGTCCCATCATGCCCTTCTTTCCTGCTGTTTATCAGTGCAGGGGGAGGGGAGCATAGATTGCAGGCACAGTGAAGCTGCAGGACAGGTGAGACTTCTCTAGGAGCTTCTGAGGACCATCCAGCCTGGGAGAGAGAGAACAGCATCCAGCGGAGCCCAGGAGCACAGGGGACAGACAGGTGACACCCTCCTACATTTTTGACTCCAATACATTCAAGTCTATTGCACTTTGTCAATCTTATGGCTTGAAGTTCTTGGCTGGAACTTGCCAAAAGAGGCAAAAGCTGCAAAAAATATATAAAAATAACATAAACTAACCCGCACTGTCATGTATTTACAATTGACATTTAGGGCTCATTCACACCACACAGTGCATGTTATTGTATGTGCTGTGAACACGTGCGCTGAAATGTCTCATTATGCAATGGCTGTGCCTACTCCTTTTTATTTTTGTTCCTTTGTTTATTTAAAGCTTTATGCAAATCACTTTTTTATATGTTTGTAATGCAACAGCATAGTGCATCCCATTCACTTGAATGGGCTGCCCTGCGCATGACAGATGCGCCAAAGCAGCTCATGTACCCTTTTTTTTTTTTTTGTTTTTTTTTTTTTTTTGTTTTTGGCAGTGAGCCGAGTGCGTTTTTTTTGTGTGTTTTGACTCGCGACAAAATACCAACATTTGGGGTGGCATCAGGACAGCGCAGGCGCGACTCGCATTTTGCACACTTCAGCAACACATGCAAAAACACGTGTTTCTGCGCCCATTCCCGGAACACCAAAGTGTGACTGGGGCCTCAATTTTGCACATTGAGCTGGTTAGGTGAAATTTGATTACAATTGTTTGATGATACAAAAAAAAAAAAAAAAATGTTCTTTTTTTTATTTAATTTTTTATGGGTGTGTTGTTAAAGTTGTATAAAGGGTAGTTTGTTCATCATATTGTTTGTATTAATGTTTATTTTTTATTTTTGGTGTAGTTGATTGTTATTTGTATACTGTCACATTGTAGGGCTACACTCCCACTAACCTGTATGGTAAAACGTGTCAGCTCTAGCAAAGAGCGATCTGCTGTGTGTTTCAACTTTCAACTTTATTTGAAGTGTCACCTAAGTGACACTTAACCACTTCACCTCTGGAAGATTTAACCCCCCTCCTCCTTCCTTCCTTCCTGACCAGGCCATTTATTTTTTTTTTGCGATACGGCACTGCGTTATTTTAACTGACAATTGCGCCGTCATGCGACGCTGTACCCAAACAACATTTATGTTCTTTTTTTTCCCCCAAATAGAGATTTCTTTTAGTGGTATTTGATCACCTCTGCGGTTTTTATTTTTTTGCGCTATAAACAAAAAACGACTGACAATTTAAAAAAAAATATATACCGTATATTTTTTTACTTTCTGCTCTAAAACATATTCAATAAAAAAATGTAAAAAAGCTAATTTCTTCATCAATCTAGGCCAATATGTATTCTGTTGGCGCTAAATAAATCATGAACAATAATAATAATAATAATACAATTTTTGGTAAAAAAAATCTCAATAAACGTTTATTGATTGGTTTGCGCAAAAGTTATATCATCTACAAACTATGGGATATATTTATGGAATTTTGTGTTTTTAATTATTATTATTATTATTATTATTTTTTTTTTTTTACTAGTAATGGCGGCAATCAGTGACTTATAGCAGGACTGCGATATAACAGCCTACAAATCAGACACCTAACTGACACTTTTTTGGGGACCAGTGACGTTATTACAGTGATCAGTGCTAAAAATATGCACTGTCACTGTACTAATGACACTGGCAGGGACGGGGTTAACATCAGGGGCGATCAATAGATTAAATGTGTGCCTATCTGGTGATTCAGTGTAGTGGAGGAGGTGCTTTTACTAGTGGAAGGCATGGATCAGTGTTTCTGCTTTACAGGAACACGCGATCCATGCAACCCCCCCTGCAGCAGACTGATGGGAATGCAGCAATCGACCTCCCTCCACCACCCCCCGCGGGAGACAGATGGGAATGCGGTGATCCAGTGATCAAAACACACTCGACTCACTGCCATTTTTGTGCACTGCACCACACCGCACATCACACCTGCATTACCTGGGTGAAACGGGGCACATAGAAAACAATTGTTTTCTATGGGTGCTAGTGGCAACCTGCATTTATCCAGTGCTGAAAAACGCAGGTCACTGCACATATTGTAAATGAGCCTATAAAGTTTTCTTACAAATACTGCAGCTGCCGACTTTTAATAATCGGACACTTACCTGTCCCAGGGTCCAGCAATGCGGGGGATCGAAGCCCCGTCCTTCCCCTGCTCCGCTCGGCAGCGACGGCATTCTCACTGTGAAGCCACAGCCGGGCACCCACTGCGCATGCACGAGTGGCGCCACGCTCCGTGATACGCCGCGCAGTCATCTGGAACCTGTCACGTGTCCCAGATGACTGACTGCGCCGAGGGGAAGTGATGTCAGTGCCCGGGGACTGAAGGACGCAGACTACGAGGGACCCCCTAGCAACAGACATTTAGAGGTGAGTAAAAAAAATGTTGACATTTTTTTTTTAATGAATTTTAAGCTTTTTTTTTTTTTTTGGTGGAAACACCACTTTAACGTGTTACTAAAACCAGGAGCCTGCATTCACTATATCTGGTCTCCTACAGTACACAGAACACGGAAATGTATTAGATTTAGTAAATATAAACTGCTAAATACCTTTTCTCATCAGCAGTATATAGCAGTCTTATGACTTCTATCAGTGTCTGGTTAAAGCTTGTAGGAGCAGTACTCATTCTGCACTGACTGTCCTATGAGGATGCAGGACCCCTGACCCTCTGTCTGGACAGTGCTGATTGGCCTTGTGCTGATCACATGCACTCTCCCCAAAAAAAAAAAAAACTCTCTATCAATACACACCAAACTGAGCATGTGCAGCTTGTCTCCTAGCTCTGTACTTTCAGGAGATATATTGGGGACAGTGGAAGAATGGAAGGAGATGGGATAAAACAGCCTTTTTACACAATGCAGAAGATTTACTCCTTAGGTTCCACAGTGAGTATAACAAGCATACTTTACTGCATATACAGACTGATTTTACTGTTGTGTGTTTAGTAACACTTTAGAGTGGAACGCCATTTAAATGTGAAAGTTCTGCATATCCTCCTCCTCCTCCCCCCTTCCCTAATATTAGTGTATTTTTTTTTTTTTTTGGAAGCAGGTACCTTTTTCTGACAGGTGCCCATTTCTACTTCCAGATTGCCTAGGCAACCACATGTCCCAGGAGGCTGCAGGACCACTATGACAGCGTAGCGCATCTCACACATGAAATACTGTAGCTGCTCTTTAATAAACAGACAGTCACCAGTCCAGGGATCCAGCTCTGTCTTCACCCAAGCTGATTCATTGCCAGTCTTCGGATCTCCGGTTACTTTCTGATGTTACAGCTGGCTTCCCAAAGTCAAGATGGTGGTGCTGGGTACTCCGTAACCAGTGAAGAACCAGCCTTTGTGAAGACAGTGCTGGATCCCTGGGCTGTTGATTGTCAAAATGAATGGGCTGAAATCGCACCGCACAGAACTGCATGTGAATCGCACAGCGCGTTCCTGTGCGATTCCCAGTGACTGTAGTTCCTCTTTAAATATTCCTTTTGTTCTGAAGTCCTGTTGTGGGCTGATAACGCACAGCTTTTTCCATAGACTAAGCACTTTCTGCCCTGCCCTTGTGTTTGTGCCAAATTACTCAACCCATCCCACTCTCAGATCTCCTAAACATAACAACTCATTTATTCTGCTCTGGAATTTTGCATTTCAGGCATAAAGCCCTAAAAACGGGTACCATCCGCTGCATATTTCACCCTCATAGATTTTGTCAGGTTGCTGGCCGCAGAGATGTACACTGCAGCTATGCCTCCCAGGATGCAGGCCTAAGCACTAATGTGCATGAGGCCCTAAAGCCCAACTGAACTTTCATTTTAAATCACATAAATACATTCCATGTGCAACCAAACAAAAGTGTGTTAATATTCAATTTCTTTAGAAAGCAGCCACAACATGAGCAGAAAAGCCTGTCCTCTGCCAGCATGCTGCAGAGAAGTACCCTTGCTGTCTGTATACAAGCAGTGGTCTCTCTGTAAAGGTTCAAAGCTAAAGCTCCACAATCAGCAGAAAGAATTAGACTTGCGATTGCAGAGCTATAGATCTGACTCGATAGTAAAGGGTATTCTGGACCTCTCCAGAAAGATCACTGCTTTAACACAGAGAGTGGGGGTCCTTCTTTGCAGCATGCTGGCAGGGAACAGGATTTTCTACTCAGGCTGATTCCAAAAACATAAATTAATTAAAATACTTTTTACAAGGGAGGAAAGAGGATTTTCACACACTTCCAGCTACAGTGAATAGGAATGCGTGTAAATTTGGCAAGTTGTTTGTTGACCTTCAGATGGAATGATCTGGCGGCTGTACAGTTGCCCGATCACTTTCACAGAAACCCAGAAGTGCAACCCCCACCATGTTACCATCTCACCTGCAAGCCCAGGACCCAGATGACAAGTTTTTCTGGGCATAGGGAAGGGAGACCAACAATTGACCATTCGCTCCCCGGAATAAATCCTTGTAGTGACGAAACCGGTTGGGCTGAGGTGTCATTTCCTGTCATCACATTTGGATGAGAGCGCACGGTTACTGTGCCCATTATACACACACGCAGTTTTTTTTATCTGTTGGCATGTAAGTGCATTACTTTTAATAAAAAGCCATATTGTTAAGATTTTACACTATTGTGGTGTTTTATCTCTTGCTGGGGTATGGCATTTGGTGGTCCACTTGGAATAAGCGGATTTGTGATTTCCCTACTGGCTGCCTGGAATGATCTCCCCCATCTTCCGTATGCTGACTAATAGGGATGGGCCAAACACCCCCCCCCCCCCCCGTTCGGTTCGCACCAGAACATGCGAACAGGCCAAAAATTTGTTTGAACACCGTTAAAGTCTATGGGACACAAACATGAAAAATCAAAAGTGCTAATTTTAAAGGCTTATATGCATGGTATTGTCTTAAAAAGTGTTTGGGGACCTGGGTCCTGCCTCGGGGGGGGGGGGGGGGGTGGGGGGGGGGGGGGGGGGGGGGGGGGGGGGACATGTATCAATGCAAAAAAAAAAGTTTTAAAAACTGCAGTTTTTTCTCGGGAGCAGTGATTTTAATATTACTTAAAGTGAAACAATAAAAGTGTAATATTCCTTTAAATCTCATACCTGGGGGGTGTCTATAATATGCCTGTAAAGTGGCGCATGTTTTCCGTGTTTAGAACAGTCCGAGTGCAAAATGACATTTCTAAAGGGGAAAAAAAGCCATTTAAAATTACTAGCGCTAGCGGCTATAATGAATTGTCGGTCCGGCAATACACATAAAAGTTCATTGATAAAAATGACAGGGGAACCCCGAACCAAAATTTAAAAAATAAATGCGTGGGGGCTCCCCCAAATTTCATACCAGGCCCTTCAGGTCTGGTATGGATATTAAGGGGAACCCCGCTCCAAAAAAAAAAATGGCGTGGGGTCCCCCCAAAAATCCATACCAGACCCTTATCTGAGCACGCAACCTGGCAGGACAAGAGAGGGCCCCCTCTTCTGAACCATACCAGGCCACATGCCCTCAAGCCCCCCAAAGCACCTTGTCCCCATGTTGATGGGGAGAATGGCCTCATCCCCACAACCTTTGCCCGGTGGTTGTGGGGGTCTGCGGGCATGGGGCTTATCGGAATCTGAGAGCCCTCTTTAACAAGGGGACTCCCAGATCCCGCCCCCGCCCCCGCCCTGTGTGAATTGGTAATGGGGTAAAAATGTACCCCTACCATTTCACAAAAGAAAAAGTGTCAAAAATGTTAAAAAAGACAATAGACGTTTTTTGACAATTCCTTTATTAATGTCTTCTTCTTCCATCTTCTTTCTTCTGGTCTTCCTACGGTCTTCTTCTTCCTCCATTTTGTTCTTCCCCTGCTTCTTCCTCTATCTTCCTCCAGCCTTTTCTTCTCCGATTCGTCCTCCGCACGATCCGCCTGGGAGTCTTCTGCTGTGTGACGCTTCTGTTCAGGTGACAGTTCTTATATAATGGAAGGCGGGGCCACCCGGTAACCCCCACCCCCCTCTGACGCACTGGGACTTCCCTATGGCTTTCCCCCGTGTTGTCAGAGGGGGGCGCGGTCCCATAGACTTTTAAAGGGTGTTTTGTGGCTTTCGAATTTGCCACGAACACCTCAAATTGTTCGCTATTCGGCGAACGGACGAACAGCCAATGTTCGAAGGGAACTCATGTTCGACCTGAACATAAAGCCCATCCCTACTGACTAACAAATGGTGATGGAGCATTTGAGATACACGAGCCTTCTTTGACCCCCCCATAGTAAGTGGTCAATGCTCTGGTAAGAGCACATCCTTGAATTGGTGGAAGCTGTTCACATATTTTATGTCACGTTGGTGACTTATGGACTCACATTTTTCTTTTTGTTACACTAATTATTTGTATTAGGCGCAACAGGTTTTTTATACATTCACTGATCTTGCCTAGCCAATAAGATCCAGGAAGGGATGAGGATTTCATCACATGTTGGGGGGCGCCAACATACAAAAATGTAAATTATGCTACACGCAGTATATATCGCTGCATCCACTGGAGCGAGAACAATAATTCACATTATTTAAAGGCTTTTTTAAAGCTTTTTATGTTGGGCTTCTATTTACTTGGCAGTAAGTTAAGTTATATTGCTCATGTCTGCACCAAAAATTACTTTATAGTATTTTTTATTTTATATTTACTGAAAATGTGCTAAATATTTGTGCTTGATAAACCATTGCACTAATATAATGTGACATAAAAAATTATGTTTACCATCATTTTATTCTTCAGATTCTCTGCTTTGAGAAAATATACTGTTTTGACGTTTTAACTAATCTTCAGGCCTAACATGATTTTTTATCCTGTGCAAAAGAAATAAAATTGTGTGCAATTAAAAAAATAAAATATCTGTACCAGCGGACTTCAAACCTACCTTTTTTCTGGACAGGAAGTTTATAGACTGGCAGACCTCCATCTCGCTCTGCACCTGACTAGACCTGAAAGTTCAGTTCAAAGTATTTTTGCTGCTGTTATCTCTGCAACTAGTCTCATAACCTTTGCCTTTTTTATAATTTTGAAATTTTTACCACTCACATGAGTATGATCCAGTTAAATATTTTTTTTTCAAAATGTAGAAAATGAATTCCCTTCTTTTGCTTTATGGGGAACTATATTTATTTTTGCTCAGTTATTTCAATTGGTACATTTTAATAATTTTTTTTTCTTTTTTATACAATCTTGGTTTTAATAAAAATAAACATTTTATATGGAGCACAACGTGATTTAGGATTTCCACTCTGTCTCCAACTGAAGCCTTCCGGAGTTGTATGGAAGGACAGAGGGGAAAAGGGAAGGAATCTGCAGCTTGAGCTATTCAGCAACATAAACAGGGTTTTTTTTGTCAGCAAAGCAGATAAGGATAGCCTAGACAACATTTGAAAAGGAGCCTGAAACTCTACTTGATTTTGCTGCCTGCTTAATTTCATTGAAGTGGAAGCTCTCAATTTTACTAATTTACTTGTAAAAATTTACATATTTGATTATTTACTGACCCTTTACATTTTTTTTTAATTTGACATTTCAATATCCGCTTTTCTCTTTCTGTGAAAAAAAATATTGAGGCAAATTATAGACTTTCTTTTTGTAAAAAGAAAGGTACAAGATTTTTGCAAAGACCTTCTCTAACCCTCAGAAGTCGTTTAAAGAACTGTGGGCATAATGAGCTCTTGTATTAAAGTATTACTAAACCCAGGACTCTGCATTCACTATATCTGGTCTCCCACAGTACACAGGACATGAAAATGCAATCGTTTTAGTAAATATAAACTGCTGAATACCTTTTCTTATCAGCAGTATATACAGTAGCAGTCTTGTGGGTTCTATCAGTGTCTGGTTAAAGCTTCTAGGAGGAGTTTTCATTCTGCTCTGACTGTCCTATAAGTCTGCAAGACCCCTGACCCTCTGTCTGGACAGTGTAGATTGGCCCTGTGCTGATCACATGCACTCTCCCAAAAAACAAAAAATACCTCTGTAGCAATACACACCAAATTGAGCAAGTGCAGCCTGTCCCCTAGGCCCTGTTCACAGGCAAGATGGATTGGGGACTGTGGAAGAAGGGGAGGAACAGAGAAGACAGGATCAAACTGCTTTTTTTTACACAATGCAGAGGATTAACCCCTCCACAGTGAGTATAACAAGCATGCTTTACTGCAGATACAGACTGATTTTACTGTTGTGGGTTTAGTAATACTTTAAGGGCACATCATAGAGTATTTTTGGGAGATGGAGATGATACCTCATAGAATCGATTTTGCATTGGAATATATGACGTTTACTTTGATGCTTTACTGGGGCCCCATGATGTATACATTTTTTTTCAAGTCTGTTTCTTTATTTTTTGTTGTTTTTTGTTAGCAGAAAACATTTTTTTATGTTTGTGTGCCTTTTCTGTAAGAACAAATACTTGAATCATTGATTAATTAACAGTGATGTTTTATATTTTCACTGTGTCCACCTTTTCTAGTACCTTGATATATAATAAATCTTTGTAATTGATCTCCAGATCTCAAGCTGGTGGTAATTCCTATGTGTAATCACCAAACAGAAAAGCGTTTCACTCATGTGGGGCAAAAGGTACACGCTCCTATCGTCCAATGGTCAGCAATTTCTCAATCCGTATTGCAGGGCAAAGTTCATTAATACAAACTTTATACAGCATACTGCTGTTCAGATCTATGACAATGCACACATCACACATCCCATCGAGGTCAGTAGGAAACTGTGTAGAAGCCTTAGGCCTCATGTCCTTTTTTCCTGCCTCTTTTAGGAGCGTCATGCGTTTTTTTTAACAGCTTAAAAACACCTCTCCATGTTATTTTATGTGTCCATGCACACAATAGGCTTTTATTAGCTTCTAGTGGCATAGGCGTTTTCAAGCTGCAAAGAAAACCCCAGGGCCAGCATGTTAAGAAGCCAAGCGGAACAGCTGTAAAAATGCCAGATGCAGCTAAACGCCTGTTAATGCAGTATACAGTATTAAGCTGCGTCAAGCGCTTTTAACTGATTGCCACCCGCCCACTGTCAAATGATGGAGGGACGCTGCGGCTCCCGTTCATGACGTCGTCCCAGAATGGCCGACATGGCGCGATCCTGATCTCTGTAAAGAGCCGCAGCTCTTTATCCATGTGATCGGCTTTGTCCAATCACAGCCGGTCACATGTAAACATGGAAATGCCGATAATCGCCTCTCATCACCTCACACTGACAGAGTGTGTGGCGTGGAGAGTCGATCAGCAGCATCTCCTCACAGGGGAAATTGAGACATGTAATCAGGGCACTGATCATCAGTGCCCTGATTACAATAATGCACCACAAATGCCACCAATCAGTTCCCGTTAGTGATGCCAGTCAGTGCTGGCTATCAGTGCTGCCCATCAGTGCTGCATATCGTGCCGCCTATCAGTGCCCACCAGTGCCATCCGTCAGTGCCCATCAGTGCAGCCTATCAGTGCTGCCTCATCAGAGCACATCAGTGAAGGAGAAAAATTACTTATTTACAAAATTTACCGAGAGAAACTAAGAAAAACATTTTTTTTTTCTAAATCTTCTGCCTTTTTTTTGTAAAAAAATAAAAAACCCAGCAGTGATTAAATACCACCAAAAGAAAGCTCCATTTGTGTGAAGAAAATGATAAAAATTTCACATGGTTACAGTGTAGCATGACCGCGCTATTGTAATTCAAAGTGTGACAGCACTGAAAGCTGAAAATTGGCCTGGGCAGGAAGGGGGTGAAAGTGCCCAGTAGGCAAGTGGTTACGCTGTAGTTATGTGATTTGGGAGTGGAAAATACAAGAGGGCAGTGTTCTTTAAAAAAAATGCTGTTAAACGCTAACACGGCTAAACGAGAATTAATGCCAATGCAAAACGCTTTTAAAAGCGCATTTTTTTTGCTGCTTTTTCCTGGCGTCAGTACTGGCTTTGCAGCTCAATTTTTTTTAACGTCCTTTGTGCATGAGGCCTTAGCAAAGACGAAGTCTAAGTATTTCACAAAGTTTACTCCGAAGGCACAATTATGTTTTAAGCAGAAAGTTTGTAATACTGAAGTTTTCTAAATGAATATGAATCCATTTCACGTGTAGCACTCATACTTCCTCTGCCTCTCCTTCCCCATAGCTAAAACAAAACGGGGTAAACCAGCAAAAAAAAAAAACACGGATAGAGCAAATAACTACCCTAGCAGATTCACAGTTTTTGGGAATAAAGCATTATGGAGATTTTATACTGACACCTTTTACACCAGATGCAGTTGAATGCATTTTTGAAAGCAGTAGAAACGCGTAAGTAAATAAATATATATAGTTTACACCATTTTGTGTAAGGTTACCAGATTTTCAAAATTAAATCTGACACCCTACTGACCAGGTCCACAAAACCACACCCTTATTTGTAGCCACACCCACAAAACCATGCCCCCCCCCCCAATTGCTAAACTGAAAAAAAAAAAAACGATCAGAAGGGAATTGTTGGGCTGTGCGAATTGTGGGTGTGCCTAATTGCCATAACAGTGGGCGGGGTGTAAAAGGGTTTGGTTAAATTAAACCTGCCAACTTGGGTACAGTATAAATCACTCTTTTGTATGGTCAAAAGAACGCTGACTATGCCCACCCTTTCCACCCCCCTGCTCCATTCATAGAAGTTGTACTATAGCTTCTGTTAATGAATGAAGGAGACGGACTTTAATCAATCCTTTATTGATAGATCACTTTTCATTGCTGAAACTATAGTGCAGCTTCTATGAATGGCGGAGGGGGAGGAAAGGGCAGGCATAGTCAGCACTCTTGACGGGTGCCCATGACAGTTTTAGTGGCTATATTAACCCTCGCAGCACCAGAAAAGGGGGGGGGGGGTACAGAAGATGGAAGATTTCAACTATGACAGCAGCACAAAGGACACTTCTCATTGAATGTAAGTACAATCCCTTATTCTTAAGAAAATCTTCATTGCATCTGGAATGTATTCACAGCGCTTCACTTTTTCCACTTTTTGTCATGTTACAGCCTTATTCCAAAATTGATTAAATTCATTATTTTCCTCAAAATTCTACAAACAATACCCCATAAAGACAATGTAAAAGAAGTTTGTTTGAAATCTTTGCAAATTTATTAAAAATAAAAAACGAAAAAAATCCCATGTATATAAATTCACAGCTTTTGCTCAATACTTTGCTGAAGCACCTTTGGCACCAATTACAGCCTCAAGTCCTTTTGGGTATGATGCTACAAGCTTGGCACACCTATTTTTGGGCAGCTTCTCCCATTCTTCTTTGCAAGATCTCTTAAGCGCCATCAGCTGGTAGAGACATACCCAAAAAGACTTGCAGCTGCAATTGCAGTTGTAGGGGGTTCTACAAAGTATTGACTCAGGGGGGCTGAATACAAATGCACACCACACTTTTCAGATATTTATTTGTAAAAAAAAATCTGAAAAACATTTATAATTTTTCTTTCACAATTATGTGCCACTTTGAGTTGGTCTATCACATAAAATCCCAATAAAATACATTTATGATTTTGGTTGTAACATGACAAAACGTGGACAATTTCAAGGGGTATGAATACTTTTTCAAGGCAATGTATTGCAGCTTACCAGTCCTTAGATGTGATGGTATTAGTTTTCTTTTTTAGGTTTTTCTTCTTATTTTCAGCTGATGATCCTACCAAGTTGTGCCCCTTTTGTTAACAAGGAGCAGTAAACATAGGGATTACTCATCACTTTAGTGCTGCTCCTCCACTATGCAGTCACAGGCTAGGTCAGGGAGGTGATCAGGCTGTATTGCTGTGGCGGTGCGTGCATAGAGGGCGCAGGAGCGCCGCCCCCTCTCTCCTGCACCGCTCTATCACCAATAGATAGATTCATGCATTTGCATGAATCTATCTATTGCCACCGCTGCCGCCCCCTATTCAGGTGTCCGGCCCCTTGTCGGGCGCCGGGCATCTGAATTACAGCGGGAGGGGGGGGGGGGGGGGGGGGGCGGTTTTTGGAAGCGCCCTATTAGAGCTGTCAGCTCTAATAGGCGACCTGATTAGAGCGGTGGGCTCTAATAGGCTTCCATAAGTGTAAACAGCGGGCGCAATGCTGTGCGTTCGCTGTTTACACAGTATTGTGTTAGAGAAGCGAATACATCGCTTCCCTAACACTGACCCGCCTCTCAGCTAATCAGGTTGCCGGGTCTGTGTTACCTGTCGCCTGATTGGCTGAAGTCACAGGTGCTGTGATTGGACGCCTAGGCGTCCAATCATTGCAAAAGACAGGAGGAGCGCGGGAGTACGGGTCACAATGAGGAGACACTGCTCGCCGCCTGACGCCGTCACCAGCTGCACACCGAGACAAGGTAAGTGCCGGTAGATGGCGGGCAGAGGGCACATTGGCAGCATTTAATGGGCACAATGACAGCACTTGGGGCACAATGACAACACTTGGGGCACAGTGGCAGCAGCGTTTGATGGGCACAGTGGCAGCGTTTGATGGCACAGTGAGGCTGTTTGTTTGCGGCCCCCCAAAAATTTTGAGCACCAGCCGCCACTGCTGTATTGTATAACTTCAGGGGGACAAAAAGTCTGGTCAGCAGCCTGGCTAAGCTGTTTGGTAGGTTTGTGTATGCCCCCGGAAATGCAAAACCTTTTACACATAAGACCAATTCCCATATGGGTGTTTCAGTGGCATGGTTAGCTGCTTGTATCAACTTCAGCTTTAAATCTATGTACTTTTCCATAACTGTAAATGGCATATCAAAATTTGGAGATTACTATTATCCTCAGAATTGGCACATTCCACAATAATTATATATTAGATAAAGTACAATACAGAACATGCCTGAAACAGTCTGCACAAGTAAAGTATATTGTTTTAGTAGGAATGTTTTATAAAGGTTTCCTTTACTTAGGCCTGGTTCACACCTATGCATTTTTTAGTGCGTTTTCAGTTTTGCAGAAACGCACTACAGACCATTTAACATGGTTTCCTATGGGTCTTGTTCACATTTGTGCATTTTATGGAAAGGGCCAGGGACCAGCAGGTTGTGTTTTTGGTTCCATAGGCTTCAATGGATCAAAAATGTGTATTGAAAAACGCTAAATGCACCTGGAATATGCATCAACTGCAACCTGCATAGATGTGAACCAAGCCTTACTGTAGATAAACTGTGTCTCATAGACATTACCAGGACTTGTTGACATATAAAGTACTCTGGTGCCCACCCGGGGCCCTCCCGCTTCCATTAATTCGTTACCTTTGCAGCAGAAACCTCTGCTGGGCTTCGGTATCCTATAGTGGTCAGTTATATAGGCATTCTACTACCCTAGCAGACCAAGGGGTTATTATAGGGCCTAGTGGCGGGGTGGGGTTGGGGTCAGTTGGCTAGTCAATGAAGATCAGTCAGGACTCAGGTGTAATTCCCTCTGTCACTCACTTTATCCTAAGCTTCCATCACCACCTGTTTACGTTACCTCTGGTCTGTGGGTGGTACTTGTGCTAGAACCTTGCCACTGACCACTAATGCAAAAGGCGGTTTTGCAACTGCCCACTGAAGTAAAGGTGGCCTTGCCACCAGTGATGTAAGTAACTGAGTTAAAATAAACTGAGTTACCTAACGCAGTTACTTTAGAGGGTAACGAGTAATCTAACTGATTACTTTTCCCCTCATGGTAACTCAGTTCCCATTACTTTGGCTTAGTTACCCCAATTACATTTACCGCCACTAGATGGCAGTAGTGTAATTCCGGTGTCCTGCCGAAAAAGTTCCTCCGCCGGATAAGGACCCCCTGTACTGCGCAGGTGCAGGGCTTGCGCAGTACGAAGGACTACGGAGCTTCCGAAAATTGCCGAACCTAAACAGCTCTGAGTGAACTCTACACCGCGCAGGCGCAGTTAACATGTAATTGTACGAGGTGATGCCGCACGCTCCTGATGCTCGTGCTACTCTGCAAGGGGCGTCTATCGTGTAAGTAAGGGGCAGGTCTAATATTACTGTAACCAAGGGGCGCATTTATTATTATTGTTATATATCGAGCTCTGCCCATTAATTTAACATTCGCCCTCTTCTGTAGCCATCCGCCCCTTACACAATATAATAATAATAGACCCGCCCCTTGCTTACACGCTATAACAGATCTGCCTCTTGGTTAGAGTAATAATAGAGCAGCCCCTTGGTTACACGATATATAACAATAATAATAAATGCGCCCCTTGGTTACAGTAATACTAGACCCGCCCCTTAGTTACACGTATAGAATATTTAAAAAAAAAGTCAGTTACTTTGCTGCGTAACTAATTACTTTTCCAATGTAGTAACCAAGTTACTAACGCAATTACTTTTTGGGAGAAGTAATTTGTAACTTAACTAATTACTTTTTTAAAGTAAGATGACCAACACTGCTTGTCACTGCCAAACATGAAGAAAGGGCCTTGCCACTGATCACCAATGCAATGGGGGCCTTGCCATTGACTACCAGTTTATAGGGGAGCTTGCCTCTGACCACAAATGTTATAGGGGCCATGCTGCTAGGCTCCAATGGGTGGGCATTGCCACTGACCACCAATGTAATGGGGCTTTCTTGCTAACCACGGATGCAAAGGGGGGCCTTGCTGCTAACCCACAATTAAAGGTGGCCTTGCCACTAAACATGTAAACGAGATCCTGTCAGTAGTCATCAATGTAAAGGGGCCCTGCCCCGACTACCAATGTAAAATGGGGCCTTGCCACTGACCACCAATGTTATGGAGGCCATGTCATCACCTCCAATGGAAGACTTATCTAATAAAGGCTAATCAATTAACAGGCAGCTTTTGTACATAGTTAATTGTAGTGCAACTATATTCCTATGTGTATATTTTATTAGAATGAACCTTCTCAATCACATATTGCCCATTATAACAGTGCGAGGCCCTTAAAAATAGTTCAGACTGACGTAAACTCACTTCAAAAACACATCTACCACGAGAGCTAATCACCCCCATATAACACCACATATGCCCAAACTTGCCCACTTTTCTGGAAAAGTCCCACCTCCACATGCCAAGCAACTGAGTCATTTCAGTAAAATATACAAATCCTTTAATTTTTCAGTCTACAGAAAAAAAACACAGTATGACTGATCCTCTGCTTAAACAACATTGTTCCCTCTAGCAGAATGCCAAAATGCTTAAAAGGGCAAAAATAGCTTCAAAAAGGAACGCAAGACTTTCAGTAAAAAATATCCCTCAAATGACTGTCGGTATACTTTTTCTATTTGCTGTTAAAGCTGAACTCCAGGCAATCGGCTATATGCACAAATGAAATGTATACACCAATCAGCCATAACTTTATGAACACTGACAGGTCATCAGAGCCCTGAGTATCTGTGCAGCCCCAACAGTGTCCATTGGTGATGCCAGTCAGTGTCCATCAGTGATACCAATTTGTGCCCATCAGTAATGCCAATCAGAGCCCATCAGAAATGCCAGTCAGTGCTGCCTTTCAGTGCCTGCACATCAGTACCGCCTATCTGTGCCACCTATCAGTGCTCATCAGTGCTGCATATTACTGCCTCCTCATCAGTGCTCATAAGTGCTGCATTATCAGTGCCCATCAGTGCAGCCAGAAACTAAGGAAGTATGTTTTTTCTTTTTTTCAAAATTTTCTGTATATTTTTTTTTTTTTAGCACAAAATAAAAAACCCAGTGGTGAATAAATACCACCAAAAGAAAGCTCTATTTGTGTGAAAAAAAATGATAAAAATGTAATATGGGTACAAGCGTTGCATGACCACGCAATTGTCATGGAAAGTGCGACAGCGCTAAAAGCTGAAAATTGGCCTGGGCAGGAAGGGGGTAAAAGTGCCCAGTATTGAAACGGTTAAGGACACCTATTGCTGTATATGTTAATGTGCATTTATGTTTGATGTTATTTGTTTTGGACACATTGTTGTAATGTATTGAGCTGTGATATATTGCAGTTTTTTTTTTTAATCAATACCTTTTTATTGAAAGTTTTCATAAGCAAACAATAAGGTAATAACAAACATTCCAAGACAATAATAGTCGTAAGTATCATGGTAGTTTCAATAAAGAATGATAATATATTGCATTTTAAATACCCATTACCCCAACAGGGTTCACACTGTAACATGTATGTCCATGTTATACATTATACAGTATACATTATATACATTGTATACAGTATACATTAGATTAACAAATAACATTGCACTTATTAAAGCGGGAGTAAACCCGCTGACATTTTTCTTTTCTGCACCTGTAAGGGAAAAGGCATAATGAGCTAGTATGCACCGCATACTAGCTCATTATGAAATACTTACCTTAGAACGAGGAGCCGGCATCTCACTCGGTCCACGCCGAGGGAGATGACATGTTCCCTCTGCGTGTCTTCCCGATATCGCGGCTCCGGCCACTCACAACGCATGCGCATTTTGTCACTCCTGCGCATGCGCGCGGGAGTTTTCTTCCCGGCAAGGTATAGCGTCTGCCGGACTTTCAGCCAAGAATCCCCGGAGCGCATGCGCCGCTGAAGTGGCTCATTGCGAGGGGAATATCTCCTAAACCATACAGGTTTAGGAGATATTTTTTTTTACCTACAGGTAAGTCTTATTATAGGCCTACCTGTAGGCAAAAGTTCAATTTTTGACTATACAACCGTTTTAAGGAAAGTATCCTAATTGGTTGCTCATCAAAAATAAAGCAAAAATGCTTTCAATCCATCCACTTTAACCAATCAACGGCCAGGCTGAGCGGCGAAGATGATGTCGGGGGCGAGCATGGGACTTTCGAGGGGTCAGGTAAGTAAAACCGGGGGGGGTTTTGCGGGCGGGTTCGGCGCGCTCCCCCATTGTTTTCATTGGATGTTTTTTTACCTTAATGCATAGAATGCATTAGGGTGAACAAAATGTTACCTTTACAACCCCTTTAACGTACACTGCTTGCATTTAAAATAATACTAATAAAAAAATAGAGCTGTATTAATTTGTATCTGTTATATCAGTTTTATGTTCTGTATGGTCACTGGGACAGAAAGTGAACAGATACATCTCCAAACATTATATGTACTGTACATCAACAAGGCCACAATCCAGGCCTTCCCCTCTCTATCCAGTATAAAGAAATATGGAAGGAGAGCCAGGGGCTGGCTGCACAGAAAGGAAAATACTATATTGCACAGATGAGAACCCATTATGATATAAAAACAGATTTATCTGGCTTTGCTGGAGTTTTTTTTACAGAGACCGGCACAATCTCTAGCTGTCTTCTAATTTCCAGCATTGCGCTGAGAGGCCTCTTTCCTGGACACTTCCCCTATTATCTGAGGCGTAAACAAAATCAGCGGGGACCTCCATTTTCCCTCGCTATGCCTTTGTTGTTCAGAGTTTTATTTGCACTGTAGTTTTATTGTGTGGGATTGTTTCTGGGCTCTCAGCGGCTCATAACATGGTAACAATCTCCTCTGTGGGCTGAGGACTGTGAGGGGACATCATCGTTATACATCTATGTGCTTGTCAGTTGCTCCCGATTTCCAGGATCATTGCCAAGTCTCAGAGATTTATTCTGGAAAGGTCTTGACTCTCAAAGTGTTTTATATTGACCATTGATCAGTGCTGCAAAAACATCCTCGCTTTTATATGCCCATTGTTGTTATCAATTTATATTACCTTGGTTTACCTTAAAGGGAATTGAATCTATAATAATGGTTTGGGGTCAGTTGTTTGATTTTTTTAAGTTTATGTTTTTTTTTCGTACTACAGTATGTATTTAAAATCTAGCTGTACAAATAAACATTTAATTAAAGGTATACCCATAACACTGATAAGAATGATGGGTTTTCTAAAGAAGAAGCTGTTTGCTATCAGACTGTCTCTCTCTTATTGAATCTCTTTATGAACAAAAAGGACAGACAGAAGGATAGATTTTTTTAACTGGGTTTGTAATGTTAGTTTCAGTTATTAATAGAGCCCAGCATTGTCGGGATGCTTTTTTGGATGTATCTGTATACTGACTAATTAAAGAGGAGGTCCCGCAAAAAATATTTTTTTTAAAAGTCAGCAGCTACAAATACTGCAGCTGCTGACTTTTAAAATAAGGACACTTACCTGTCCCAGGGGTCCAGCGATGTCGGCACCCGAGGCCGAACCGTCCCTCGGTCCTCGGATGCTGCCGCTGCCATCTTCGTTAAGGTTCTCTACTGCGCATGTGCGAGTCGCATTGCGCAATCTGAATGGTCCCTGCTGTCTCTGGGACCCGTGTGTGTCCCAGCAGACAGCGCGGGGGGACAAAACTACAAGGAAAAAACATGTGTTTATGGGTATAATATTTTCCCACAATGCCATGTTTTTCTTACAGTTAAGATGGAGAATAAGAATCTGCTGCCTGCTGAAAAGGTACTGTTAGACCCCTTTCACACCGCACCGCCCATAGCGTTGGCGGTAAAACGCGATATTTTTAGCTGCGTTTTACCGTCGGATTTGCGGCGCATTTCGGACGATAGCGGGGCGCTTTTACCCCGCGCTGGCGGCCGAGAAAGGGTTAAAACCCCCCGCAAAACCCTGCAATATTGGCGTTTTGCCAGCGGTATTACAGCGCTGCCCCATTGATTTCAATGGGGAGCAGCGCTGGAGGAGCGGTGGAGGAGCGGTGAGTTCATCGGTGGAATGGCACTAAACTTCAGTACTTATAAATCTCCATAGGAGACACTTTAAAATTTTTTACAGGTTACATGTTTAGAGTTACAGAGGAGGACTAGTGCTAGAATTATTGTTCTCGCTCTAACACGCGGCGTATGTAACCTGTGTGTATCTGGCTCTGATACTAGCCAGTCCCTCACCAGCCACTGACCTCACCGCATGTCCCTGCTATATTTGAGATATATATATATATATGCATTAAAAAAATGCATCTTTTCACTTGAGTTAAACACCCCCATGTTATATATATATATATATATATATATATATATATATATATATATATATATATCAATTAACAAAACAATTAGCTGAACAAGAAACCACTGAGGAAATTCTCCTGTATCCATAACACATGATTCTTAGAACAAAAGAATCATGTGTTATGGATACGAGATAATTACTTCAGTGGTTCCTTGTTCAGCTAATTGTTTTGTTAATTGATATGTGTATATATACTTGTAAAACATGTATGGTATTCAGATGATGTTCTAGCCTTAGGAAGGGTGTTCTGTACTTTGCCCGAAAGCTAGCTATTTGGAACATAACATGTAACCTTGTCTATTTTTGGACTCAATCCTGCAGCAATCCTTGTTTGAATTTTTATATATCATTTTTTAGCACAATTAAAAGATCAGGGAATTCTGGCGCACGGAGGGTGTGTACCCAGCTGATGAGAATGAGGATAAACGGTTCTAAAATATATGGGGCAAAAAGCCCAGTCCATGGAATATTTTACAGTATATAAAATTCCGTATGGATTAAACAATGTAGGTTTCAGAGTGTGTCCAGCTCTGTAGATATACAAGCAAAGGAAGAGGGGGGGGGGGGGGGGTGTCTGTGCCACCTAGGTGCAAGATTTTATTCACACTAGATATCACAGAGTATCAGCAAGAAATGGGCTTATCATGTATGTATGTTACTTGCCCCTGTCCTGCAGGCTCTGCTAGGTGGTCTAGATAGCTAGGAGATGGTGGAGAAGGGCATGGAGGCCCTGCAGATCCAGGAAGTCCACGCCAGCCTGACATCACTGGGAGGAAGCGAGAGACAGATTTGGGTCAGGTTGTTAAAGGGGGCTTCCAGATTCTGATAGACCCCCACAACCACTGGCCAGGGTTGTGGGGAAGAGGGTCTTGTCCCCATCAATATTGGGACAAGGTGCTTTGGGGGGGGGGGGGGGGAGCCTTGTTGAGGGCATGTGACCTGGTATGGTTCAGGTGGGAGGCATTCACTCATCAGGCTGCATGCTCGGATAAGGGTCTGGTATGAATTTGGGGGGGGGGGGCCCCAAGCCATTTTTTTTTTTTTTTTTTTTTTTTACATTTTGTCATGGGGTTCTCCTTAAAGGGGTTGTATACACTCAATTACAACTTGCACCTACAGGTAAGCCTAGATTAAGGCTTACCTGTATGTACAAGAAATATCTCCTAAACCTGCACGGTTTAGGAGATATTTGCACAGAACGTTTTACAACGTTGTCTACGGCGCATGCACGCCATAGACAACGGTGCATTTACAGGATCAATCCCCATTCAGAACTACGGCTCGCCGCAGTTGTAGTGTACCGCGCGCATGCGCGGAGCGACGTCTTCGCTGCTCTGGCCAATCACAGCGCCGCTGCGGCGCTGTGATTGGCCGGAGCGGCGATACCCAGAAGAGAGATGGCTGCGGCTGGAGGGGGAGAAGAGGACGGCGTCGGGGGCCCCGATCTAAGGTAAGTGATGCATAATGAGCTAGTATGCTAGTTATACTAGCTCATTATGACTTTGTCTTGCAGGTAGTTTAAAAAAAAAGTATAGTGAAAACGGGTATACAACCGCTTTAAAAATCCATACCAGACCCAAAGGGCCTGATATTTTGGATTGGGGAGGGGCATGCTGTTTTTCTTTCTCAATTTTTTTTATTGCTGGCAATTCTTTTGTGTAGGGGAACCCCACTGACAGCTGATGAGTCATCCAATGTTAAGGAGGTGGCAGCTGGCTTGCCGGTGTCCTGACGAAAAAGGTCCCCCCGACGGATAATGCCCCCCCTGTACTGCGCTTGCGCAGTACGAACCACAAAGGAGCCGTCAAAAATAGCCGAAGATGAACAGCTGTGAGTCAGCTGTACACGGCGCCTGCTCAATGTCCATGACATTGTGCCAGACGCTGCCGCACGCTCCCGATGCTCGTGCTACTCTGCAAGGGGAGGGTGTATTACTGTTATCTCGTTTAAGGGCGGATGGCTACAGAAGAGGCCGAAATTTAAATTGATGGGCAGAGCGTCTGGCACAATGTGTGCATGAACACATAGAATAACATGCATGGGAGTATAGAGGCAGCCCTTTTTAGTGTATTTTGAAACATGCCCATCTTTTTAAAACTCTAAATAAATCCTGTATGTAGTAAAAATGTCACGATTGGTTGAACGTGTATATGGGGCACTAGCTAAGGCGCATAGTTGAGGCATCAATGTCCCTGGAAACAATTTGACCAGTTGGCCTGAGGTCCACTGACTGTGCGATTTATTTCTTGTAGGAAAAATGCTTCTAGAAATTGCTGGAGCGCTGGTGGTCGGGGCTCTCCTCTACCACTTTGTCTTCAGGAAAACGGACGACACTTTGCCAATGGGAGATGGATGGTGGGGTCCTGGGCAGAGACAAGATGATGATAACGAAGATATCCGTCCCTTCAAAATTGAGACTTCAGAAGAGGAGCTAAATGTAAGCTGATTTCAAGTGCTGTATCTAATGACAAGTACATAGTAGAGCATATACACTATATTACCAGAAGTATTGGGACACCTACCTTTTCACGCACCTGAACTGTAATGGCATCCCAGTCTTAGTCCGTAGGGTTCAATATTGAGTTGGCCCACCCTTTGCAGCTATAACAGCTTCAACTCTTCTGGGAAGGCTGTCCACAAGGTTTAGGAGTGTGTCTATGGGAATGTTTTACCATTCTTCCAGAAGCGTATTTGTGAGGTCAGGCACTGATGTTGGAAGAGGAGGCCTGGCTCGCAGGGTCCACTCTTTTTAATCCCAAAGGTATTCTATCGGGTTGATGTCAGGACTCTGTGGAGGCCAATCAAGTTCCTCTCCCCCAAACTCGCTCATCCATGTCTTTATGGACCTTGCTTTGTGCACTGGTCCAAATCATTTGGTGGAGGGGCGATTATGGTGAGGGGTTGTTTTTCAGGGGTTGGGCTTGGCCCCTTAGTTCCAGTGAAGGGAACTCTTAAGGCGTCAGCATACCAAAACGTTTTGGACAATTTCATGCTCCCAACTTTGTGGGAATAGTTTGGAGGTGGCCTCTTCCATTCCTTCCTGTTTTTGCGTGTAAAGGCAGGCATCCCAATACTTTTGGTAATGTCCCTGCATTTCATCTGCTACAGTACCAGTTAGAGGGATGCTTTTGCAAAGAGTCATAGACTCTGAAAAATGCAGAAAATTCCTTTATGAGAAATGGTTTCGTCCCCTGTCTACAGCAATCTTGACTTTCCATTAGGGTCCCCCCCCCCCCCCCCCCCCCAATAAAAAAAAGATGATTTTTTTTATGCCCATTTTTTTCTCTTCACATCTTTAGCTCAGAGGGGTTCATGCCGGGACCTGTAGTCTTTCACTTTTGGGGGGGTCACATTACCCAAAAGTGAAGGACTACAAATCCCAGTGTCACTATTCTCCCTGAAATGTAGGTTTTGAAATTTGAAAGAATTCTCTCTTCCTGCCTAAATTGCCATCTGGAGTGACGTCTGGCCGTCTAGCCACGCCTTTCTATTTCCAGTAGCGAATTGGAGGCCACTGCCCCACAGTCTCTGTCCATTTCAGGAAGCCCCGTGGAAACAGAGGGCTCAGCTGTGCTGCACCGACACACGCACACCGGGGTGGACGGCCCGTGGGGTAACACACAGCAGGCGGCCTCTAAGCCTCATCTCCAGTGACAGCTCGGATCCCCACTGTGTTTTGGGACACTGTATTGTCCCAGAATAAAAGGTACCCGGGACAGACCTGCAAAATGCGGGACTGTCCCGGGCGATCCAGGACACGCGGTCACCCTACTTTCCATCTGTCTATATATGTTGGTCTGGAAAAGGGAGAACATTGGAGAGGTTACAGGTGATTCTGGACGGCCCATAGGACTTACCTAGCCATTTTCAAAAGCTCTCTCCATTACTGTTTGTCCCCATAGGTTGAGTTATGCCCCGTACACACGGTCGGAAATTCCGACCACAAAATCCGTCTGATTTTTTCAGACGGATTTTGTCCGACACTGGTGTTGCATACACACGGTCGGACAAAGTTGTCGGAAAATCCGATCATTCTGAACGTGGTGACGTTCGTTGCGTACGACGGAACTACATAGAGGCTAGTAGCCAATAGCTTTGGTCTTGTAATGTGATCTGAGCATGTGTGGCACTTTGTCTGTCGGAATTCGCTACACACAATCGGAAAAAGTCCGATTGGACTTTGTTGTCGGAAAAAATTTGAGAGCAGGATTTCACATTTTTTCCGTCTGATAGGACATTTTCCGTCAGAAATTCCAACCGTGTGTACAGGGCATTATGATGGTTGAGTGTTTTAGCTGCAGGAGATAATGGGATAGTAATGTTAACATGATGCTATGTGTGTCAAAGTGTAACTTTCATTAAAACTTTATTTTTGTCTTGTATAGAGTGGGGGAAAGATTTGTATTGCTCTTTGGGTCCAGTTGTAGTATTTTTCTTTCACTTCCATCATTGGAGACCATGTTATCACTATGACAGGAAGTGGTGTGAAATCTTCAGGGGGGGTACAGGCGGTTCAAGCCTTCCCTTTTCTAATCTAAAAAAAAATCATTTTCATTGCAGTGGTGTCCTTCTATTTTTACTCAATTTCTTTGGCGTAAGATAAACTTGAACTGTTCTGTATCACTCTATAGATCTACAGCATATTTGTTGAGGGATTCTGTGCGTGTACAAAGAAACATTTTGTAAAACTGGAGTGAGGCCCATAGGCACGAGGAAGGTGATCAGATCTGCAGGTATGATCAAAATATCTTCTGGTTTCTGCATTGGCTAGCGCAACCCCAAACATTAGCTGTAAAAAGACAACTACTATTATTAAAGGATAGGGAAACTTGCCCACAAACATTCGTTGTGGTCGCCGGGAGTCACTGTCAACTTGACAAAACTTAAAGGGGTTGTAAACCCTATTTTTATTTTATTGTTTTAAATATTTTTATTTTATTTTTTAAATAACAAACCTATCATACTTACCTCCACTGTGCAGTTTATTTGCACAGTGTGGCCCCGAACCTCGTCTTCTGGGGTCCCCCAATGGCGCTCGAAGCTCCTCCTCGCATCGGTAAACTCCCTAGAAGAAGCCCCAGGGGGTTATGTTGTGGGCACGCTCCAGAGTCCAGCATTTGCGTCCATAGACACAGAATGCCAGACTCGACCGCGCCCCCCGGCACCCGCGTCATTGGATTTGGTTGACAGCAGCGGGAGCCAATGGCTACGCTGCTATCAATCTATCCAATCAAGAGCCGAGAACCCCGGACAGAGAGGTACAGATCGTCTCCGCCGAGGGAACGAACGGGCTAAGGTGAGTAAAACGTGGGGGGGGGGGGGGGGGGCGGTCAGTGTCAGAAGTTTTTTCACCTTAATGCATAGGATGCATTTAGGTGAAAAAACATGAGGGTTTACAACCCCTTTAACCACTTAAGCCCCGAACCATTTTGCTGGCCACAGACCAGAGCACTGTGATTCGGCACTGCGTCCATTTAACTGACAATTGCGCAGTTGTGCAACGTGGCTCCCAAACAAAATTGACATATTTTTTTCCCCACAAATAGAGCTTTCTTTTGGTGGTATTTGATCACCTCTGCGGTTTTTATTTTTTGCACTATAAACAAAAAAAAAATCGAAATTTTAGAAAAAAACACATTATTTTTTGCTTTTTGCTATAATAAATACGCCCCCCAAAATATATATAAAAAAAATTGTTTTTTTCCTCAGTTTAGGCGGATACGTATTCTTCTACATATTTTTGGTAAAAATCGCAAAAAACGTTTATTGATTGGTTTGCGCAAAAGTTATAGCGTCTACAAAATAGGGGATAGTTTTATGGCAGTTTTATTAAGATTTTTTTATTATTAGTAATGGCGGCGATCAGCGATTTTTATCGTGACTGCGACATTATGGTGGACACATCGAACATTTTCAACACATTTTTGGGACCATTGTCATTTATACAGCAATCAGTGCTATACAAATGCACTGATTCCTGTGTAAATGACACTGGCAGTGAAGGGGCTAACCACTAGGTGGCAGTGTAGGGGTTAAGTGTGTCCTAGGGGCATGTTTCTAACTGTGGGAAGGGGTGGCTGTGTGTGACAGTCACTGATCTCTGCTCCGAACACAGGGAGCAGAGATCAGTGACACTGTCACTAGGCAGAACGGGGAGATGCTTGTCTACATTAGCATCTCCCGTTCTTCCTCTCCGTGAGACGATCGCGGGTATCTCCGCGGCAATCGAGTCTGCAGGACCCGCGACCCGACTCACGGAGCTCCCGGCCGGCACGCATGCAATGGCACGCCGGCAAATTTAAAGGGACGTACAGGTACGCCCATTTGCCTGTCCGTGCAATTCTGCCAACGTACATCGTCGTGTGCTGGTCGGGAACCAGTTAAAGGGTATGTTTACCTACCCCTTGGTCTAGCCCATCCTACTCCCTTCGCCCCACCACCACATTAAAGCAGTATTCGGCTCAAAACTAAAATGTAATATATTGCATCTTACCAAACATTAGATGTGGTGGCTGCATTCATT
The DNA here is from genome assembly GCA_028564925.1 of Lithobates sylvaticus. Lineage (NCBI taxonomy): Eukaryota > Metazoa > Chordata > Amphibia > Anura > Ranidae > Lithobates > Lithobates sylvaticus. The sequence continues at coordinate 72,057,528 of CM053028.1, forward strand.
TTACCCTTTTTAGTCCCCCCCCCTCTGTTTTCACCTGGTGATCTGGCCAGTAACACACCTCCTGTCATACATTGCCCCCACTCTGGATGAATAAGCACAGGGGGAACAACAGACAGCAGCATTGTCAGTCTAGTAGGGAAGTGAGTGTTAGATGTACTAGCAGATTTAAATACACCAATGAATTGATGCCAAACTCCAGCTCATACTTTATAATCAGTTACAGCAAACATTTTTTTTTCGTTCGGTCTTTTTTTGTGTAAAAGTTTTACATGAATAAATAAAAGCTGATCATTCTTAGCACCCCTGTCAGTGTTAAATGGTTTATCTCATTCTTGTAAACTGATACATCTGGAAGAGAGCTTGTTCTTTTGAAAAACAGACTAACTGGCCAGATCACCAGGTGAAAATTGAATAAAGAAAGACTAAAAAATAAAGCTAAAGCAACCACCACATGAATTGGTAAGCCACAATTTAATAAATATTTGCTTTGTGTTTAATACTACTTTAAATCGCTATACTTACCTAGATCCCGTCCCTGCTCCTATGGCATTTTTTACATCCCTCTGTTGGCTAGCTGATTTGACGTCCTCGCATGCATGTTTTTTGGGCTGGTAGACAGATTGGCTCCTATTCATCCATTAGTTCCATAGAAGCCTATGGGGCTGAACTGTGCAGGCATGGACAGAGGGCTGGTGCAAGGATTTTTGACACCCTAGGCGAAGCCTCATTTTGCCGCCCATGACTCCACCCCCTTTGCCCTGGCCATGTATATGGTGGAGGTGGCAGGGTGGAGATTTATGCGGTGCCTCTCTACCTATTTCTTCAGCTGTGGTCTGCAGGCCCGCACCTGCGCCACTGGACCCGGCCTGAAGACATATAGTGGCGACAACCGCCTCGCTTCCTCACCCCAGCCGTGGTCCGCAGGTATATGGACAGGACTAGGGAAGTAAATGGACAGGCTAGGGTAGTATATAGACAGGCTAGCGTAGTATATAGACAGACTTGGGTAGTGTAACAAGGTCCCAGGCCTCCTTCGGTCTAATGAGAACCTCCGGAGTCAGAGATAGCTGACACTCTTCTGTATATGGTGGATTGTGGGGCATAGTGGGTGCAAAGTAGCCAGAGTAATTGGGTGCCAGACACTTCTTGAATGCAAAAGAGGTTTTATTTCTCTTAACAGAGCTTTGAGAGAGAGGGTTAGGGCAGGACACCCTTAGGTAGTTGCAAGGTTAATTGGCAGACTCCAAGGCTTCAACAGGAGGACATCCATGCAGGCAAAGGCATCCAGCGAGACGCCACATCTGCATGTGTAGGAATACTGTCTCCTATGGCAACAGTCTTTAACAGTTCCTAACACAAAGTGTAACAGTTCCTTCACTTCCACTACAATCACTTTTTGTAGTTCTTCAACCCACTGAGCTCCCAGTCTCTCTCACTAGACTAGACGATTCTCTACCACAGAATCCTTTGAGCTTTTCCAATCTTCACCGTAGTATCTTCTGGCTTGACACACAAGGCTGCTCTGCAAGTGTCACCTCCGCTCGCTGGGTCCCTGGCTTGATACCAACTAAAGTTTCCCGATTCTTCACTGTCCCCAGTTGGTTAGAATGCTGCTCCAATACTTGCTTCAGTTACTCATTGTGGTCCCTGGTAATAGGGTGGTTGGTCCCTTAGTGGCGACAGCTTCCCCTCTACCTCCGACCAGTGTTAATTTTGGCAGCAAATTTCAAATTACTTTTAAGCCCCATACACACGGTCGGACTTTTTCATCAATTTGGTCCGATCGGACAAGGTTGTTGAAAAATCAGACCGTGTGTATGCACCATCGGACAGTGTTCGTCGGTTTGTCCGTCGGACAAAGTCTTATCTCCTGCTGGAATGATTTGCCGTCAACCCGGTCCGATCACACCAAATCCGATCGTGTGTACGGTTGTCCGACCGGACAAAGTGCCACGCATGCTCAGATCACATTACAAGACCAAAGCTATTGGCTACTAGCCTCTACGTAGTCCCGTCGTACGCAACAAACGTCACCACGTTCAGAATGATCGGATTTTCCGACAACTTTGTCCGACCGTGTGTACGCAAAACCAACATCGGACAAAGTATGACGGACCTGGTCCGACGGACCTGGTCCGCGGATTGTCCGACCGTGTGTATGGGGCTTAAGTCTTAGTCTTAGGACTAAAATGGCATTTTAGTTTTAGTCTTCTGCAATTCTTTTAGTTTTAGTCGTATTTAGTAGACTAAAATCTCCAGTATATTTTAGTCAACTAAAACAAATTTTAGTCATCTAAAATGAGATTAAATGAGTTTAGTCGTCTAAAATCGAATGCGTGTAATTAAATTGTAATGCATTAGTTAACATTTCTCAAAAATTTCCAAACTTATTATATACTGCTGGAGTGAAAAATCGAATATGCTTTTTCTTATGGTATTGAGGTATGAACATGCACTACAGACCAGTGTTAATTTTGAAGTCAAATTTAAATTTAGTTTTAGTCTTATGCCCCGTACACACGGTCAGAAAATCCGACCCCAAAATCCATCGGATTTCTTCCGACGGATTTAGTCCGACACTAATGTTGCATACACACGGTCGGACAAAGTTGTCGGAAAATCCGATCATTCTGAACTCAGTGACGTTTGTTGCCTACGACGGGACTACGTAGAGGCTAGTAGCCAATAGCTTTGGTCTTGTAATGTGATCTGAGCATGCGTGGCACTTTGTCCGTCGGAATTCGCTACACACGATCGGAAAAAGTCCGATAGGACTTTGTTGTCGGAAAATTTGAGAGCAGGAGATAAAACTTTGTCCGTCGGAAAATCCGATGGAAAATGTCTGATGGAGCCTACACACGGTCGGAATTTCCGACAACATTGTCCGATAGGACATTTTCCGTCGGAAAATCTGACCGTGTGTATGGGGCTTTAGTCTTTTGACTAAAATGGCATTTTAGTTTTAGTTGTATTTTAGTCATCTCAATTGTTTTCAGTTTAGTCGACTAAAATAGTATTCATTTAGTCGACTAAAATGTTTTAGTCGTTTTAGTCAACTAAATTAACACTGCCTTCGACCACGACAGGTTCTCCGGCCGGGAGAACCGTCACTTCTGGTGGGACTGCAAGCTGCAGTCCCAATCCTGCGCTGCTCTCTTCCTTCTGGATAGGCCCTCAGACAGCCTAGCAGCCAGATGTGCCTGGGATAGGCCCCATCTCCGGCCTAGCAGCCTGGGCAATACAACACACGTCCACCCAGACAGCCATCCAGGTGGCACAGAACCCCGATCACCTGACTCCACCCAATATATAGGCTCTCCCAGCAGGCCAAGGGATCCAAGAAAACCCCTGCTGATTGGCTGAGATACCCCATATATCCATAAGCTGACCTTGCATCGCCCTTCTCTTATCTAATGCCACCAGGTACCCGGCCAGACTTAGGAAGAAATCAGATGATCCCTAACAATTAGCCAACCCTGCCTAAACTCCAGGGTGCTACATCAGTATATGGACAGGCTAGTGTAGTATATGGACAAGCTAGTGTAGTATATGGACAGGCTAGGGTAGTATATGGTCAGGCTAGTGTAGTATATGGTCAGGCTAGTGTAGTATATGGACAGGCTAGGGTAGTATATGGACAGGCTAGGGTAGTATATGGTCAGGCTAGGGTAGTATATGGTCAGGCTAGGGTAGTAAATGGACAGGCTAGGGTAGTAAATGGACAGGCTAGGGTAGTATATGGCCAGGCTAGGGTAGTATATGGCCAGGCTAGGGTAGTATATGGCCAGGCTAGGGTAGTATATGGCCAGGCTAGGGTAGTAAATGGCCAGGCTAGGGTAGTAAATGGACAGGCTAGGGTAGTAAATGGACAGGCTAGGGTAGTAAATGGACAGGCTAGGGTAGTAAATGGACAGGCTAGGGTAGTAAATGGACAGGCTAGGGTAGTAAATGGACAGGCTAGGGTAGTAAATGGACAGGCTAGGGTAGTAAATGGACAGGCTAGGGTAGTAAATGGACAGGCTAGGGTAGTAAATGGACAGGCTAGGGTAGTAAATGGACAGGCTAGGGTAGTAAATGGACAGGCTAGGGTAGTAAATGGACAGGCTAGGGTAGTAAATGGACAGGCTAGGGTAGTAAATGGACAGGCTAGGGTAGTAAATGGACAGGCTAGGGTAGTAAATGGACAGGCTAGGGTAGTAAATGGACAGGCTAGGGTAGTAAATGGACAGGCTAGGGTAGTAAATAGACAGGCTAGGGTAGAAAATAGACAGGTGCTCTCCTGAGCAGTTCAGTACCCTCTCAGTAGATCGGTGAAGTCTGATTGGTCTCCGCACCCACACACGCCCCCCTCCCTTACCGGAGGACAGAACGGAGACAGCGGAGAGCAGACAGAGCAGAGACCCCCGTGTCCCACCACAGTACAGGGAAACCCCCTCCAGGAGAGCCATCCATGGCAAGCCCCTCCTCTGCTCACGGGCTACCAGGATCCCTTCCTCGGCAGCAAACTAAAGCTTCCATGCTGCGCCCTCTCTTCTATGCGGCGTAGGGTGGAAGTTTTAGTTTGCCTGCTGGAGGGACAGGTACTTTAAAAATCTAAATCCCAGCAAGTGACTGGGGATCTGGATTTTGCCACCCTGGAGCCCTAGGCAGCTGCCTGACCTGCCTATTACTGGCGCCCGTCAGGTCCTGCGTGGACGTCAGTTCAAGAATCTGCCAGAGAGGTGTGAATGATGCTTTTGGCCCTCTTAGAGTAAGATCCAGGTAGGTATAATGATTTATTGGGGGGGGGGGGGGGTCCTTATCCTTTAAATGCCATCAAGTTGACATTGACTCCTGGGGGCCACAGTGGAAGTTGTTCTCCAGAATGCTCCTTCTCTCCATATTTTCATTATGTTCTTTAAAGTGGAGTTCCACCCACTTTTACAACTCTTCAGCATCCCTCACTAAACTGTGCACTGTAAACAAATTGGATATTTTTTTTTTTTTTTTCAGCACAGACTGTAGATCTGCTGTATTCATTTTTTACTTCCTCCTCCCTGGCCGCGGCCCATCGCATCATTTCCTGTTTGCAATGCCTCCTGGGAAGGGGCAGCAACTTCCTCTCAAACTGCCGTTGCTATGTAAACCTGACCTGAAACCTATTACACTGCTTATGCTGCACTGAGCATGTATGAGATCTGCAAGGATGAGATCCAGGAAGAAATACAGTCTGGCTTCAGATGCCCACACTTAAGATGGCCACGGCCTGCTGCAAGTTTATAAAATAACAAACTACTGCTAAAAACTAACAAAACAGACCTTAGTTTACAGACTAACTTTACTAGAATACATTAAGCTTGTGTATTATAGGGGTATTTTTATTTAAAAAGTATAATTTCGGCCAGAACACCGCTTTAACTCAAGTCTTCTCAGTTTTCATCATCATATTGAATATTGTTGACGTTTCATCCAGCAGTCTTGAAACCTCTTCTAACATTATTGGTTCAGTAAACAAGATGAATAAGTATGATGACAATAGGTCCCCTTTTAATTGATTATTTTTCACTTCTTATAGCTTCTATGTGTCTTTTGCAGGATTTGTTCCGCCGTATAGATCAAACCCGTTACACGGAGCCACTGGAGGGCAGCCGCTTCAACTATGGCTTCAACTCCATCCACCTGCAGAAAGTGGTGTCTTACTGGAGAAATAAATTTGACTGGAGGAAACAACTGGAAGTTCTCAATCAATACCCACAATTTAAGACCAAAATTGAAGGTATGCCAAGTTTGGTAAAGAGCAGATACATGAAAATATCAGAAGACTGCTAAGGTTAGCCTGAGAATCGAAAAGGACTATTCGTTTCGGTCAAATTTCTTTAACATTCTTCAAAGTTTATAATAGTAAAGCGGCCTCGCTTTAAAAAACAACATATGCTGTACCTCTGCAAAGTTCCACAATAACTTCATAGATCCATCTACTTCATGCAGCTTCGTGTGATGGGGGGGCGATGATGCTGCAGTGCTCCTGAATTTAAAGCAGCGTTGTCCCTCATGTAGGCGGTGTCTGCTTGCACCATAGTGGACTGGCAAGATTAGCATTGTGTTGATTCACAGGCCTGTAGATTGTCAATCAACACCTGGTCAACCTAGTCCTTCCCACTACTGTCTGGAATGACATCACTGCCTTTGCTGCTGACACCCTCCCACTGTGGGCTGCAGTGTCTGCGAGGGGGAGCGCATGAGACACGAATGAAGGAGGATTTGGCTCAATCAGGGAAGGTGAAGGAAATCTTTTTTTTATTTATGAGGCTTGTGCATCACATAGTAAATGAATCGGAGACCTGTGTAGACTGTCATACAGGAGCTTTAAATTGTATTTTAAAATATTTGCTAAGTTTGTTTGGCTTTTCAGTAGGGATTCAGATACTGCCTGTATGCTTGGGAACACTGTGTATGTAGCTGAAAGGTCAGTTCCACCTTACTTTGCCAAGAGAGGAAAAGGGGTGTGTTCAACACTAAAGAAGACGCCCACCCCAAGTAGGTAAACATTGGCAGAGGAGGTCACGGCTGTCACGCTGAAGTAAGTGGGCAACTGGGTGGGGGTTTCAAGGTTAGTTTAGGTTTGGGGGTTAGGGAAGGTGTGCAGGTGCACTTCTCACTAAATGTATGTAGCACTGACCCCCGAAGGAGCTGCTGGTTTTATTTCGGCTTACCGTTACCTCACCTGCTGTAGCTCCGTCTTGGGGTTTCCATGGAAAATAGCCCAAAGGAAAGGTTGAGGCTGACACTGAATCCTCTTTTAGGTTATTTATTCAGAAAATAGAACACAGTCTCTTAATAAAGGGTAGAGGGTTAGGGGTGAGTTCAGGTACTTAGATTTCAGGGTAAAGGTATTGAATGAATCCAGAGAAATTAACTGTTTCACAAACTGGATTCCTGTAGTCCCCCGGATAGGTCTCTCTCACTAGGCCTAGCAGCCGGTAGGATGCTCGGTAAAGTCTCTGCCACAGACTTGAAGCTATACTTTAGAGTCACTAAAGGATTGGATGAACTTTAAAGAACTATCATACGGTACCAGTTTCTCTCAGCCGATCCAGCGATATCATATGAGTGCTGATCCAGGTCGCGTCCTTCAACTAAACCTCCAGGCTCTTTCTGAGAAGCCAGCCTTGCGCACGGCCTTCTCCTGAAGAGTCCTCCCCTGGGGTACTTCAGTTGCTGGGCCTCTTCCTTCAGATGAGATGGCACCGGACCTTCCTTGGATCAGTAGGCTCCAAAAGTTATTTGGACCTACTCCTGCAGTTGCGTTGCCTCGGGCCAGCCAGCCCCGAGACACAGGATGCATGGTTCCGCACCCCAGGCCAGGAGGGCCATGAGGCTGGGTCAGGAGGACCACCCGAACCACGCGGACAGGACAAAGCTCCTTCTGTCACGTTGTGTCTGCACCTTAAAAACCCCCCACCCAAAATGCACATCAGGAAAACACTCCTACTGGGCTGGTTACGAGAAGTAAGTGGCATTTAGTGCATCCAGCCAGACTGCTTTCTACTCTTGCCGGCGGTGACAGCGACACCTGCGGTCAAGGATAACCCAGTGCAACCCAGCTGGACTGGTACTGAAACCAGAAATTTTGTGAAATTATCCTGAAGCCCAACTGTGGCTTCAGGCAACTTAATTTTCAAAAAACAATAGCGCCTGCTCGTCAGGAGCCACCGCTACATGTACAGGTACCATCTAATTATTGACCTGACTTTTAGTGCATCATATGTAGCTGGGATTGAGGCAGCCAAGTAAGATATTGTGATTAGGTCTGAGACCAAAGCTACAAATAACAACAATAGCAATTTGTTAGGTGTAATCTCATCACCTCAGAGCTTTGCTTCAGTAAAAAATTTTTGGCAGGGCAATTTTTTTAAGGTTTTGTGTATCCTGGCCTACTTTGCAGATTTAGGTTTTCCTGTGTTATTTCTCTTGTTGTTGTCTTTTTAATGATATAAAAATAAGACTCAACAGGGAGAGTGGGAGATCATTTTGGATATAGGAGATATTCAGATATTTAAAGTCACGCTGAGGAAAAAAACATACCATCCAGGCCAGCTTTACCCACTTTGCACCAGCCTGTAATACCCCTTCTTTACCAGGCCATTTTTCAGTTTTCGAGGTGGTGATTTTTTGACTGACAATACTTAGTAATGCAACACTGGACCCAAATTAGTTTTAAATTGTTTTTTTATTTTTTTTGTAGACTTATGGCGCTTTCTTTTGGTGTTTTTTAATGAATACTGATGCTGCAGCTGTCCCGCACCAGCCAATGAACTGAGAAAGCATATGACTGCTAATTGCTCAGTGCTTGGTCTTCTCGAAGCGGAGAGCGGTCACTGTCAGTCACTGCTCTCCGCTCTGCCCCTTTCAGCACTCACTCACTGGAGAACCCGGTCGTGAAGGGGGTGGGCAGCAATTGGCTCAGGCTCTCAGTTGCATGCTGAGAGGCTGAGCCAGTTCCAGTCAGGCATCTGGGTGAATCCAGAAAATATTGTCAGGATCTTTCCAGAGCCTGAAGCAGCTTTGTGACATTTGGTTCATAGGAGAGCACAAGTAAGTGCACTCCTATGACCCACAAGAGAAGAATGGCCAAAAAAGCTTTGGTCATACGTCTCTTTTAAGAGCTAAAGGTTCATTATAATAGAAGTCCAATATGTAGATACCCCTGGGCATAGTGTGAGTGCCCTTTTAAATGTTGGTGGTCATTGGTGTATGTACTCCTAAGACCCCTTTCACACTGGGCGCTTTACCGCTGCTAGCGGGGGGAAATTTTAACCCTCGCTAGCGGACGAAGATAGGGTTAATAGGGCCGTGTTGTGACGCTGCTGAAGCGCTTTACAGGCGCTTCAGCAGCGCTGCCCATTAATGGTCAGGGGCAGTGTAGGAGCGCTGTATACAGTGCTCCCGCACTGCCCCAAAGATGCTGCTTGCAGGAATTTGTTTCCGGTCCTACAAGCGCACCGCCCCAGTATGAAAGCTTTTGGGCTTTCACACTGGGGTGGCTTGAGAGATGCTTTACAGCTGCTATTTTTAGTGCTGAAAAGCTCCCCAATGTGAAAGGGGTCTTAGTGTTGGTAATCGGCGGTGAGTGCCCCATAACTGTTGGTAGTCAGTGGTGTTATTTTGCCCATAACATTGATAAGTATGCCCCCTCAATATACCGCCTTGGCCAGTGAACCCAATGCTCAGTGTGCCCCCCTTACTTGGCTTTTCAGTGAGAACCGTGTTGTTAGTTACTGAAGAGATGCAATCGGCGGCTATGATTAGTTCATAGCTATTACAAGGCAAAAGCCACACTGATTGGCTCTCTGCATTATGTTTGTGATCAAGCTGTCATGTTTTCTGCAGCATTGTTTACTAACCTACTATTTTTTTTTCTTTTTTTTTTTTTTACAATAGTGCAGTAGTAAGATTGTTAAAAAAATGCAAGGTTTTAGGCTAGGTTCACACTGCTGCGATGTCCGAGATCGGATGTGATTCGCACCGCACTGCAGTACAAATCACATGCGATCTTTGTGCGATGCGATTTCAGCCATACAAATAGTATGGCTGAATTTGCATCGCAATCGGACCAAACTCGTACAGTACCCTTTTTTTGGTCTGCAGCAGAATCAGACCGCATTGGGTGTTCACACCATGCGATCCGATTCCTGTCCGAGATGCAGATCACACTGCGATATGCAAACTGATTTGGGGGTGTCATTGAATGAATGAATGAATGAATGAATAACTTATATAGCGCTACAATGCGAACTGAATCGCCTCAAGGCGCTGTATTGGTGTTTTGTTGTCGAGCTTCTAGAAGAGGTAGGTCTTGAGTTTTTCATTAACTTTTAACTGACACTGCCAGCAGTTCGCATAGGGCAGTGTGAACTGCCGCCGGGAGACATGCGATGCGGGAACCCCGCAGTAGATTCGCAGCGTTCCAGCATTGCAGCAGTGTGAACCTAGCTGCTTATAGCATTTTTATTTATAGCATTATTATTATTATTTATTTATTTTTGTTCTGGAGATCCTGGTGTAGATATTGCCAGCTCTTTAAAACTGAAGTGGGAACGTCGACTATAATTACATGATCTATCAAAGTAATGCAATTGGAAAATCTGTAGCTCTAGCTTTCCTTGACCTGTGCATGATAGTCTGAATGTATCCTAGCAAAAATAAAACTTCTGTTGCAGAGGATGCTCATAATTTGACCTTGAGCTCTGTATAGACTTCTAGGAGTAGGGAACCAATTGCAGGAGGATGGAAATTTGGGAATATCGTACGTGCAAAGTGTTGTTTGCCATGATTGCAAGAAAGAAAAATGTAATTGCTTTGTAATTTCGGAAAACCACAGGCTGCAGATTGTGAAAGCGTTAATTTTTAACTAATTAAATTGCAGAATGGCTTGTGTAGAATATTGATATTTTTTACTTCAACCTAATAATATCTAACAAAATATTAAATATAATTTTTTGTGCAAAATGATGCTTTATGCTGTCCATAGGCTGCGACACGGGACATTTATATTAATGAGTGTAATCGGATCATCTTGCTTGTCTCTCCGTTATCATTTGTTACTTTTGCTCTAGTTTTTCGTTGTACATCCAGGGGGGATAATACATGTGGGATATATGCAGGAATTTAATTAAACATGATTCAGCCAGAATTAGAGATGGCCTGGACTTATAAAAATAGATCACGCTTAATTACATTTAATATGTGCCGCTTCTCCTGTCATCTCCGTTTGATGTGTATATTTGTCACACGGCAGCTGTCTGCCACTTAAAGTAGACCTATCAGATCTATTTTATATTTATATGTTAGGTGCAGCATTCTAAATATTATCTAAGTGTAACACTTCTGGGTATTTATTACATCTCACAGTACTTCACCTAGACAATGCCTTCATCTGCTTCCAGAAGGAAGGTGCCATCTTTGTTCAGGCATTTAGGCTACTTTCACACTGAGGCGCTGGGTGCGCTGGCGGTAAAGCGGCGCTATATTTAGCGGCGCTTTACCGTCGTTTTAGCGGCGCTTTTTGGCCACTAGCGGTGCAGTTTTAACCCCCACTAGCGGCCGAAAAAGGGTTAAAACTGCCCGCAAAGCGCTGCTGCAGTGGTGCTTTGCTGGCGCTTTGCAGGCGGGTTTGGAGCGCTGCCCCATTGTTTTCAATGGGAAGGGGCGCTTTAGGAGTGGTAAATACACCGTTCCTACAGTGCTCCAAAGATGCGGCTTGCAGGACTTTTTTCAGCATCCTGCAAGCGCACCGCTCCAGTGTGAAAGCCCTCAGGGCTTTCACATTGGAGTGCACTGAGCGGCTCTTTTAGGGCGCTTTGCAGGCGCTATTTTTAGCACTTTAGTGCCTGCAAATAGCGTCAGTGTAAAAGGGGCCTAAGGGTAAGCAACCACTTCCTGGACTGAAATGCTGGTGCAGAGATGACTCATGTAAATACTGGTGCCCCTGCAGTTCTTTAGTTCACAAATGTCTGACACAGATCAGTCCCCCGCTGCAGCCTCTCCCCTGACTTGCTACAAAGTTGCAATCTTATTACTGATGAGAGGAGACTGAGGAAATGCTTCCTCCTGCCTGCAGTAGAGTTATATCATCTCAGCCTAGGCAAATTCACTCACCTGGGGCTTAAAGATGTATTATTTTGACTTGTAGGTTACTGAGAGGTTCACGTTAAAGAGGGCCTCCTCCAAAAGTGAGATCAAAAGATCCAGCATGGCTGTCATTATATATAGAAATGTGCACATTAAAGTGATTGTAAAGTCTTGTTTTTTTCCCTCTAAAAATAATAAACATGTTATACTTACCTGCTTTGTTGCAGTGGATTTGCACAGAACAGCCTGGATCCTCCTCTTCTCGGGTCCCTCTTTTATGATCCTGGCCCCTCCCTCCTGTTCAGTGTCCCCACAGCAAGCAGCTTGCTATGGGGGCACCCAAACTGAGTCATAGCTCCCTGTGTCCATTCAGACAGAGAGCCCCAACCCCACCCCCTCTCCCCTGATTGGCTATCTGACTTTGATTGACAGCAGCGGGAGCCAGTGGTGCCGCTGCTGTGTCTCAGCCAATCAGGAAGGAGAATTTCGGATGGAAGAGACATTCGTGGACATCGCTGGACAGAGCGGGACCTCAGGTAAGTATTAGGGGGGCTGCTGCACACAGAAGGCTTTTTATCCTAATGCATTGAACGTATTAAGATAAAAAAACACCTTCTGCCTTTACAACTCCTTTAACTGTTGATTCCCCCTTTACAGGTTGCCTCTCCACAGCCTCCCTCACCCTCCTCCAATTTGTCAGCTCCACTTTAGATGATACCATTTTGGTGAGCCCTGTGTTTTCCCCATAGCCAGATCTGGGGCCTTCATTTTCATTGTATCACCTCCACGTACAGTACCTGTTACAGATGTGCAAGGTGTTTGAAAATAACTGCAGTCTAAAGCTGGATACACATGGTTAGATTTCTTTTGTTCAGCCAGTGGGCTGCTTAGAATTTAATTTACCTGTATCGTCTTCCAAAGGACTTACCAAGACTTACCCAAGTCGATCCATCAATTTACTTGGGTACAACCAGCCTGTCTGATTTTTTTTATTGTGGTTACTGCTGGCTGCTATAGCCACTAGCCAAAATCATTGTGTTCTTCTGGCTGGGAAGGCTCGCCGTCGCTCAAAAAAGTACATAAGCTCCTTTTTGGCAGATTACAAGCGGTTTTGGCCCCACTATCAAACAGCAGTTCTTCACCCCTAGTTTCCTCTCCCTCTCCTCCCCCTAGTGCTTTCTATTGGCTAAACAAAAATGTAAGCTTTAAAATTTGTGTATCACACTTCTAAAACGCTTTAAAAATGCTTGTAAAAAGATTAGGGGTGCAACGGATCAAAAAACTCACAGATCGGATCGATCCTCGGATCAGAGTCACAGAAATAATAATTGAATTTGCAAAAACCTGTGAAAATTCCGCCACCATATAGTCCCCACTGTAATATCCACGTCATCTCCCCCACTGTAATATCCACGTCATCTCCCCCACTGTAATATTGGCCGAGTATTGGCCGAGTATTGGCCGAGTATTGGCCGAGTATTGGCCGAGTATTGGCCGGGTATCGCAGAGTATTGGCAGGGTATTGGCAGGGTATCGCAGAGTATTGGCAGGGTATCGCAGAGTATCGCAGAGTATTGGCTGGGTAATGCAGAGTATCGCAGAGTATATGCTGGGTAATGCAGAGTATATGCTGGGTAATGCAGAGTATATGCTGGGTAATGCAGAGTATATGCTGGGTAATGCAGAGTATCGCAGAGTATATGCTGAGTAATGCAGAGTATATGCTGGGTAATGCAGAGTATCGCAGAGTATATGCTGGGTAATGCAGAGTATATGCTGGGTAATGCAGAGTATCGCAGAGTATCGCAGAGTATATGCTGGGTAATGCAGAGTATCGCAGAGTATATGCTGGGTAATGCAGAGTATCGCAGAGTATATGCTGGGTAATGCAGAGTATCGCAGAGTATATGCTGGGTAATGCAGAGTATCGCAGAGTATATGCTGGGTAATGCAGAGTATATGCTGGGTAATGCAGAGTTTGTTTACAAGTGATCGCTCCGTCATTTGACGGAGCGATCACATTGTAAACAGCGGCCGGGTGTACCAAGATGGCCGCCGCTCCGGAGCTAGGCTGAAGCCGCGGCCTTTCCTAAAGCCAAGGCCGCGGATCGCGGGGTGTGCCGATCCGAACTGGGTGACCCGTTCGGATCACGGATCGGCGACGATCCGTTGCACCCCTAAAAAAGATGCAAAAATGCTTTAAAAATGCCCAAAAAACAACAGTAAATCACTACGTTTAGGTGTGAATGGAGCCTTCAAGCCACATAAGACCCTGTCAGAGCTCTTCTGGGACCTGTCTAGATAACTGGATGTCAGGATCTAGGTCTGAACCTGAAACCTCTGCCGCGTCTGGCAATGTCTCTTCTTGCTGAGCCACCTGGAATGCTGGGCAGCCCCCTTAACAATTCTTTGAGTGATCCTGCCTTGAACCTTATTTATCTTGAACTTTGAACCCTTTGCGCCTCCCATGAACTTCCTATTTTAGCCATGCATTTGCACTTCTTGTTTGCCAGATAATTGTGCCTTCTCCAGACAATATCTCACTAATGTCACTCATGCTGCCTTCCATATGTCCACTACTGCTCGTTACCGACTTTGGCTTGTTTCTTGACTATACTTCTGCTTGATCCCGACCTGCAACCACTTGTTACTGAACTTTGGCTTGTTTATTGACTACGCTTCTGCTTGAGCCCTACCTTCTAAATCTGTTACTGGACCCGGGCTTGCTCACCCCCTGGTGGGGGGCAATCCTGAGAACCGCGGCCTGGTACCAACACGCATCTCCACCATCAGGTGCTCTTGTAAATACTGGTTGATGCTTGAACCCAGAACCTCAGATGAGCCTGTGTCATCTGCCAAGGTGATCTGCTTGTGTACCTATCCTGCTGGTCGGTGGGAGCATCTCTACTGCTATAGCTACTGGTCTCCGAGCCTGACCCCTGACCATGACACTGGAAGTTAAGATTTGGAATCCAGCTCTTCACCACCCAAATTCTGAAACAATAACATTTTGGATTTCTCATCACATTTTATTTGGGTGACAATGACCATAGAACAAATAGACAGTATGAATGTTCCAAAAGATACAGTATCTCACAAAGTGAGTACACCCCTCACATTTTTGGAAATATTTTTTATTGCTTTTCATGTGACAACACTGACACTTTCATACAATGTAAAGTAGTGAGTGTACAGCTTGTATAACAGTGTAAATTGTCCCCTCAAAATAACTCAACACACTGGCAACAAAAGTGAGTACACCCCTAAGTGAAAATGTTCAAATTGGGCCCAAAGTGTCAATATTTTGTGTGGCCACCATTATTTTCCAGAACTGCCTTAACCCTCTTGGGCATGAAGTTCACCGGAGCTTCACAGGTTGCCACACACGCTTGACACCATCTGAACCAAATAAGTTTATCTTGGTCTCATCAGACCACAGGACATGGTTCCAGTAATCCATGTCCTTAGTCTGCTTGTTTTCAGCAAACTGTTTGCAGGCTTTCTTGTGCATCGTCTTTAGAAGAGGCTTCCTTCTGGGATGACAGCCATGCAGACCAATTTGATGCGGCATATGGTCTGAGCACTGACAGGCTGACCCCCACCCAGTTAACCTCTGCAGCAATGCTGGCAGCACTCATACGTCTATTTCCCAAAGACAACCTCTGGATGTGATGCGGAGCACGTGCACTCAACCTCTTCGGTCGACCATGGCGAGGCCTGTTCTGAGTGGAACCTGTCCTGTTAAACCGCTGTATGGTCTTGGCCACTGAGCTGCAGCTAAGTTTCAGGATCTTGGCAATCTTCTTTAAAGCCTAGGCCATCTTTATGTAGCGCAACAATTTTTTTTTTTTCAGATCCTCAGAGAGTTCTTTGCCATGAGGTGCCATGTTGAACTTCCAGTGACCAGTATGAGAGAGTGAGAGTGATAACACCAAATTTAACACACCTGCTCCCTATTAACACCTGAGACCTTGTAAAACTAATGAGTCACATGACACCAGGGAGAGAAAATGGCTAATTGGGACCAATTTGGACATTTTAACTTAGGGGTGTACTCACTTTTGCTGCCAGCAGTTTAGACATTAATGGCTGTGTGTTGAGTTATATTGAGGGGACAGCAAATTTACACTGTTATACAAGCTGTACACTCACTACTTTATTATTATTATTATTATAGGATTTATATAGCGCCAACAGTTTTAGCAGCGCTTTACAATATAAAAGGGAGACAATACAGTTATGATACAATAAAATACAAGATGATTAAGAGGGCCCTGCTCAGAAGAGCTTACAATCTAATAGGGTGGGGGAGGTGGTACAAAAGGTTGTAACTGTGGGGAATGAGCTGATGGAAGTGGTAAAAGATTAGTTGGAGACGTGATAGGCTTCCCTGAAGAGCTGAGTTTTCAGGGATTGCCTGAAGGTAGCAAGAGTAGGGGATCGCCGGACAGGTTGAGGTAGCCGGTTCCAGAGGATGGGAGAGGCTCTGGAGAAATCCTGGAACATTGTAGCAAAGTATAATTTCTTCAGTGTTGTCACATGAAGAGATATAATAAAATATTTACAAAAATGTGAGGGTTGTACTCACTTTCGAGAGATACTGTACATCTGTTACAAGGATAACTTCTAAAACTTTCCACACTTTGTAGAAATTTCCTCTCACTTCCTGTTTTTGTTTCAGAGACATAAAGTGAAGGGAAATCACCCTACAGACAGTTATCAAAACTTGAAAAATTATTTATATGATGGTGTCTTCAACACGGGAGACAAAGCCAGGAAGCACGGTTGTGGAGACCTAACTTTGTAAGGCTTCATGTACACCCTGCCTACATTTGCTGTGGTTTGCGTTTACCTCTGTCCGGCAGTCAAAACGTTCCTATCCTGAATAAAATTATTCTTCATTCAGGAGAGGGAGGTTGAACCTCACCTAGCCACAGCAGCTTTATGTGTACATTGAGAGGCTTTAATGGAGTTGAGCTTAAGAGTTTTGGAAAAAAAACGCCAAAACCTCCTAATTTCAAGTATAGGAGCTGCTAGGGTACATGAAGCCTAACAACACACAGATATGAAAATCCATAGAAATACCTTGACACACACATCCACCCGTATCAGTCCATCTTGTTTTGGGTGAACTGACCTTTTAAATTAATTATGAAGTATGTCTTTTGATACTTGGAAAAGTCTTGCTTTGCTGTTTTCCCCCCAACAGTTTTCCAGGGGCCCCCAGACGCCTTGGTGAAGAGTCATGTTATGGTGCTGAAAAATTTTATATGAGTGATTTCACAGTTCAGCCTCACTGTTGGTTTTGGATGTCGCATATGTTTTTATAACAGTATTTGTGTGCTCCATGAATTGCAGCTGATAAATACTGGCGCCTTGTGAACAGTTATAGACCAGACGCACATTCCTTACAGTCCAGCTGACGTGGGGTTAATCGCTGTCTAGTTGTAAGTGCCAGGGTGCATCAGGGGCCAATGACAGCAAATCATTTGTGATTGGTGCTGAGATATAAGTGCTGTGAGATCTAGTGCAGGGAATGTGAGGACTGTTTTGAAACTGTTATGCCCCGTACACACGATCGGATTTTCCGTCGGAATTTGACGGAATTCCGCTTAAGCTTGGCTTGCATACACATGGTCACACAAAAGTTCTCTGAACTTTCGATAGTCAAGAACGCGGTGATGTACAACACTACGACGAGCCGAGAAAATTAAGTTCAGTGCTTTAGAGCATGCGTCGAATTGTTTCCGAGCATGCGTAGAAATTTTGCGCGTTGGAATTGGTACAGACGATCGGAATCTCCGATTTTTCCGACCGAAAAATTGAGAACCTGCCAGCAATAGTTCAATGGAGCATACACACGGTCGGAATTTCCAACCAAAAGCTCACATCGGACTTTTGCTGGCGGAAACTCTGATCGTGTGTATGCAGCATTAGGGTAAGTACCCACTTTACAAGCCGTGCGCTCAGGGCCCAAAAATATTCCTGAAAATATAATCCTTATTAGCCACAAAGGAAAAAATCCACGTCATGTGCACCCCATGTCTTTACTAATCCAGAAATACATTTATAAAAGTAGCAGTGACATCATTTTCATGATGTCATGATGACAACACTTTCATTTTATAACTAGGGTTGCCACCTGTCCGGTTTTGACCCGGACAGTACGGGTTTAGGAGGCTGTGTCCGGGTTTCCCTCTGCCTCACACCCGGACACCATTTCCAGCTCACAGGGGGTACCATGGGGCCTCCTTTTACAAGCCCCAGCACACAGGGGGGACCCGGACAGCAGGGGGATTGTAGCGGCGGGCAGGGGGAGCAAATACAGAGCAATGAAAACAGAGAGAGGCGACAGGCAGCTGCTGGTGCAGAAGTTTTTAATAAAGTAAATGCTTAAAAACAATCCACTCACTGTCAGTCTGTGAACTTAGTCGGCTGTCCCATCCTCCCCTCCAATCCACGATGCTGTTATTACTGAATCGCTTGAGAAAGCCAATAACACAGAGCTGCGGGGAGACTGCAGTGAGCTGTCAGCCTGGGATGCTGTGACCAATCAGAGCATTCCGGAGGCTTAACCACGCCTCCATCATCAGAGGCTGACAGTTCACATGAGTTTCCCGTGGCTCTCTGTTTCCTCTAGTGATTCAGTAATAACAGCAGCGTGGATTGGAGGGGAGGATGGGACAGCCGACTTCACAGACTGACATATACAGCTCTGACATGAAGAGTGAGTGGATTGTTTTTAAGCATTTATTTTATTAAAAACTTCTGCACCAGCAGCTGCCTGTCGCCTCTCTCTCTTATGTTTTGACTCCTCTGTGTTTTCCCCCTCCTCCTGTATTTGCCTCTCCTCTGAATTTGCCAGCCCTCCTCTGTAATTGTTCCCCTTCTCTGTAATTCCCCCCCCTTGTCTGTATTTGCACCCCCTCCTCTGTAATTGCATCCTCTTCCTCCTGTATTTGCCACCCCCTCCTCCTCCTGTATTTGCCACCCCCTCCTCCTCCTGTATTTGCCACCCCCTCCTCCTCCTGTATTTGTCACCCCCTCCTCTGTAATTGTTCCCCTTCTCTGTAATTTCCCCCCCTTGTCTGTATTTGCACCCCCTCCTCTGTAATTGTCTCCTCTTCCTCTGTATATGCCACCCCCTCCACTGTATTTGCCACCCCCTCCTCCTGTATTTGTCACCCCCTCCTCCTGTATTTGTCACCCCCTCCTCCTGTATTTGCATCCTCTTCCTCTGTATTTGCACCCCCCTTCTCTGTAATTGTCTCCCCTTCTCTGTAATTGTTCCCCTCCTCTGTAATTGTCTCCCCTTCTCTGTAATTGTCTCCCCTTCTCTGTAATTATCTCCCCTTCTCTGTAATTGTCTCCCCTTCTCTGTAATTGTCTCCCCTCCTCTGTAATTGTCTCCCCTTCTCTGTAATTTGCCACCCCCCCTCCTCCTGTATTTGTCACCCCCCCTCCTCCTGTATTTGCATCCTCTTCCTCTGTATTTGCACTCCTCTTCCTTTGTAATTGCCCCCCCCTTCTTTGTAATTTGCCCCCCCCCTCCTCCTGTATTTGTCACCCCCTCCTCCTGTATTTGTCACCCCCCCCTCCTCTGTAATTTCCCCCCCCTTGTCTGTATTTGCACCCCCTCCTCTGTAATTGTCTCCTCTTCCTCTGTATATGCCACCCCCTCCACTGTATTTGCCACCCCTCCTCCTGTATTTGTCACCCCCTCCTCCTGTATTTGTCACCCCCTCCTCCTGTATTTGCATCCTCTTCCTCTGTATTTGCACCCCCCCTCCTCTGTAATTGTCTCCCCTTCTCTGTAATTGTCTCCCCTTCTCTGTAATTGTCTCCCCTCCTCTGTAATTGTCTCCCCTCCTCTGTAATTGTCTTCCCTCCTCTGTAATTGTCTTCCCTCCTCTGTAATTGTCTCCCCTTCTCTGTAATTGTCTTCCCTCCTCTGTAATTGTCTTCCCTCCTCTGTAATTGTCTCCCCTTCTCTGTAATTGTCTCCCCTTCTCTGTAATTGTTCCCCTTCTCTGTAATTTGCCACCCCCCCCCCTCCTCCTGTATTTGTCACCCCCTCCTCCTGTATTTGCACTCCTCTTCCTCTGTAATTGTTCCCTATCTCTGTATTTGCCCCCCTCTAATTGCCCCCTAGCTCTGTAATTAACCCCTCCTCTGTATTTGCACCCCTCCTCTGTAATTTCCCCCATCAATCTCTGTAATTGTCCCCCCTCCTCTGTAGTTGTCCCCCACTCCGAACCCTCTGCTGTCTGGATCCCCCTGTGTACTGGGGCCCCGTGATACCCCCTGTCGGCTGCCATGGGGGTATTGGAAGGAGGAGGATTTGTGCTGGTAGGGGAATGAGATTTGTAATAGGAGAGAATGGGGATAATGGCACCCAAATCACAAAGGCATCCCACAATTCTGTTTACGTGATTTTCCCGCGATTTGTCGGGGTGACAATCGCTGCAAAATAGCACCGCGGTTGGGGTGCCATGCCGTGCGCCTCTAAAGTGTTCGGGTTTGGCTTGAAGAAAAGGTGGCAACCCTATTTATAACATCAGTATTGTAATACCATTACAAGCAATAGTTATTATTGACAAACCTATTAATTCTCACTTGAAAAAACACTTTTCATGTTGTGAGTGCTGCCTGTCTGCTGGCCACATCTTTCCACAACTTCCTGGATTCCCTGCATGCTTTACAGGCTCCCCTGTTGTTTACTTTTAATTTCCTAGAACTACATATCCCATGGTACCTTGCTGCTTGCAAGCTGTGATTCCTGTCTTGACTCCTTCTCCTGAAGCTCCTCCTCTCAGCACCTCTGTAGTTCAGAAGGCAGGCTCTGTGAAATGTGTGACACAACATTGCCTACTCACAGGGCATAGTGAGTACATGTCACAGAATTCAAGGCATATAATGTGTGGGGATCAACAAAAAGTATGTTTTATTTTTCCTCTTTTATTTTTACCTGGTGATCCAACCAGTATGTTGTTTTTAAAAAGAACAAGCTATTCCTTCAGGTGTATTAGTTACAGGGATGAGACAAACCATTTAACACTGAGAGGGGTTCTTACAATGTTCATACTTTATTTATATTTATGCAAAACCTTTATCCCAAAAGGACAAACATTGCTATTACTGTTTATAAAGTATTAACTGAAGTTCAGCTTCAATTTATTAGTGTATCTAAATCTGCTAGTACAGCTAACATTCCCCTCCCCCCCAGACTGGCAATGCTGCTGTACAAAGGGTCCCCCTTGTTTTCCTTCATTCAGAGTGGGGGCACTCCGATACAGGGGGGGCGTGTTACTGGCTAGGCATCAGGTGGAAACGGGAAAAAAAGCCTAAACCTTGGGTTTAATGCTGCTTTAATAGAAATGGCTAGAAATAATTCATACACAATATGGAAATGAATATACGAGTTTACATTCTGACCATAGATATGCTTTAAAGTAGGAATACACATGCCTCTTGTATATGTTTAGCCCAGAGTGTTAGGGAGAGGTTAGCTAAAGTGTTATGGATTAAAGGAGAACTCCCACCATCATTTTTTAGTTTATGTTTTGGACAGAGTGGGAAGTTTTTTTTACTTTTTATTTTGTCCCCTAGAAGTCCTTTGAAGTGGGCTTTAATGATTGTGGCTTTTTTATCATGTCACTGTTGGGATTGGCTCTCACAGTGGTCGCATGATTGGGAACCTTGGCCCACTGGCTCCGAATCAGAAGCCTTGATCACAGCACACACCCTCATGCCTCCGAGGATTTACTTGTGTTGACTGCTGTGCATTAAAGCTCGTCTTAGTTCTCCACCATTTATATGCGTTACGTGCAGTGTTGGTCATCTTACTTTAAAAAAGTAATTAGTTAAGTTACAAATTACTTCTCCCAAAAAGTAATTGCGTTAGTAAGTAACTCAGTTACTACATTGGAAAAGTAATTAGTTACGCAGCAAAGTAACTGACTTTTTTTTAAAATATTCTATACGTGTAACTAAGGGGCGGGTCTAGTATTACTGTAACCAAGGGGCGCATTTATTATTATTGTTATATAGCGTGTAACCAAGGGGCTGCTCTATTATTACTCTTACCAAGGGGCAGATCTGTTATAGCGTGTAAGCAAGTGGCGGGTCTATTATTATTATATGGTGTAAGGGGCGGATGGCTACAGAAGAGGGCGAATGTTAAATTAATGGGCAGAGCTCGATATATAACAATAATAATAAATGCGCCCCTTGGTTACAGTAATACTAGACCCGCCCCTTACTTACACGATAGACGCCCCTTGCAGAGTAGCACGAGCATCAGGGGCGTGCGGCATCGCCTCATACAATTACATGTTAACTGCACCTGCGCGGTGTAGAGTTCACTCAGAGCTGTTTAGGTTCGGCAATTTTCGGAAGCTCCATAGTCCTTCGTACTGCGCAAGCCCTGCGCCTGCGCAGTACAGTGGGTCCTTATCCAGCGGGGGAACTTTTTCGGCAGGACACCGGAATTACACTACTGCCATCTAGTGGCGGTAGATGTAATTGGGGTAACTAAGCCAAAGTAATGGGAACTGAGTTACCATGAGGGAAAAAGTAATCAGTTAGATTACTAGTTACCCTCTAAAGTAACTGCGTTAGGTAACTCCGTTTATTTTAACTCAGTTACTTACATCACTGGTTACGTGTTCAGGAAAAGGTTAAAGGAGAATTAAGGGCAAAGCTCCTTTGGGCCCTACTTCTTCTGACCCGTTTTCAGTCAACAGCGGGCTAAAGTCCACTGCCGGCTGATATCACTTAGCTGGTCCAGCTTCTGTATTGATCCCGACTTTAATGTTGTGATCCAACCAGATGCCTGGACTGGCAGCTGGCTCAGCCTCTCGGCAAGCTGCTGGGAGACTGAGCCAGCAGCTCCTGCCCTATCAACAGCCCAGTGCTCCTGTGAGCGCTGGAGGGACAAAGCAGAGAGCAAGTGCCTGACAGTCACCTGATGTCTGCTCAATGAAGATCGAGAGTCTTACACACGGTCAGAATTTACGATGGAAACAGTCCGATGGGAGCTTTTCATCGGATTTTCGGACCGTGTGTATGCCCATCGGTCTTTTTCTATCGGAATTTCCGACGGACTTTGGGTTGAGAACCTGTTCTTAATTTTTCCAATGGAAAACCTTTCTATCGGATTTTCCGATCGTGTGTATGCAATTCCGACACGCAAAATTTCGACGCATGCTCGGAAACAATTCGACGCATGCTCGGAAGCATTAAACTACCCTTTTATAGTGCAGTCGAACGTGTTGTATGTCGCGGTGTTATTGACCGTCGGAATTTGGTGTGACCGTGTGTAGGCAAGACAGTTTGAGTGAAATTCTATCGGAATTCCGACGGGAAAATCAGAGCTTTTTCCGACGAGAATTCCGACCGCGTGTACGCGGCATTAGAGTCAGTGGGAAAGAGGCAGCATCGGACCAATGCTGCATCCACCTAGGTGAGTATAAATGTTTATTTTTTATTCAGCTCCCATACTATATTTCCATCTGTGTCACCGTTTGGAAGGTTTACCCTCACTTCTGTTTGTGTCAATAGAACAGGATATGGGGGAATATCTATATAATAAAACTGAGTTTATTACTCTTCCTAACTTTATCCAAAACTCAAAAACAAAAACTTTGGCTGGAGTTGGGCTTTAAAAAAATAAAATAAAAATATTACTACATTATAAGTCAAACGCCACACCTGGTCAGCTCAATGTGTATCATATGACTAAGCCCCAGAACCAGGAAGATGTGCATCAGGGGGCGTAGTCTCAGGAGGAGCTGAGGCTAAGGCCAATCTCCATTATTTGATACACATTGAGCTGACGGTGTGCGGCGCCTCCATATAGTATATACCTTGTTAGGCTGCTGGGATGGGTATTTTAGATGCCAGCACCACTTTCGGTTGTGGATAATTTGAGCAGAATCTCTTGGCACTTAGAGCGACACAAAAAAGTGCTTACATTTTAAGCCAATTTTTTCAAGTTACTAAAAATGGCTTCTTTGATTTTGGCTACCGCTATGATTTTCTAAAACTGCCCAATTTAAAATCAAATTATATGTATTTCTTTAGCAGTAAAATTGCTTTCTGTTGCTCCAGGGCTCGACATTCATTTTCTTCATGCAAAGCCAACAAACCTCCCAGCTGGTAGAAGAGCCAAGCCCCTTATTATGGTCCATGGATGGCCTGGATCCTTCTACGAGTTCTACAAGATAATCCCCCTTCTGACTGATCCTGCAAGCCATGGTCTCAGCGATGAGCATATTTTTGAAGTCATCTGCCCATCCATCCCTGGCTATGGGTTTTCTGAGGCATCTCATAAGCAAGGTACAGTTTGACTTCCCTATTGACTTTCCTATTGTCTCTCTCTTGGTGCAAGACTGCAGGGCATAGATGTGGACTGGGGAAAAACTGCTTTTGCAGCTTTCTCCAGGTTTTGGTATTCCGGCATGGGGCTCTGTAGTTTGGAGATTTCATAGTGCATTTGCTGAAGAAGAACCCCTGTGTGGGAAACGTTTGTTATGGACTTTTATTTGCCTTTTTAACAAAAATGGGCTACCATGCCCTAAAATATAGTTCCTGACTGGCTTGAATCACTGACAAAAGCATCTACCACAAGAGCTAATGGTCCCCCATGTTACAGTGGGTACAACGTGCTGCAGCGATAATAACTCACACACAGTCCAGGTGCCATTAGAACTTGTATTGTAGTAAAGGAAAAGCAGTTCACAACAAACCCTGTGGGAGAGGACCCAATTGGGAGCACTCACTGACAGCGTCTGCCTTGACAGGTAGAATGCTCCCTGGTTGTCTCATACCCAAATGGTAAGATGTCCAAAAGATTGCGAGCTCTAGGCTTTTCCTCCTCGTCTGGAACCTTTCACTGCCCCAATACTGTCTCTGACATACGTATATCCTGTCCCTTCACTACCCACACGTAAATGCACGCCAAACCCAGGGGCCAGGGTCTTGAATAGACTCTGCCACACCCAAGATGGCCGTGAGAGTCTTAAATCGTATCCCTGCCCCAGTGCTTCAGGAAACCATAGAGGAACCATGTTCCTCATGACCTCCTCTCCCTCTGCACTGCCACCTGCAGTGGAGACAGCAGATTTGACCTGCCTACAAACACCCAGGAAATTAAGTAGAGATTTTCAGAAATCTCTGCACTAAAGTCAGAAAATCCTTCTATTTTGTCTTTTATTTGAGTTTTATTGAAGAAATCCCAACAATGCTAAACATTCCCATGAATAGGAAGTGTATACACTTACCACTTCTTTAAGAGTAGCATGGGAGTAGTTCTCTTTGATCCCCAGCAGCGTTCACAAGTTCCCCTTGCTGATACAGCAGTGACATGGCGGTCAGTGGGAGGAACTAGTGACTGCTGCGGTGTCCACTCCTAACTTGCGTTATCAGCCCTCCCTTTCACTCCTTTTTTACAGCACGGGGATAAATATATATATTTTTGCATGTTTAAGTGTGTGTGTGCTTTAAATTTTGTTGTTTTCTATTTCTGGATAGGATGTAACTCAGTGGCTGTGGCTCGAATCTTCTATAAGTTGATGCAACGTTTGGGATTCCGGGAGTTCTATGCTCAAGGTGGGGATTGGGGATCTTTGATCTGTACAAACCTTGCCCAGATCGCTCCCAGGTAAGAACTGATTTGCATATTATGGATGGACAGATGGTACAAAATTACAGACCTTTGCCCACATACAAACTAATTGTACACATTCCTGTAATATTCTTTCCAGTTTGAAAAGTGAAAGCTTTATTTTCTCTACAGGAATGGAAATGACATCCTATTGTGCAGTGTGGGAATTAGTTGTGTTACTTGCTTTTTAGAGGCTGTAGTGTACATGGACATCCTTTCAGGAAATTTTCTGGTAGAGACATAAAGTATATGATCTACCATTGCTGGCTTGTTTTTGAAGGCACATATTATAAGGCCTGCCATTAGCCTTTTGCTTGCTTTACTGCTTAGTGACCAAATAGAGTAAGGACGAACTGTGAAGTAGCTGCAAAGAGATGTGAACTTCAAACAATCTGCTTTACTGCAAGTCCATTACAAAGAGACAATGCATTTTGGGCTTTAAAAAAATAAAAATGGCCCCTTCATCAGCCTTTTTAGGTGATCTCACTATATTTTCGCTTGAGAAGACCCCTTCATCAAGGTTAACTTTTGATCTGTGAAACTGCAGCCTGTTTTTAATGTACCGTATATACTCAAGTATAAGCCGACCCGAATATAAGCCGAGGCACCTAATTTTACCAGAAAAAAATGGGAAAACCTATTGACTCGAGTATAAGCCTAGGGTGAGAAATGCGCAGCTACTGTAAGTGGAAAAGAGGGTCAAAAATGCCCATTTGCAGCCTCACTGTGCCCATTTGCATGCCTCACTGTGCCCATTTGCAGCCATAGGTCCCCTGAACTTCAAACTTGGTAGTTAAGGGTTTCTAGATGCCCCCTATCTGCATCCCGAAATGACATTGCTGCAGATGGACACAGTTGACCGACTTTGGGGCCCAGTATCTTGGGGCCACTTGCTACTAGGAACCCCAGCTTTGGATATGTTGTAGTGCTAGTTCCACTGGGTTTGCACACCAAATTGGGGTTCCTAGCACCAAGTGGCCCCGATATACGGGGGCCCCAAAGTCGTTTCGGAAAATGTCATTCCATGCTGCAGAAAAATGCTTGACTTAAGTATAAGCCGAGGGGGGCATTTTCAGCACAAAAAAATGTGCTGAAAAACTCGGCTTATACTCAAATATATATGGTATACAATAAAGGAGGTTGTTTGAAGTCCATGTCTCTTTGACAGTTTTTGGCACTTTGCGCTCGGCTCGTTCACAAACATGTAGTCCGATCTTCATGGTTCTTTAAGACAATGAGCAGCCTATTAATCATCACCATTCCTCTACTTGGGGGCTTTCTAATTACTCCCAGAAGCCAAATCACGCATTGGATACAGCACCATCATACTGCTTAGTGAATCCTTCCTTGATTGTGAACAAGCAAGCTGTCAAGCACATGTTTGTGTAGGGTTTGCCATGCTCCAAATAGTGAAGGAAAGAGAATGACAGCTTAGAACCATCACCCGTAGAAACAAGTCAGCCATGGCCACTTCCATATTTTTGTCCTCACAGGTTTTTTAAACCACTAGTATAGTATTAAAGAGGACCTGTACTAGAAAAACTGTGCCTAAAAAAAATAAATAAAAAAAAATTATAAAAAAATTTAAGCAGAGGCAAAAGACTAGTCACCAGTTTTGCCAGTGGTCTCCCTGCACTGCCTTGTTCTGCGATGTCTCTTTGTGGTGTTGGCCACCTTGGCTGAGGCAGGGTTTTGTTTCCTTATGTCAAAACTACCCCTCTGATGACTGGTGGGGTAATGATTAAAGGGGTTGTAAACCCTCGTGTTTTTTCACCTTAATGCATCCTATGCATTCTGTGCCATGTTAAACTTCCAATGACCAGTATGAGAGAGTGAGAGTGATAACACCAAATTTAACACACCTGCTCCCCATTCACACCTGAGACCTTGTAACACTAACGAGTCACATGACACCGAGGAGGGCAAATGGCTAATTGGGCCCAATTTGGACATTTTCACCTAGGGTTGTACTCACTTTTGTTGCCAGCGGTTTAGACATTAATGGCTGTATGTTTAGTTATTTTGAGAGAACAGCAAATGTACACTGTTATACAAGCTGTACACTCACTACTCTACATTGTAGCAAAGTGTAATTTCTTCAGTGTTCTCACAAAGATATAATAAAATATTTACAAAAATGTGAGGGGTGTACTCACTTTTGTGAGGTACTGTGTGTGTGTGTGTGTGTATATGTGTGTGTGTGTGTGTGTGTGTGTATATATATATATATATATATATATATATATATATATATATATATATATATATATATATATATATATATATATATATATATATATATATATATATATATATATATATATATATATATATATATATATATATATTATAGATCTGTTTAATCTCTTTCAGCAATGTTAAGGGTCTGCACCTCAACATGGTGTTTGTGTCCAACTTTAAGCCAGTGGTGATCCTCTCCATTTTGCTGGGCCAGTATTTCCCAGGGCTATTCGGCTTCAATGACCTGGAAGTGAGCAAAATCTTCCCCTTTATGAAGAAGGTGGTTGGGCACATCTTTAAGGAGAGTGGGTACATGCATCTCCAAGCCACCAAGCCAGATACCGCAGGTAAGATGAGACCTTTGCCACTTCAACTTTGGTGAATACAGGCAATTTTCATGCCAGTCTCTAATCCATTTTTATCCATTACATTTTATCTATGACACAGGTGTTCAGTAAACGTTATCCCAGTAGGGCACATCAGCAGACATCTTGAGCTGTTTAGTTTCATCCTGTACTAGGGCTTAATTGTAAAAACTATATTTAAGTCCTCCTAGTACAGTCGATATTGGACCCATCCGTTGATGGCACAGCGAATGTCCGTTGGATATTTCACAAACATGTATGCATTTCAAAAACATGTATGCATTAGTGAGTATATATGCTCTATGAACTATCTAAACTAATTACGACATTTTAAACCAATTTTTCTAGTATTTTTTATGGTTTACCATCATATTTCTGAGTTTTCTGGTCCAAAAAATTGGGTTCCTTTTAAAAAGGCTTATAAACGCAGATGCGGCTAAACGCGAGTGCCGTGTTTAGCCGCGTTTTGCATCTGAAACGTGGAAAAGAAAAGTGTCTGAATGCATTTTTTTGCTTCTGGAAAAACGAGGTTAAACGCAACTGCATAAAAACGGGAAAAAACGAGACTGTGTACATGGACACATAGGATAACATTGCATGCGTTCAGGGGCAGTTGAAAAAAGCGTCTAACTGTCTCTGAACGCGCATTTAACAGCGTTTCGTGTGCATGAGGCCTTATACTACAGCATGCTTTCAGGGGTTTGGCTTTCCAGCTCAGGATGTGGTTGCTTTCTAAAGAGAATGAACTGTAAGATTTTGAGCAAATTTCTGTTTAGACACACCTGGACTGTATTTAGTTGATTTGAATAGAGAGGTAAATTGGGCTTTAAGGCCCCTTTCACACTGGGGCGTTTTTCAAGTGGTACAGCGCTAAAAATAGCGCCTGTATACCGCCTGAAAAAATCCGGCCCCATTCACTCCAGTGTGAAAGCCGGCGGGCTTTCACACTGGAGCGGTGCGCTAGCAGGATGGTAAAAAAAGTCCTGCTAGCCGCATCTTTGGAGCGGTATAGGAGCGGTGTATTCACCGCTCCTATACCGCTCCTTCCCATTGATTTGAATGGGACACCACGGTAATACCGCGGCAATAGCGCCGCTACGGCAGGTTACACTTTAACAAACAAACATACCATGCCTCTTCATCTACTCAGAGTATTTTTTCCCCTGACGTCTCCCATCACTACTGGTATGTAGATGCAACACAACTCTTATGCCGCGTACACACGGTCAGAATTCTCGTCGGAAAAAGCTCTGATGGTTTTCCCGCCGGAATTCCGATGGAATTTTGCTCAAACTGCCTTGCCTACACACGGTCACACCAAATTCCGATGGTCAATAACACCACGGCATACAACACGTTCAACGGCACTATAAAAGGGAAGTTTAATGCTTCCGAGCATGCGTCAAATTGTTTCCGAGCATGCGTCTGAATTTTGCGTGTCGGAATTGCATACACACAATCGGAAAATCCGATAGAAAGGTTTTCCGTCTGAAAAATTAAGAACAGGTTCTCAATCCAAAGTCCGTCGGAAATTCCGACAGAAAAAGAGCGATGGGCATACACACGGTCGGAAATTCCGATGAAGAGCTCTCATCTGACTGAAATTCCGACCGTGTGTACGCGGCATTACTACCTAGCCTTCTTTTCCTCTTGTGTTTAAACATTTTCCTTTTACATTGCAAACTCTTTTTGGCCAAGTCCTCATTCCTAGTGTATGCTTGAATGTTGACAGTATTTTAGCTATAGCTTCCTTATGGTGCTATAAAAATTCTTATTAATAATCATAATAATAATCATCCCAAATTGGAGAAGGATAATCCAAGACTTTAAACAGCTTAATTTCCTGATATTTAATAGATCCGAGCAAAAAAAATTTTTTGCACATAATAGCACTGTTAGCCACTAAAAATAGATCTACAGGAATGGTTTTGAACAACAATTTCAATATGTAAATGAAGTGTCCTGGATTACATTAGACTGATTAAGCAGAGGTAAGATCAAAGGACAACATCAAAGATGCACGGTAATGTACTTTTTCTGGTTCACAGGTGAATTATAGGCCAGGTTAGAGCACTTTGTATACCAGCATTAAAGTAGTATCCTAAAGTGAACTTGAACTCAAAAGATGAATAGGGCTGTCTTAGGGAGTACAGTAAAACCTTGGATTGCGAGCATAATTAGTTCCAGAAACATGCTTGTAATCCAAAGCACTTTTATATCAAAGCGAATTTCCCCATAAGAAATATAGGAAACTCAAATGATTCGTTCCACAACCATTTATTCATAAGTCCTTCAGTTTATAGTCCATATAAAAAGATTATAGCAATGTGATAGGTTGTGTAACCATAAAGTGTCCATCCACAAATGGAAGCTTCCACAAGGGTATTAGAAGCAAAATCCAGCAGGAGCTCCAGAGTATGAAAGAGAAGAGAGGCGCCTCTAAAGCCCCATACACACGGTCGGATTTTCCGATGGATTCTGTCCTATCGGACAATGTTGTCGGAAATTCCGACCGTGTGTAGGCACCATCGGACAGTTTCCATCGGATTGTCCGACGGACAAAGTCCTATCTCCTGCTGGATAGATTTTTTGACAACAAAGTCCGATCACACCAAATCCGATCGTGTGTAGCGAATTCCGACGGACAAAGTGCTACGCATGCTCAGATCACATTACAAGACCAAAGCTATTGGCTACTAGCCTCTACGTAGTCCCGTCGTAGGCAACAAACGTCACCACGTTCAGAATGATCGGATTTTCCGACAACTTTGTCCGGCCGTGTGTATGCAACACACCAGTGTCGGACTAAATCCGTCGGACCAAATCCGATGGATTTGGTGGTCGGATTTTCCGACCGTGTGTATGGGGCTTTAGTGTAGCAATATGGTTACAGTTAATGAAGGTACAACATTTAGCAACTCACATGGTTGATTAATAAGAGGCACATTTAAGTATGCAGGCATTCAGAGTAAATCTGTTTTATAGCAGTGAATTACATTGCTATAAGCAGGCTGTTTTGTTGTGATTAACTGTGATTGGTCAAAGCTAATCACATGGTATAGATGGGCTGTGATTGGCCCTGTCTGTACCATGTGCTCAAATCGACCAATCAGCTAGCAACCCAATTGTACACAACGGATGGCATGAAGTCATCCATTGTGTACAACTGTCATGTGACCTGCTGTGATTTGTCACGGCTGTCGTATGGTACCATTAACGAGCTGGTACTCTGAGTCATCAGATCCCACCACTGCGCTGTCCTGCAGCAGAGCGATCTGCATTTTCTGACAGGATGTCATATGATGTCCAGTCAGGATGGGAAAGCCACCGCCCGGCTGTCAT
The DNA here is from genome assembly GCA_028564925.1 of Lithobates sylvaticus. Classification (NCBI taxonomy): domain Eukaryota; kingdom Metazoa; phylum Chordata; class Amphibia; order Anura; family Ranidae; genus Lithobates; species Lithobates sylvaticus. The sequence goes on from CM053028.1 coordinate 72,088,752, forward strand.
TTGTCTATAGGCTGGGCAGGAAGCGGTGACCCCACCACTAAATGAAATAATTGTATGTAAAAGCACAGCAAAATCAAGTATTTTAAATGCTCACTTGCAGGTGTTTTCCATAAATTATTTTTTTATTCACTAGCAATATGCCTTTGAACTTTCTAAGGAATATGAGCATTCCAGGAAGCGTTGCTTCCCTATCCAAACCACACCTCCCCTCTCTCCTTGTAACATATTAGCTCTTCTAGAAGTGTTTAATCACTGTCTGTGCTGGCCTAGCTCCTCTGCCCGTCCATATCGTTTTTTTTATATAGCAGCCAGGTTAGGAGAAGAGAGGCATACTATAAAGTGTCACTTTTGTATGCAGGGGCTGCTGAATTCACATCCAAGATGGTAGTGCCCTGCAGAAGTCAGAGGCTTTAAATGTCTACGCAAGGGAGGCTAACAAACCCTAAATACACATTGAGAAGATATTGAGGAGATAATTGTTGGAATGAGTGTGGTCTGACAACAGGGTCCATTTCAAACTGGCATGTATAGACAAAACAACCTGAACGAGGTTCCAACCTTTCCCCGTACCACCCAAAAAGAAATAATGAGATTTTGGCTGGTGCTGGCCTCAAACACAATTTACACTTAGCTAAAATAGCCATTGATTTTGCCTGGTAAAGGGTGCCGACATTCAAATGTAATCATACGTGTTTGGAGGAAACATCCAAGCGGAAGGAGACACTTTCTGTAAATTTCAGCGAATAAATGGAGCATCCTAATGGATTGGGATAAAGTGGGAAAAATACCATCCAGCTGTCCTTTTCTCGGTAATCGGAGAAACAAAGGATCTTACATCAATATTACGATGCATTGAGCGGTGACTCATATCTGGCATAAATTATTACCGTCAGTTCACACAAATGTCTTTAAATGCATTTTATACCAGGAAGCCCATTATATGGGATCATGCTGATTAGCATGCGTGCCTGTGAATCATATCCCAGTAATAATTCAATTAAAACTTCTAAAGGGATTAAGAATGAATTTTGAAGTCTAGCTTGTCTTCTCCACATTTTAAAGAGACACTGGGAAAAATGGGTATTTTAAAGTGTATCTAAACCCTAAAGATGAACTTTCCCTATTTGCTCCGCTTTGGTCTATATAATACACCATCAAAAGGGTTTTGTTATATCTGTTCAATGAGTGCAAAAAATAACTGTTGATCATGCCAGGAATCCAGTGCTGTCCTGTGTACTGTGCAGTGTTATCTTAGGCTGCTTTCACTCTGAAGCGCTTTGCAGGCGCTAAAGTGCTAAAAATAGCGCCTGCAAATCGCCCTGAAAGAGCCGCTCAATGCACTCCAATGTGAAAGCCCTGGGATCGGTGCACTTGCAGGACGGTCAAAAAGGTCCTGCAAGCCGCATCTAAAGCGCCCCTTCCCATAGAAAACAATGGGGCAGCGCTGCAAACCCACGCGCGAAGCGCTGCTGCCGTGGCGCTTTGCCAGCGGTTTTAACCCTTTTTCGGGCGCTAGCAGGGGTTAAAACTGCCCCGCAGCGGCCGAATAGCGCCGCTAAAACGACGGTAAATCGCAGCTAAATATAGCGCCGCTTTACCGCCAGCGCGCTCAACGCCCCAGTGTGAAAGTAGCCTTAAAGTGGTTGTAAAACCTAGAGGTTTTTCCCCTTAATGCGTTCTATGCACTAAGGTAAAAAACCTTATTTGCTGAAGCTCCCAGACCCCCTCTTTTTCTTACCTGAGTCCAATTCGATCCAGCGATGTGCACAAGCGCAGCTATCGCTCTCCTCATTGAACAGATTGATAGACACAGGAGCCATTGGCTCCTACTGCTGTCAATCAAAAGCTGTGACATGGGAGCGGGGTCATGGCCGAGTCCTGCTGTCTGTGTCAATGGACGCAGCAGCGGGACTTTGGAGCAAGCCTGCACGGGTGCCCCCATGGAAAGTGGCTTTCCGTGGAGGCACCTGATGAAGAGGAGGAGCCAGGAGCGCCGGGGGGGGGGGGGGGGTCCCAGAAGAAGAGGTTCAGGGCTGCTCTGTGCAAAACGATTGTATAATAGGCATGTTTGTTGTTTTGTCTTTATGTAGAAGAATACATATCGGCCTAAACTGAGAAAAAAATTCTTTTTTTATATATATTTTTGGGGGACATTTATTATAGCAAAAAGTAAAAAATATTGTTTTTTTTTTTTTTTAAAATTGGCACTCTTTTTTTGTTTATAGCGCAAAAAATTAAAACCGCAGGGGGGATCAAATACCACCAAAAGAAAGCTCTATTTGTGGTAAAAAAAGGTAGTCAATTTTGTTTGGGTGCAACGTCGCAATTGTCAGTTAAAGCGGCTCAGTGCCATATCGCAAAAAGTGCTCTGGTCAGGAAGGGGGTAAATTCTTCTGGGGCTGAAGCGGTTAAAAGAGTGACAGATAAAACATTGGGGTTGATTTACTAAAACTGGAGAGTGAAAAATCTGGTGCAGCTTTGCATAGAAACCCATCAGCTTCTAAACTCAGCTTGTTCAATTAAGCTTTGACAATAAAAACTGGAAGCTAATTGGTTTCTATACAGAGCTGCAGCAGATTTTGCACTCCAAAGGCCCATACACACGATCAGACTTTTTGACAACAAGCATGCAAATTAGCTGTTTTGGACCAAGTTCAGAATTATGCAACCCAAATAATGTATAACAAGCATGCAAATTAGCTGTTTTGGACCAACATCCGACCGCGTGTACGCTCCATCGGACCAACTTTTTCAGTTTTCATTGGACTTTTGTTGGCTGTGCGAACGGACCAACTTTCTGCCAACAAAAGTCCGATGGAGCAAATAGATAAATCCTATAGTGTGTACAGAAAACCATAGGACTTTTGTACAAAGTACAAACACGCATGCTCAGAACCAATGCAAAAGATCAGACAACAATACAGAAGTTGACCAAAGGTGGCGGTAAAGAGCAGAAAAACCACGTGATTTGGTGAAAGTTGGCTGAAAAAGTCCTGCTGTGTGTATGCAATACAAGTTCAGGGCCGACGCCCTTTGTACAAAAATCCACGGGAAAGTTTGTACAAAGTCCTATCGTGTGTATGAGGCTTAAAGGCTTCAAAAACAAAACAAATCCATCAGAGAGATAGCAGCAACATTAGGAGTGGCCAAATCAACAGTTTGGTACATTCTGAGGAAAGAAGAACCCACTGGTGAGCTCAGCAACATAAAAAGGCCTGGCCGTCGTCGATAGACAACAGTGGTGGAGGATTGCAGGATCCTCTCTATGGTAAAGAAAAGCCCAGTCACAACATCCAGACAAGTGAAGAACACTCTCCAGGAGGTGGGCGTATCATTGTCAAAGTCTACAATCAAAAGAAGACATCACAAGAGCAAATACAGAGGGTTTACCACAAGGTGCAAACCATTCATAAGCATGAAGAATAGAAAACTCAGATTAGACTTTGCAAAAAAAACATCTAAAAAAAGCCAGACCAGTTCTGGAAAAGCATTCTTTGGACGGATGAAACTAAGATTAATCTGTACCAGAATGATGGGAAGAAAAAAGTGTAGAGAAGGCTTGGAACATCTCATGATCCAAAGCACACAACATCATCTGTAAAACATGGTGGAGGCAGTGTGATGGCATGGGCATGCATGGCTTCCAGTGGCACTGGGTCATTGGTGTTTATTGATCATGCGACAGAAGCAGCTGGATGAATTCTGCAGTGTTTACAGATAAACTATCAGCCCAGATTCAGCCAAAAGCAGCAAAGTTGATTGGACGGCGCTTCACAGTACAGATGGACAGTGATCCAAAACACACTGCAAAACAACCCAGGAGCTTTTGAAGGAAAAGAAAGGGAATATTCTGCAATGGCCGAGTCAATCGCCTGATCTCAACCCAATTGAGCATGCATTTCACTTGCTGAAGGCAAAAATAAAGGCAGAAAGACCCACAAATAAAGAAAAACTGAAGACAGCTGCAATTAGATCCTGGCAAAGCATCAGCAAGGAGAAAACACAGTCTTTGGTAATGTCCATGGGTTCCAGACTTCAGGCAGTCATTGCCAGTAAAGAATTCTCAACAAAATATAAAAAATTTTTTTTTTTATTTACTGTATGATTATATTTGAGCCCCTGAAAATGGGGGGGGGGGGCTGTGTATAAAAATGGTTGCAGCTCCTAAAATTGCTGGCCCTTCCCACCAACTATGATCTGTTTGTATTGCATAGAGAAGCACAGGGACCCAGTGATCGTGTCACAGGGTATAAAAGAAGGTTTGTAATGAATTTCAATAGCAGTAGATGAGGGGGGGGGAATGGACCAGGGAAGGCAAAAATAAGCAGAATAAACGTCATCTTTAATAAAGGCTCTTTAACAAAACTGAAAATCTGTTGGTTATTGGGGCTTTGATCTCTTCATTGAAAATGACATCTGCTCACATTTTAAGCCAATTATTAATGAAGTAACAGGGCATGGAGCCAAGTCACTGGTTGGCTACATGTGTACATATAGTATCTGTATGTGCCTGTCTGCACCTACTCATAATCTGCTCTACAAACCATCACAAAGCTATTTTAAAAATATGTGCCTAACTTGCTCGTAACTACTTTAAAGCCAATATGACTTGAGGATGAGGATGAGCTACGAAAAGGCACAAAATGAAGAAATTTATTGTATACCTTATAAAAGAGACCCTGTCACCAGACCAGTCATTTTACCAACACTTTCCATAAAATATGTGCATTTAATGTATTTATGCCGGTTATTTACCTGTAAAAGCCACCCTTGTGTAGACATCCAAAAGTCCTGAGACTTCTGCTGGGCGCCGCCATCTTGGATGTGATGTCAGCACCCCCAGCAGACTCAGAGCTGTCACTCAGGGGACCCTCCATAGTATTCCCAATCACTCCTCGCCTGGAAGTTACATAAAAGGGTATGTAGGGAGGGTGAAGGAGCTGGGCCAGCATAGACAAGAGGGCTATGTTATGAAAGGAGAGACTGTGCTAGGAAACTACTACTCTCCTGGAGTACCCAAATTTTCTAGAAAGTTTAAAGACACATTGCAGGTGGATACCAAAAACTATTTTGGAAAGAAAAATGCTACGAGTAAGCATTCAAAACACTTGATTTGTCTGTGCTTGTATCTGCAATTCTTTTTAGTGACAGGTTCTCTTTAATAGTACAAAGTCCCGTGCTGGAATGCAAATCAACTAGGGCACTCTAATTAAATAACAATACAGATTGGCACATGGAACTTTGAATTAGCATTTTCTAAAATGTCCTGTAATCTTTTCAAAATGACCCCATGATAATTGGTGCTCCTTCACAATTTGGGTCAGTTATGACCCATTCCCAAGCCAGGGTCCCATTATATACATGGAACATACTCACTGTACAAACATTTCAGTCCCTGTCCCCAGGAACAGTTAAGCCTAGTACCCATAGGCTGAATGACTGCCGGCATCGACTGGTTGAATAGAAACCGACCGACATTCGGCCTGTGTGTATAGCAGCTGGTCGGACAGAATCCGTCCGGCCGACTTCTGTTGGAGGATCATGACCAAAAAAGGTCTGCCAATTGGATCCTGATCTGCGTTCCCAACCAATGCCTGAGAGCACTGACCAGAGTGTTCTGGTGGGGGGGGGGGGCACGCCCCGGTGGGGGGGGGCACGCCCCCTGTCAGAACACAGATGAGCTGAGGAGATCGCTGTACTAACACGGATTGTTAGTACAGCGCCTCTGACCTGAGCTGGATTGAACGAAAAAAAAATAGTAGTGTGTACGAGGCTTTAATCTCATGCACATCCTGCCACAGGCCGCCTGGGTGTTCCCACCCAGACTCTACCCACTTACTGGAGTTGCCCTGCTTTTAATTAGGCAGGGGGGGCCCCCCTGTAGCTCCTGGTCACCCTAATTAATATCTTTATGAGTTATGCATGCGCATTAACTCATGTAAGAGTAAAGCCTCATACACACGATCGGACCGTGGACAAACTTTCCCGTGGATTTTTGTCCAAAGGGCGTTTGCCCCAAGTTGGTATTGCATACACACGGCAGGACTTTTTCAGCCAACTTTCACCAAATCACTTGGTTTTTCTGCTCTTTACCGCCACCTTTGGTCAACTTCTGTATTGTTGTCTGATCTTTTGCATTGGTTCTGCATTGGTTTGTACAAAAGTCCGTTGGTTTTGTGTACACACGGTCGGACTTTGATCCATCGGACTTTTGTTGGCAGAAAGTTGGTCCGTTCGCACAGCCAACAAAAGTCCGATGAAACCTGGAAAAAGTTGGTCCGATGGAGCGTACACACGGTCAGATGTTGGTCCAAACCAGCTAATTTGCATGTTGGTTGTCAAAAAGTCCGATCGTGTGTACGGGCCTTTACTGTGATCCTGGGACATGGCCAGAGACACAGCCTCATAGGGACTGAGATCCAAGATGTGGGATTGTGCTGGCAAATCGAGGACAGGATAGAAAAACTCTGATAAATGGGCTAATCTGCAGGTAATACAAACCATGCAGACAGTTTCCCACTTGACAGTGGAAATTGTACCCAGACATATGAATGAAAGTTTCTATCAGAGACACAGAGGATAGACAGGTATATTGGTGAAAATTGTATTCAGTCATTCCTGAAAACGTTCTCAGTAGTGGAGTTATGTCCTAAAATCGAATGTTTCTGTTTTGCAGGCTGTGGACTAAATAATTCCCCCGTTGGTCTGGCATCATACATTCTCGAGAAATTCTCCACTTGGACAGACCCTGATTTCCGTGACCACGAGGATGGAGGTCTGGAGAGGTACTTATGGAAAAGCCAACGTTTGTGGGAGGGGCTAAGAGAAAACAGGGAGGAGGGAATTCACCCCCTAATTGCACAGCTCGCTGATCTTTAGACTGGCCCCTTTTTTAAGATTTTAAAGTCATTGTAAAGTTAGAAGGTTTTTTTTTTTTTTTATCTTAAAGCGGAGTTCCACCCACTTTTGAGAGGTGGTCTTAAACGATAGAAAACCTCTCCACCCCTCGTTTTTGGATATTAAAATTATTATTTTTTTCTTCTATTGTACAGTTTTATGAAGTAGTGTACTTCCGATCCGCGGCGCAGGATGTCATATCCTTTTGTGCGGCGAGCCCCCCCCCCCCCCCACTGTCTTCTGGGACCTGTGTGAGTCCCAGAAGACAGCTGGTCATTCACAAAGCACTGCGCAACAGGAAATGGGCAGTGAAGCTGCAAGGCTCCACTGCTGGTTTCCCTTAGTTAGAATGGCGGTGCCTGCACCCGATCCGATGGACGGATCGGCCTTGTGGGGGGCGACATTGCGGGCTCCCTGGACAGGTAAGTATCCTTATTAAAAGTCAGCAGCTACCGTGTTTGTAGCTGCTGACTTTAAAAAAATAAAATTGCGGGTGGAACACCGCTTTAATGCAATGTCCTCAGACTGTATTAAAAACAGGCATGATTCTGTGATGGATATCACTGCATGGGGTCAGGAATATGTCCAGAAATTACTGTCTGTGAACATAGTTTGCTGTGACATCAAAAAATGCAAGGTATAGCTCCGTCATGCAAAGAAAAAGCTATATCTAAACATGATTCAGGAAAGCCGCCGTCCTCTGGGCCAAAGCTCCTTTAAAATGGTCTGTTGCAAAGTGGAAAGCCATTTTGTGGTCAGACGAATCAAAATTTGACCTTTTCTTTTGGCAACCATGGGCGCCACGTCCTCCGGACTATAGAAGAGAGGGACCTTCCGGCCTGTTATCAGCGCTCAGATCAAAAGCCTGCATCTCTGATGGTATAGAGGTGTAATAATGCGTATGGAATGGGCAGCTTGCACATCTGGAAAGGCACCATCAATGCTGAAAGATAGATCCAGGTTTTAGAGCAGCATATGCTCCGGCAAGAATGGGACAACATTTCTCTCCTCAAACTCCAGTAATGGATGATACACCATGATAAACATGGCCCTGTCCCAAGTTTTTGGGGAATTGGGGTTTTACTTTGCCAGATTTTTGTTGTCCTGTCCCAACTTTTTTGAGACATGTTGCTGACATCAATTTCAAAATGACCTTATTTTTTTTCTTAAAGTGGTATATTTTCTCAGTTTAAAAATGTTATATGTTTTCTATTTTTTATTGTGAATACAATATGAGTTTTTGAGATTTGCAAATCATTGCATTCTGTTTCATGTACTGTAGATGTTAAACAAAGTCGCAACTTTTATGGCATTGGGGTTGTATATCTAAACATGTATACAGCCATATTCGATCATTACATATGCAGGCTCTGCTTCCTAACTGTGCTTTTGGTGATTTTTCTCATCTCATGATAAGTCTACCAGACAGGATCTGTCATGAAGTGCATCCAGCTACGATCACTGCAGGTAATTGCTGGCTGTGTAATCTGTGGCAGCTGACAGCCTGTCATGGCACTGTATGGGCTCTGTGGCTATCCACACTCAGCTGTCATTCCCAGCTGTAGGAATCAGTAGATTCTTATTGCTGGGATTGGCAGCATGGCTAAACACTCGTGTGAATGTTCCATTCCCTGTCATTCAAATGTGATAGAAATTGCTTGAACATTGCTACCTGTATGATCTGCTTAAAGCCTAGTACACATGATTAGGTAATCAGACAAAAAAAATATTTTGGAGCGATTGCCCGATAATCTGATCGTTAGTACACAGCTTTCGAGAGCCGATCACGACAGTTCATGCGAAATTATCCGAAGGGACCATCACAACATTTTTTTGGGGAAGATAACAGAACAAACAATTTTTGTTTAATCAATACAATATTCGTTTGTAAAAAAACAAGTTTTAAGACTGCGCATGCTTGGAAACAAAAGAATACATTACAATACATCATCGGCAGGATTTGTATTCTGTCTTACGAGAATTTATTTTTTAAACTCTAGTAAGCTATTCATTTTCGATTTGAAACTAGCATGCAAAAAAAAACTGATAATTATTCGTCCTATGTTCTTATTGTGTGTACGAGGCTTTATGCAGGCCATACATGGAGCAAGTTTCTTTCCTGCAACCACAGGTTGCAGGAACGAAATTTGCTTGATTTCCCTCATCAACACAGACGGTGTTGACAGGGGAATCCCACCTGCTGAGCCATTGTGATCTCCCGCTAGGGGGGAGGGGAGACAGTGATTATTTCTAGCGGTTATACCAGCCACTAGCGATAATCGCATGTAAAGTCCAGCAGGCTGGTTGTACCCATCATGCCAGTTCATCCAATATAAATCGGATCGGACAAGCACAAAAAATGTTCTCATAAGATACCAGATCGTATGATTTTAATTTAACCACTTCAGCCCCGGAAGGATTTGCCCCCTTAATGACCAGGCCATTTTTTGTGATACGGCACTGCATCCCTTTAACTGACAATTGCGCAGTCGTGAAGTGCTGTACCCAAACAAAATTGACATTCTTTTTTTCCCACAAATAGAGCTTTCTTTTGGTGGTATTTGATCACCTCTGCGTTTTTTTTTTTTTGCGCTATAAACAAAAAAAGAGCAACAATTTTGAAAAAAAAAAATATATATATTTTTTTAACTTTTTGCTATAATAAATATCCCCAAAATTAAAAAAAAAAACAAGCAAATGTATTCATCAGTTTAGGCCAATATGTATTCTTCTATATATTTGTGGTTAAAAAAAAAAAAAAAAATTGCTATTTTTTTTTTTACTAGTAATGTTGGCGATCTGCGATTTGTAGCGGGACTACGACATTGCGGTGACAGATCGGACACTTTTGACACTTTTTTGGGACCAGTGACATAAAGCGATCAGTGCTAAAAATAGCCACTGATTACTGTATAAATGTCACTGGCAGGGTTAACACTGGCGATCAAGGGGTTAAGTGTGTCCTAGGAAGGTGTTTCTAACTGTGGGGGCAGTGTAGTGACAGGCAGTAGAGAGACGTCGCCGTTCATAATCACTAGAAACAGCAGATCTCTCTCCTCTCCCTGACAGAACGGGGGAGCTGTCTGTTTAAATTGATAGATCCCTGTTCTCTCAGGAGCGATCGCGGGTGCCCGGCAGGCATCGCGGCCGCCAGGCACGTGCAGCAGCTCCTACGACACACGCCCCTGCCAAGGCTATTTAAAGGGCTGACGTACAGCTATGGTGATTTACCCAGGAGAGCCAACCTGCCGCAGTATAATGATGGCGGCAGGTCGGCTAGTGGTTAATCAGTACAGCTGTCATTCGAAAATACAATACAAATACACTATAATACATTACATCACTTCGGAATTTTTTTCATGTTGTACAAGAATTTTCGTAAATTTTTCATTTTCGATATGAGATTAGCATACAAAAAAAAAAACGGACGATCGTTCTCATTGTGTGTACCAGGTATTAGGCTCCATATTGACCTGTATAAACCCTGTACAAGTCCATCCAATCTCTTTATATTGGTATATGTCACACCCAGTTCTGCTCAGTCTCAATCTGAACTCATTCTTACCCCTTGTTCTCCTGCATTCCAGGAAATTCACTTTGGACGAACTTCTGACCAATGTCATGATTTATTGGCTCTCCGGCTCCATTGTCTCCTCAATGAGGTTCTACAAGGAAAACCTGGGAAAAGGACTTGGCCAGGCCAAACATGAAAAGTATGTGAATGGGTAGAGTTAGTAGAAGAAAATGTATATAAATCATCCCTATTTAGGTGAACCTTGCTTAATGTACTTTTTTTATGGTAAGTGCAGCATGCTAAGTAGGTGAGTGTGCAAGCTTGGAACACTTCTGGGTATTTCATAGTTCAGAGGTCACAGTGCTTCATCTACTTTTATTTCCAAGAGGACGGAGCCATCTTTGTTCAGCATCCTCCAGCATCAGCATCTACATTCCAGACTGAGATGCAGGCTCACAGTTATGTATAGCCTGGTGCTAGTAAAAATCTTGGCTGTGTGCACAATTGTCTGACACAGATTAGCCCCTGCTGTAGCTTCTCACCTTGTGACTTCTGCTCCAAAGCTTCCTCTTGCCTGCAGCAGACTGATAAAGTAATCTCACCCTAGGCAGAGGAGCTTAATTACAGTTTTTTTGGGTGATAAAAGGTGGAGTTTTATTTTAGATAAATATATTTTAGTTACCGTATATGTTGTGACATATCAGGAATTTATTCATGCAGATTAAGTTCACTTTAAATGGCACAGGGCCCTTTCACACTCTGCTGGGTGGAGTTATACTTTTTTCTTCAATATACTAACCTGCAAATCAGGTTTGGGCAAGCTTAGTCTCTCCCTATGGTGAGGAACTATGAATGGCAGACTGGCATATCCCCAGATTTATGAAATAGGAAAGGACAACGCATTGTAGTACAAAGTTTGTAGGCAAAGGACACACCCTTGCCACGCTCCCATTACACAGGCAATAGAGAATTACACCAAAAAATGTGCTGATTATGCTGACAAGTACAGTACTCTTTTCTACCACAACTTTATACTGGCATTTCAAAGAAACAAATGCAATCATTTAAGGCCCCTTTCACACTTATACGACTTGTCCCACGATTTGGGACTGCAAAGTAGCATGACAAGTAGTTCCCCATGATTTCCAATGACAGCCATTCATATTAGTACGACTTCAAGTCGTTCAGACTTCAAATTAGTCCCTGCACTACTTTGGTCAGATTTTGATGCCACTTACACAGGCATTCCTTGAAATCGTGGCAAAAATCGCACAAGTGTGAAGTCGCACAAGTGTGAAGGGGGGCTTAGGGACGGTTCCCACTGGGAATTGCACAGAAATTCGCTCTGTGTGCCGGTGTGTCTCACACACAGTTCTGTGCGGTGCATGCACTACTTTTGTAAATTCACTGTAACTGGATTGCATGGTGCTTCTGTACTATGCGATCCAGTGTGGGCAAACGCATGTCATTAACCTAACATTGACACCTGCTGCAGAACACAAATGCAGTGCGTTTTGGACGCGGTGCCAGAAATGCGCATAGAACACAGGTTTCCCACACTGTTCTGGTGTGAATGGGCCCTGAGTGCCCGTTTACTCTTATGCAAATTTTATGCGGATCAGATGCAATCCGAAAATCATGGATTCGCATGTCATCTAAAAAATAATTATTTCCAATGAAGGCTGTTCACATATATGCAGTGTGAATTTGATCCGGTCAAAATAGGGTTCTTTGCGAGTTTAGTGCGGGTTTGGTGCAAATTTGAGCTTTGTAAGGATTTATAGGTAAAAGTGATCCGGTGGCTCTAGAAGCTCTGAAGGTGTGGCCATCGATCACCTGAAACTAATTATTTCCTACACTAACAGGTTTGCTTGATGGGCATGCAGTATAGACTCTATGACGCCTCAGATACATACAGTACACAGCCTTGTGTTTTCCGGCTGTGGGATGTGAACATCCGTTCCACACCCAGAACAAAATTGAGATAGGTTGAGCGTCTCTCAGCCACTCTTAGGTAGCTTTGTATTCTCTCATTGGCAGAGATTGTGTCATCATCCCACCCACCTCTCTGCCTCAGCCAATTCAAGGAAGCTTTGTATTAATTGAGAGAATACAAAGCTGCCTATGAATGGCTGAGAGCTGCTCAGCCCAACTGGGTGTGTTCTGGGTGTGTTTTGGGTAGCTGAGGCTGCATACAGTTTATACAGCATGCCCAGCGGGCGCACCTGTTAGTGTAGGAAATAGTTCCCTTGGGCAGCTTGACCCAAATAAACTATTTAATGTGACAGTAAAGCTGAAGATCAGTTATAACTATAAACTGAAAACCTGTAAAGGCTTTAAAAGCGTCACCTATGGAAAATATATATTATATATTGGCTATTACAGTTTTATATAAATATCGGTTATTACAGTTTCTTGCGATTTCATGGGCAATTTTAACGCTTGACATGTTTGATATCTACTTAATCAATGTAATGCCATCTTTTATATTTTACAAAAAAAAAAAAAAAAATGGGTATTATATTTTGTTTGTATGCACTAAAATTTCTTTTAGTGTAATTTTTTCTGAAAATTGCATTTGATAAACATCTGCGCAAATATCAAGCAACATAGAAAAGTGCAACTTCAGCCATTGTATTCTCCAGGGTCTCTGCTTTCAGAATATATATAATAGTTTGAGGTTTAAAGTAATTTCTAGCAAAAAATGCAGATTCTAACGTGTGCCAAAAAAAATTAAAAATTCCCTGGTAGAAAAGTGGTGGTTAAGTTATTGCAGAGATTTATTGCTGGGACTTGTAGTTCTTTGGCGAGTGAGGTGCACAAGGCTATCTGTTGTAAAATTGTCTCTATAACTCATAAGTGCTTTTCATAAGGCAGATTGTGGCTTTTCACAGTTCACTGAATGCTCCCCCCCATTTCTTTCTCTTCTACTAATGTCTTGCAGAGTCCTCGTCATGGTCCCCACAGGCATCGCCGTGTTCCCCAACGATCTGTTGCTTTGTCCTCTCCTGTGGGCCAAGCAGAAGTACGTCAACATCGTCTCTTTTAATCACATGCCCCGAGGGGGCCACTTTGCTGCCTTTGAAGAGCCAGAAATTCTGGCAAAAGATATCCAACAATTTGTAGCAAAAAGGGAACGAAAATAACTGCCCTAAATAATGCAATAGAGGAGACCGAGTGCAAAGATGACCTGTTTTATAACCTGCAACCGTTTCTTTCATAGTATTGAGTGCTATTTTTTTAACAAATTATAGTGAAAATATTATAGTCATCCTGTAGCAGATTGTATCTTATACCAATATATCCACATTTTTAGAATCTGCTTGCTATTTCTGGGTAATATATGTATGAAAATCGTAGGCTTATTTCTTGTTTTTTCTGTTTTTATAATTGAATGACTTTTGAATAAATGTTTACTAGTACTTTAAACTTCATCGCTAAATTGCATTAGTTTTAATGTGTAAATGTAATTTCTGTAGTTGTTTTCAATCTTTTTACATATGCAGCTTCCGTTAAAATAAAACCTGGTGATCCTGCCATGAAGATCTTTGTTCAGGCACTTCTGTTATAGGGTGACAGCACACTGTCCCTGACTCCCAGTTGTGCTCATGTGTTGTCACATTGTCATATGTGCCCCTGGTGGGCGAAGTGATGGCGTTGAATTATTTCTGGCCACAAGCACAGAGTTGGAACTTAGGCTAGATTCCCACTAGCCCACACTGTGCATTCCGGTTGCGGGTGCGGGAAGCGCATAGATTTCCGTACCTGCAACTACCCGCAGCCAAATCGCACTACAAGGCCACAAGCCCACAGTTGGGATTTAGGCTAGGTTCACACTAGCCCGCACTGTGCGTTCCGGTTGCGGGTGCGGGAATTGCATCGATTCCCACTCCTGCAACCACCCGCAGCCAAATCGCACTGCCCTTGCAAGACGCGTGAGGGCTGCCATTCATTCTGAATGGCACCCCACACATCTCTGCCCACAGCACGATGATCGTGGGCGTGGTAACTGCAGGGAAACCGCATGGTCAAATAGACCATGCAGTTTCCCCGAAGCTGCGTTTTTAAAAAGGTGCATGCACCTTTTTTGTGTGGTTTACGTGGCAAAGCAGCCCATTCAAATTAATGGGCCTGCCGTTCCCGAGCAAACGCAGGACGCATGGTAGTCGCAGACTTTTTTGTTACCTTAATGGAACTCTATGCCAATATCAATGTATGTATAGATTCTGCCCATATAGACTGCTTCGGTCACAAAGGACCTCATGCCATCTAGTGTCCATTCTTTTTAGAACCAGAATCAGCACTTGGATAAGTCAACATGCAAATATTTTAAGGGTTGTAATCCAGCTCATAAAGTGTATAAAAGTGTTATTATGTGCTGCAAAGCACTCGTGACTATTTACACTGTATCACATTGGACATCTTGTATTAGACATATTGGAGGTGATTTACTAAAGACAAAAAAAATGTGCACTTTGCAAGTGCAGTTGCACTCATTTTCCCCAAAGTTTAGTAAATGTGGTTGATTTCCATCATCCAATCATGTGCAAGCAAAACTGCTTTTTTTTTATTTTCCTTGCACCTGATTAGGTAGTCTTTACAAAGTGAAGCGTTACCTCATTGACATTTACAGGGGGTCCCCGACTTACGAACGCCCGACCTAAGAACATCCCCTACTAACGAACCGGGCGCTGCGGGGACCCTCCGCCATTTTCCGCCATCCTTCGGCCGTTCAGCGCATGCGCGGCCAGACGGAGCCTCAGAAAATGACGGCAAACGTCAAAAATGTCCGTAATTTGCCGTGCATGCGCAGAACGGCATTCGACGGAACATCGGAGATGTCCGTAATTGTCCGTAATTGTCGGTCTGCGCATGCGTGGCCGACTTACGAACATTTCCGAGTTAAGAATAGGCGGGCAGTCCCTAACAAGTTCGTAACTCGGAGACCCCCTGTACTAAGAAAAAAAGAGTGCAACTTCACTTCCAAAGTGAACAGTCTGTTTGCCTTTAGTAAATCCACCCTAGAGATGCACCGAAATTTCAGCCGCCGAAACATTTTGATGTAAAATTATGTTATTGCCGAAAAAGAGAAAAAGGTGTCGATAATGGCACCAAAATCAGTTCTAACTATAAACTCCAGGATGTAAACAGAGCTGTTAACCGAGGATTCTCATCCAGGCAGGTTGAGGGGTTCCAGTGGCACTTTTGTCATTCAGAGGAAATTGGCTTTTCAGTTTCCTCATCGTTTAGAAAAATCCGTTTTGGGACCTGGAACCTGGAAATTTCGTAGTGATCTGGAAGGGATAAAAAATCTCCAATCCTGGGTCCTGGTTTTTGGAAACACCAGCACATCAATTGGGCAGGTGTGTGTACTGAGCTTTATGTAGAGACCTATACATGGTGCTGGTCTCCACCCCAGCAGACAGAAGAAGTCTCTGCCAGAAATCAGGAGAGAGGTGGGAGCCAGAGCAGCAAAGGGCTACCAGGTGTATGAATCAAACTTGTGTGTGAAGACAGTAAGTGACAAGAGCCTAAAGCAGGCATCACTAAATGGCGGAACGCAGTGCGCATCCAGACCGACTCGCTGTCCGGTCCAGACCTCCGCAGTCCCGCCATTTAGAAGCCTATTGTCGTCTGGGGACTAACGCGACATCTCACGAAACGCTTAGGACGGAACGGCGCGCTGCTGTTACCTGGTGTTTAAGCAATTTACCGTCTAGGATTTCGGGTTTGTCCAAAGTGTAACCGGCCGGTACACTGGACTCAAGGCCTTTCTTTTCTTACTTGATGCAAGTGTTTTTTTCTTCTTTTTAATAAAGCAATTTTTAATGATAATGCACTATGGAAGCAATTTTTTCTTTCATATGATACATATTTGCATATGAGCTTTGGAACCTGGGAGGAACACTCAGCTTGTATCAGAAATTGGATCCCAAGTCTGTAGCATCACCTGAGGCCCCAATATAGAGATTTCCAAGTGCCTTCTATGATCCTTTGCGACGGGGGATCATAGCGTTTTGGTAAGCAGTCATTTCACTTATTGTGGTGGCGGTTCAGATGTTTCACAGCTTCGAATTATCAACTCTATATTGATGGACTTTTGGTTCTCAAGAAGTCATTAATTACACGGCACAGGTGTCTTATAGTGATTCAGCAATCATTGGACTTTATTGTCTTATATGTTTTTTCACTTCACAGTTTATTTTATATTTTATGCTAAATTTATGTATTGTGACACACATTGATCACATTTTTGAGAGATATTCTAATACTTTTCAGATTCATGTTTGGTGAAATTGGTGAACTAGTCTGAGCCTCCATTGTGTTACTCAGTACAGTTCCCCCTTTTTTTTCTTCACATTTTATTGGTACAGCGCAGCTTTTTGTTTTTCTTATCCGCATGGAAGAAAACCATCAGGCCTTCAGAAAAAACACAAGACCCACCTCTTCTAAGAAGCAGAACAGGATGGACCAAGTGCCTTGAGGCGATTCAGTTCCATTTGCAGCGCTATACAAATCATTCATTCATTCAGAACGGGGGGGGGGGGGGGGGCTGAGGACTGTAATGGGGGACTTAAAACAGGAATGGAGGAGCTGAGTACAATTATGGGAAGGCTGGGGACAGTAAGGGGGAGATTAGAACAGATATGAGGGGGCTGAAGACAATTATGGGCGGGTGCTCAGGACAGTAAGGGGGAAGCTTAGGATAGTTATGGGGGGGCTGAGAACAGTAAGAGGAAAGCTTAGGATAGTTATGGGGGGGGGGGGCTGAGGACAATGATGGGGAGGCTGGGGACAGTAAGGGGGAGCTTAGAACAGATATGGGGGGGCTGAAGACAATTATGGGGGGGCTGAGGACAGTAAGGGGGGAGCTTAGGATAGTTATGGGGGGCTGAGGACAGTAAGAGGGAAGCTTAGAATAGTTATGAGGGGGCTGAGGACAATTATCAGGGGGGCTGAGGACAGTAATGGGGAAGCTTAGGACAATTATGGGGGGGGGCTGAGGACAGTAATGGGGAAGCTTAGGACAGTTTCAGGGGGAATTAAGGACACTCATGGGGGGGCTGTGGACAGTAATGGGAAGTAGGGCTGAAGACGTATGTTAGGGGGCTGAGGACAGTAATGTGAAGAGGTTATTTTGATGTGAAGGGGAGGGAAATTTGATGTAAAGAGAGGGACTGCAATATGAGGCTCAGTTCAGATCTGTACATGCACATTTGCACACACATGTCGCAGGTAGGGCAGCCCATTAATTGTAAAGGGCTGCCCTGCCTGCGAGAAGGGCAGTCAAAGAAGTCCCTGAATCCCATTTTTTTAATTTGCACTGCACCAAGCTGCTATGCGCCATAGCTAGCATTGTTTCGGGGTGCCTTGAGGAATTAATGGCACTCCTGCCCATCTGCTAGAGGGCAGCACATTTCTGTGCGGGTCATGAACACGTTAAATTTTGCGTGCGTTCTTCACCTACAGTAATGTGAACCTAGCCTAAGAGGAGAGAGGGCTGTGATGTGATAGATCTATGGTACCGCATGAACATGCAATTCGGATCTCTGCTTGAAGAATATTTTACTGACTGGACCTCCGTGATTTTTAATTCAGTACTCCTGCCCTAAAGGGTAAGACCATCAGCAGATGTAAGCCAGGAGGCTGAGTGTATATTTCTTTCCAAGCGAAAACCTCTGCGAGGGAAACTCTTTGATTTTGATGTCTGGAACTGTGTTGAATCTATTTTAAAAAAATTGGGCAAGAAAAGCCAGTAAAAAGAAGTGAGTCCTTCAAGCTCTACGAATTGAAGCGAGTTCTCACATATGGTGGAGGATGCAGTGGGCAGAACTGGAGTTCCCTGCAAAGGAAGTAAGTTAATCTGTTATATGAACTGTGTTTTGTGCATGAAATAGCACAATGTGTGTGTGCAGGTGAGGAGAACCTGCAAGAGGGGAGAAACTAGCATTAAAGAGACAGTGCTCTATTTGGTTGCTGGCCTGTGCAAAAGTGTTGGGGGGGGGGGTGACTGTGAGGATGAGGCATTCAAAGAGAATGGACATGACTAAAGGGCAAAAGAGTCAGCATGTTTCTGAGGATGCTGTGGAGTGGTGCCAAGACCTGCCGGCAGCAGTAACCCCAGTTAAAGGGTAAGGCAATGCTGTTGCCCCTGGCAATGCTGGTGCAAGTAGACCAGTTATTGATGTGCAGAGTCGTCAGCTTGCAAGATGATGCAATGTGAAAGGCTCTGTCAAAACACTGAGGTCAGAATGTTGTTTGTGGTGCGGAGAGTGAGGGCATGCTGTTTCCAAGTGCCCTTTGTCCTAGCCTACAGTGCCGATTATCCATTGAAATAGCACTGCTACCCAAAAATAGCCCTTAATGGTAAACAGGATGAGATAGAGACTCATGCGCTCGAATGTCCCCAGTACTCAGGCATCCAATCAAACAGAAAAATATCCGGCACTACGATGTTTTAAAAATAAAACCTATACGATTTTATTAAATCCATCCAATAAAAGGAATCAATACTGCTAGTTAGTGATGCATTTCAGCCTCTTATATAGGCCTTGGTCATAATGTGCCGAGTAACATGGCTGGGCAGAGATCAAGGTCTCACACCACTTGATGCTGAAAGGCCAAAGTGCCCCCCGCCCTCCCTATCACCGCTGAAGTGCCCAAGGCGTCAGCCTCTTCTGCCTATCCTTGGGCCCAGCTTAAATATAGTAGAAAACACCTGTTGTAATTCCCTGAGGTGGTGAGTAGTTGATGCATTGGCTTGTAGTGTCCTAGCACCCAAGCAAACATATAGGTGAAACAAAGCTGGCAGCTCAATCTTCTGCAGTGAATGAGTTTATTAATTCAGGTGTAGTACAAAATAATACAGGGCTTACGCGTTTCGATGTGTAGCCTTAATCTATAGCCAGCTATGATTAAGGCTACACACCAAAACGCAAAAGCCCTGTATTATTTTTTACTACACTTGGATTAATAAACTCATTAATTGCGGGAGATCGAACTGCCAGCCTTCGTTCACCTATATCCCTGGGCCCAGCCCTGTGCCTGGCCTTCTTTTGCTTCAGTACTTTCAGAGACTGGCCTGGAACAACCAGGAATGTCAGAGTCAAGTCTGACAGTCCTGTCTGGCATCACAGCCTTTGCATAAAGAAATTCTGGCCACCTCCTAGGTTCAACTGTACATGTGTGCTGCTTGCACCATTTCAGTGGCTGAAGCTGTACTCATCTGGATGGCTGGGGGCCCCCCATGAAAATGGACCAACCATGCCTACAAGGGTCATGCTGCACCACACAGGGCCGCACAGAAAAAAAAAAAACTTAGGTGGCTGCCTCTGCCGACTGCCGAGTAAAGAACATTTAAAAGACAGCTTCGCTAGAAGTAAAGTTGTCCTTTAAGCATGAATAACACATGGTGCTTATACTAATGTTATAAGGTTAATGCAGAGCAGAATGTTTTCCTCTTGTAATGACCATTTAAGGAAAAACTGAATGTTAATTATAAACAGAGTATATTTCCCCTTTAATGTAATCACTGACCTGGTCTCCAGCTTGGCAATGCACCAGCCTGCAAATGTCTAAACACATGCAGAACAATGATTAAATTCCGAGTTCTTTATACAGCACAGCTCAAATTACCCTTCAAATGTTTAATCTAATCCTCTACTCTTTTGTCAAATTCTGCATGCCATTCTCTGTAATGCATTAAGCGCAAAACTAGTTTTAATCTTAAAGGAACCCTTACCAAGAGAATACAGGGGCTGCTGATCTCCCACTGAAAATGCTAAATGCTGGCTGTCTCTGGTCACTGATCTGGCACAAGAAAGCAGATTAGCATTTTAGAACTCCTGATCTGCATAACTTCTAGATTGGTGCTTCAAAAAGTACTGAAGCCACTTAGTTAAACCTCCTAATACAGTATAGTATACTATGGTCAGGTCTAAAAACAACAATCAACATTTTACAAATATTTTCTAGTCTATCATGCAGTTCTCTATCCAGCCACTAGGTGGAAGCTTTGTGCTTCTTTTCACATGTTGTTTCCTCTCTTCTTTGCTCCTTTTGTTACGTTGCTCAGTAGCTCAAGCTAATAGCATAAAATGATCAAGGCAGTGGAATGATTCCAATTTGATCCACTCCATCTGAGTTTCATTTCAATCCTGCCTACTGTCACGGTCTCCTTTCGTTTGGACAATTGCATGTCTGCAGCAAAAAAAAAAATAAGAAAAACACCCTCTGTGATGTCATGGCTCAAATCATATACTAACTGTGCTGCTCTGTGCTAAAGAATATGACACACTAGTGATCCTGTCACTGGTGGCAACTCTGCAGTGACAGGATCATTATAGAGGGCTAGGGAACACTTGCTTCTATGGGGTCACTAACTCATAGGCCAGACCACATCACAGGCGAAGAATATTCTGCAGTGTTTCAGCCAGTGAGACAACTTATTCCCGCTGGTAGAGCCAGCAAGGGAGTGACACCGGAGAAACTGGTAAATCGTTTTCTTGCCCTCTCTAGAGATCCTGTCATTGGTCGCATCTAGTTTGTCATAGAATGAACTGTGCTGCCTACTGAGGTTGCCTTTATGCTGGGATAACACTAAGCATGTAAAGGAGACAGCTATTTTCTTCTCGATAAAAGGTGGCTTGAAGGCGTGGTTGTTGAGATGAATGATGCAGAGTTAGGGGGTGGACATGGGTTGTAGAGTTCTACCCCTGAGCAGTAGGGATGAGCTTGATGTTCGGATCGAACATAAGTTCGACCCGAACTTCAACGCTGCAGCCTCTGTGTCTACAGTGCTGGTCATGGACATGGTGCATCCTCTGCAGGTGGTCGTGGGGCACGCATGTCCTTTTTTTATGCTGCTGGCCATGTTATTGAGCCAGAGAGTTGCAGAAGAGTTGGTGGAGTGGATAACAAAGATGTCCTTATCCTTTGTCACCCAGGTTTAGAGTAGTTTTCCTTCCAACGCAGCTGCCAAAGCAGCCTATTCCACTGGCTCCTTGTCCACAGTCACTCCTTCCATAGCCCCACCATCATGCACGGAGGAGTCCCCAGAATTATTCAACCACAGTGTTGGGTACATGCTGCTGGCGGATGCACAGTGATTTGAAGGCTCTGGTATTGTTTCCCAGGTTGAGAAAGGGAGTAACCTGAGCCTAGAGAGAGGGGGTGCCCAAAAAGGACAAGAAACTGGCAGTCATGTTCCCCCAGCTGTGGTATACTGCCAAATTTGCTCCAGTGATGAGGAGGGAGGGGATGATGAGGTCACTGACTGTACTTGGGTGCCTGAGAGGAGGAGGAGGCACAACTCCAGAGTGGCAGGATGTCCTCTAGGTGGCAGTTTAAGGGCAGCCACCCTATTGCATCACACTGCAGAGCACTGCTGACTCCCCGCTGATTTTTCAAAGTTCTTTGGTGTGGGCCTTTTTCAACATGTGTGCAGCAGATTGCACCATTGCTGTTAGCAACCTATGTCTGAAGCGGATCAAGCGTGGCCAGAACAGCAGCTGCTTGGGCACCACATGCTTGAGCAGACATATGAGAACCTTCCATGCAGTCCGTTGGCAACAGCACTTGAAAGAACCACATCAAAGAAAAAGGCGGACTTCTCCTTGCTCCTCATCTGGGATCTCCAACCCTACTATACCTCCAGTCCTCTCAAAAACCTGCACTGAGAGGAATGAATGTATAGCAATAGGTGTCCCAAGTACTTGCAGTCAATCTGCTAGCAGTACACCACCATCTGATTTTAGCCAGCAAATTTCCCTACCCCATTTGCTGAACTGTAAAAAGAAATTTGGTCCCAGCCATCCACATGTTCAGCGTCTAAATGCTAGCTTGGCCAAATTACTAGCACTGCAACTGCTGCCTTTTTAGCTGGTAGACTCTGCCCCCTTTTGTGAATTTGTGGAACGTGCTGTACCTCAGTGGCAGGTTCCAAAAACGCCATTTATTTTCATGGAAGGCCATTCTGGCTCTCTACCGGCATGTTTTGGCCTCGTTGGACAGGGCGGTCAGCAGTAAGGTGCATATTACTGCTGACTTATGGTCCAGCAGGCATGGGAAGGGACGTTACCTTTACTTCACGGCGCACTGGGTAACTGCTAGGAAGGATGTAGGACAGGGTTCAGTGTTGTTGAAGCTTGTTCCGCCACCACGCCTCCAAAATGCTAGTGGTAATTCTGCCACAGCTCTCTTCTCCACCCCCTCCTCTTCTTCCTCGATGGCCTCTTCCTGTTGGAGCACACACTACGTGGAATCATGGACAGGGCACTTGAGGCAGAACAGCGGGAGGAAGAGGAGCATTTCTTTACCTCTCAAGGCCCCCTTTATCGAGATAGCATTCCTGCGGGCCCGCCAAACACACAGGAAGAAGAGGAGGATTGTGTCAGCATGGATGTAGAGGATAACGCACAGCAGCAGTCTTCAAGGTATGGTTTTCAGTCCCCAGAAACCCAAGGAGTTGTACGTGGCTGGGAGGCGGTAGTTACGGATCATGTGATCCTTAGGGACCCAGAGGACTCAGAATCGAATGCCTCTGTAAACTTACGCTGCATGGCCTCCGTGATTCTGAAAAGCCTGCAAAAGGACACTAGGATTTGTGGTATCAAGGAGAGGGATCATTACTAGCTGACAACCCTTCTTGATCCACCTTACAAGGGTAAGGTTGCAGAACTCATCCTGCCTTCTTAGAGGGAGCAGAGGATGAAACATCTTCAGGAGCCTTTGAAGAAAGGTTTGTGCAATGCATTTCCAGACCCTGGGAGGTTACAATTTCCTGGTGCTGGACAACGTGTTGCTGAGGCGTCGTTCAGTCAGAGAAAGAGTGGTGGAGAAGGTGGCCGGCTGACTGATGCCTTTAAACAATTTTTCAGTCCTCAGTGCCAAGGTCTGATCGGTTCAAGCAACCATCACCAGCATCTGCATTACATGGTACAGGAATATCTTGGGGCAAGAGCAGACTTGGACACCTTTCCAACAGAGCATCCACTGGGTTACTGGGTCTTGACGATGGACCACTGGCCAGAACTTGCTCAATATGCAATTGAGTTACTGGCCTGTCCTGCATCCATCGTTCTTTCTGAACGCTGGAGGGTTTGTAATGGATCAAAGAGTGTGCCTGTCCACAGACTCTGTTGATAGGCTCACATTCATAAAAATTAATCAGTCTTGGATCAGCAGCTATCAAGCACCTGATGCTAATGTAACTGATTAAATTTGCTATGGATGTGGGATCCCTTGAAGACTGCCTATGCTGACTATCCTATTCCTCCTTAATCATTATGATGCTATTGTTAGCGTCCAACAATATTTTTGGTTTACGGAACCACCACCACTATCCAACAAGAGTATCTGTGAGGGGTTACAGTGTTGTTGCACCACCACCACCACCCAAGGCCCAATGTTTCTGCCCCGGTCTAACAGGGGCATGTAATTACAGTATTTGATCTAATATTTCACAGCAGGGCCCATTCCTGGGCCCAACAAGAGTACCTGTGAGGGGTTACAGTGTTGTGGCACCACCACCCAAGGCCCAATTTTTCTGCCCCTGTTTAACTGGAGAATGTAATTAAAAATTTGTATATAATATTTTAACGCAGGACCTGTTCCTGCGCCCAACAAGAGTATCTGTGAGGGGTTACAGTGTTGTGACACCACCACCACCCACGGTCCAATTTTTCTGCCCCTGTTTAACAGGAGCATGTAATTACAATTCTTGATATAATATTTCACAGCAGGGCCCATTCCTGCGCCCAACAAGAATAACTGTGAGGGCTTACAGTGTTCTGGTACCACCAACACCTAAGTATAGTATATAGACTGCTGTTCAGAGTATATAGGGCCTGGGTGACCCCCACGCCATTTTTTTTATTTGGGTGCGGGGTTCCCCTTAATATCCATACCAGACCCAAAGGGCCTGGTAATGGACTGGGGGGGGGGGGGGACCCATGCCGTCTTTTTCAATGATTTTCATCTACAGTATATTGCTGGGACCCGGCATTACATTACAGCTGCGAGTAGTTTTAAATTAAAATAATTTTTCCTTTACAAATGTAATTTTGCTGTGGTATTGTTCTAAACACGAGAAAAATGCGCTACTTTACAGGCATACTAAGGACACCCCCCAGGCACGATATTTTAAAGGAATGTATTTCTAAAACTTTTTTTAAAACTTTTTTTTGCATTGATACATGTCCCCTGGGGCAGGACCCAGACCCCCAAACACTTTTTATGGCAATAACTTGCATACGAGCCTTTAAAATTAGCACTTTTGATTTTTCACGTTCGTGTCCCATAGACTTATAACGGTGTTTGAACAATTTTTTTGCCTGTTTGCATGTTCTGCTGCGAACTCAACCGGGGGTGTTTGGCTCATCCCTACTGAGCAGCAAGCAAGTCCTCACACATGCGGGGTCTGGAGTAGCAGGGCACTGCTGCACTACCTCCAAGTATTCTGAAAGATATATAGATTATTATTATACAGGATTTATACAGTGCCAACAGTTTGTGCAGCCTTTTACAATATAAAGGTAGACAATAATGCAACAATACAATTCAATACAAAAAAATTAGGAGTGCCCTGCTCCTGCGAGCTTCCAATCTAATAGGGAGGGACTGGTGGAACAAAAAGTAATAACTGTGGTGGATGAGCTGATGGGAGCAATAGAAGATTTGGCTTTTAGCTGAAGGCAGGATAGGCTTCTCTGAAGAGATGAGTAAGAGATAGCCGGACAGATTGGGGTAGTGAGTTCCAGAGGATGGGATAGGCCCTGGAGAAGTCCTGAAGATGAGCATGGGAGGAGGAGACAAGGAGGCTAGAAAGCAGGAGGTTTTGGGAGGAGTGGGAGGATTGTTTGGGTGATATTTGGAGACAGGATTGGTGATGTAGCTCGGCAACACACTCTGGCAAGCTTTGGGGAAAAGGATGGGGGGGGGCAAAACACCAACTGGAGACATGACAGCATGGCACTTCAATGCCTCTCCATGATACCAGCTGCCACAGAAGCCAGGTGGTATGCAGCCTAGCCTAGGACTTGGGCAATAGCTTCTTCTGTCAGGGGTTTCAGAGCTTGGCCATAGACTTATACATCCATTTTCCAGCTTAGATTAATTATTATTCACTCACACAGTATTGGCCCCTCTACTCCGAATGGTCTGCTATGGTTATACAGGCTGTATAATTTGCTCTGGTTCCCTCTGCTGACATTTGCAGGGATTGTTGTACACCGCCACATGTTTACTTACATATTGGTGATGACAATTATTAGATCACCATAATCCAGTGACATATGGGACCGTCTCTCATGATACACCTGTTGTGTTTAACCCCAGCAGGCTCCAGTACAACCATTAAGCGGCTGTGTATGGTAGCAGCTGTTCCTCTCTCCCCCCTGTGCCGTAGTCCGGGTCAGTGTAACATAGAGCAGAGTACAATAGACACATTCTCAGCTTTATGACTTAATCTGACCTGGATCTCGCTAATTGGCAAACATATGGCACTGTATGGCCTTCTCCTCTTTCATTTACTGTAACGGGAGGCTGCGCAGTTCTCTACAGTCTGTTCACCCAGCTCTTAGAGCAGCTGCAGCACCAAACAGCTCTAGACTGACCCCTACATCACCCGATATAAGGGTCCTTACCCTATACAATGCAATCTAAATAGCTGAGGTACAGTGACCATCACACTTAAACTGTATTCTACAACTTGTGTTCATTTTTTTAGTTAGTACTAAAAAATTTTTTTACATATTCTTCCTAATACTAATAACTAAAGGTTTAACCATTTGACCTCTGGAAGATTACCCCCCCCCCCCCACATTCCTGACCAGGCCATTTTTTTGCGATACGGCACTGCTTTACTTTTACTGACAATTGCGCGGTTGTGCAACACTGTACCCAAATAAAATTAATGTCCTTTTTCTCCCGAAAATAGAGCTTTCTTTTGGTGATATTAGATTACCTCTGCAGTTTTTTATTTTTAGCACTATAAACAAAGAACGAACGATAATTTTGAAAAAAAAACATGATTTTTTTACTTAAAAAATCTAATTTTGTCATCAATTTAGGCCAATATGTATTTTGCTACATGTTTTTGGTAAAAAAAAATCCCAATAAGTGTATATTGATTGGTTTGCGCAAAAGTTATAGCGTGTACAAACTATGGAATATTTTTTTTTTATTTACTAAATTTTTTTACCATTATTGGCGGCGAGCAGTGACTTATAGAAGGACTGCGATATTGCGGTGGACAAATCAGACACGTAACTGACACTTTTGACCCTTTTTTGGGGGAACCAGTGACATTATTACAGTGATTAGTGCTAAAAATATGCACTGTCACTGTACCAATGACACTGGCAGGGAAGGAATTAACATATGGGGTGATCAAAGGGTTAACTGTGTGCCTAGCTAATGTTTCAGTGTAGTGGGGGAGGTGCTTTTACTAGTGGAAGACATGGATCAGTGTTTCTGCTTTACAGAACGGTAATCTGCCTTGTTTTCATTCTGTCGGTATAACGAATGATCAGCCGGTGGCGGCGTAGATCGGGTCCATGGGACCCGCTGATCAGCTTCTGCTGTGTAAAATCACACTCGTGCGCACTCGCATCCAAAGCCAGGAAGTGCAGAATCCTGTATATATATATATATATATTATATATATATATATATATATATATATATATATATATATATATATATATATATATATATATATATAATATATATATATATATATATATATATATATATATATATATATATATATATGTGTGATTCTGCGCAGCGCGCCTACCCTGTAGCAGTAAATCTGCTATGGGGCGGCTAGGAACTGGTTAATATTGACCAAACTTTTAGTAAAACAGAAGGTATCCACAGTTTAAACTCTCTCAATATTGTGAAACAAATACAATAATATAAAAATAAAAACCTGAATAGCATGAGAGATCAGATCACACACAATGATAACATATTCAGCCTCACCAGAATGAGAGGGATCATCACTGGGGCAGGTTAATTAAAGATGTTGTAAACCTTCTTTTTTTTTTTTTATAAAAATAGCAAACATGTCATACTTATGTGCTCTGTGCAACGGTTTTGGCCCAATCCTCCTCTTCTAGGGTCCCCCGCTGGCGCTCCAGGCCGCTCCTCTTCATCGGGTGCCCCCATTGCAAGTTGCTGCTGTCAATCACATCCAGTGAGTCAATGAGGAGATAGAGGGGGCATGGTCGAACCACAGCTATGTGTGTGAATGGACACACAGAGTCGCAGCTCGGGAACAAGCCTGCTTGGGTGCCCCCTTTGCAAGCTGCTTGCTCTGGGGGCACCCTGCAGGAGGGAGGAGCCAAAAGTGCCGGTCAGGGACCCGAGGAGAGAAGGATCGAGGCTGCTCTGTGCAAAACCACTGTACAGAGCAGGTAAATATGACCTGTTTGTTATTTTTATTTTTTAAATAAAGCCTTTAGAATCACTTTAAGGTTTTTAATCTTTATGCATGAAGGTAAAAAAAATCTTCTGTGTGCAGCTTCCCCCCAGACCCCCCTTAATACGTACCTGAGCCCCATTTCAATCCAGCGATGTGCAGAAGAGCAGCTGCTCTCTAAGTTCCCTGCCTCTCATTGGCTGAGACACAGCAGTGGGAGACATTTAGCGGCTTGCTATGGGGGCACTCGGTGTGTGGGAGGAGTCAGGTGGGTCAGCGGGGGACCCAAGAAGAGGAGGATCGGGGCTGCTCTGTGCAAAACCATTACACAGAGCAGGTAAGTACACTGATAAAAATTATTCTGTTGGCTTGTAATTTTAACATAAAAAATTAATAATTTTCAACATAAAAATAAATATTAATTAAATTTACTTTGATATTTTAAGTACCTTACTTCATTTTCATTATTTCTTAAAACACACCCTTTACATTTACAAAAATAATGTATAATATTGAGTAATCGAGACAAAACTTTTAAGGTATGTGCATTTCCACTTTGAATGACAATTTCACGGTCATGCTACACTGTACTCAAATACATTTTTTTTTTCACACAAATGGAGCTTTCTTTTGGTGGTATTTAATCACCATTTGGGTTTTTATTTTTTGCTAAACAAACAAAAAAAGACAAACATTTTTGAAAGAAAAAAAAAAAAAACATGTTTCATAGTTTGTTATAAAATTTTGCAAACGGGTAATTTTCTCCTTCATTGATATTCGTTGATGAGGCTGCGCTGATGGGCACTGATAAGACGGTACTGATGGGCACTGATAAGATGGTACTGATGGGCACTGATAAGACGGCACTGATGGGCACTGATAAGACGGCACTGATGGGTGGCCCTAAAGGGTGGCACTGATGTCACTGATGGGCACTGATACGTGGCACTGATGGGCACTGGTAGGTGGCACTGATGGGCACTGGTAGGTGGTATTGATAGGCAGCACTGGTGATGAGGCACTTTGACTTTTATAGGTGGCACTGTGGGCACTGGTAGGTTGCGCTGGTGGGCACTGATACGTGGCACTGATGGGCACTGGTAGGTGGCACTGATGGGCACTGGTAGGTGGTATAGATAGGCAGCACTGGTGATGAGGCACTTTGACTTTTATAGGTGGCACTGTGGGCACTGGTAGGTTGTGCTGGTGGGCACTGGTAGGTGGCACTGGCACAGAAGCCTCTGCAGAGGCTCTCCATGATCGCGACTGATGTCCCTCTCACAGCCGCCGGTGATCAGTTTTTTTTTTATCCTCTGTTTACATCACATGATCAGCTGTCATTGGCTGACAGCTGATCACGTGGTAAGGGGTCGGGATAGACCCCTTACTCCGATCTGTGACCAGCCGATTCTCATAGACTCGCTGATCACAGAGCGTGCCATGTGCACCCTGTAGGGGGCGCGCAGGCCGCTTGAGCACGGGAGGACGTCTATGGACGCCCTCCCAGGAAATTAGGTCCGCGCTGCAGCCATCTTACGGCTATAGCGTGGATGGGAGGTGGTTAAAGAGTTTGACGTCTTTTGGAACTTTGAAAGTTCTCATTTTGAGGTGCATTAGGACAAAAGAGCGCCACCAGAATTTTTTCAAGTCACTACAAAGCCATGCAATGCCATTGAAAGGTTTAACCACACCAGAAATGTTTTTTTTATACATTTATGGACATAAAATGAGAGTGCTATATGAAAAAAATACACCATACCAATATGCTTGTTTTTCCTGCCAATGCAGCATGAATATGGTATATTTGTTTTTGAAATGTGATAACATAGTGCAAAGTGGGCGGGGCTTTAGGTTACGTAATCTAACGTTGAATGTCCAATATCTCAAAAACCGAACGAACAGAAAGTTTGTTTATGTGATACAAATCAGCACAAATGCAGCACAAACAAAATTGTATAATTGTTTTTAAAATGTAATAAAAGTGGGAGAGTTTTCATTAACCACATATGCCCCAGACCATTTTGCTGGCCAAAGACCAGAGCACTTTTTGCGATTCGGCACTGCATCGCTTTAACTGACAATTGCGCGGTCGTGCGACGTGGCTCCCAAACAAAATTGACGTCCTTTTTTTTTTCCCACGAATAGAGCTTTCTTTTGGTGGTATTTGATCGCTTTTTTGAAAGAAACGCATTATTTTTAACTTTTTGCTATAATAAATACCCCCCAAAAATGTATAAAAAATAATTTTTTTCCTCAGTTTAGGCCGATATGTATTCTTCTACATATTTTTGGTAAAAAAAAATTACAATTAGCGATTATTGATTGGTTTGCGCAAAAGTTATAGCGTTTACAAAATAGGGGATAGTTTTTTTTATGGCATTTTTATTAATATTTTTTTTTTTTTTTTACTAGTAATGACGGCTCCCCACATCTCCCCGTTCTTCCTCCCGTGAGACGATCGTGGGTATCCCCGCAGCGATCGAGTCCACGGGGCCCGCGATCGGACTCACGCGCACGCCATGACATTCTGCCGACGTACATCGCTGTGCGCCGGTCGGAAAGCGGTTAAAACTAAGTAACTAAGTTAAAGCACAGTGGTGGAGTGGTTAGCACTTTCACCTAGCAGCAAAAGGGGTC
Organism: Lithobates sylvaticus; assembly: GCA_028564925.1. Taxonomy (NCBI): domain Eukaryota; kingdom Metazoa; phylum Chordata; class Amphibia; order Anura; family Ranidae; genus Lithobates; species Lithobates sylvaticus. The sequence goes on from CM053028.1 coordinate 72,119,225, forward strand.
ACTGGTTCAAATCCCAACCACTACACTACCTGCCTGGAGTTTGCATGTTCTACCCTGTGCCTGCGTAGGTTTCCTCCCACACTTCAAAGACATGCTGGTAGGGTAATTGGCTTCTGTGTAAATTGGCCCTAGCATGTGTATGTATGCATGAGAGTTCAGAATCCTAGATTGAAAGCTTGTTGAGGCCAGGGACTGATCTGAATGTACATGTGAATTGACGTTAAAATAACAAACATGCTATACTTACCTCCACTGTGCAGCTTGTTTTGCACAGAGTTGGTCTTCTGGGGTCCCTCGGCGGCTGTCTTGGCTCCCTCCCGCAAGGACTCCACAACTTCATGCAAGCTCCCTCGCATGGTATGGAGTGCTTGCGGGTGCGCTCCCGTGATACAGCTGGCGGCGGTAGCCGCTCACTGTATCACTCGGCCCCCCCACTGGCGCGCCGTGTCATTGGATGTGATTGACAACAGCGCGAGCCAATGGCTGCGCTGCTTTCAATCCATCCACTTAACGGCCAGGCTGAGCAGCAAAGAGGTTGTCGGGGACGAGCGCTGGACTTTTGAGGGGTCAGGTAAGTATAACGGGGGGGCTGGGGGGCCTGCATTGTCCGATATTTTTTACCTTTACAACCCCTTTTATGTATGTGATCCTAACTTAAACTTTTCTATAAACTGGAAAAATTGAGTTGTTTTTACTTAAACCTATGGTCTATAAACTGGAAAAATTGAGTTGAACCTATGGTCTATAAACTTGGAAAAATGTAGTTGGCTTTACTTAAAACTATAGTTCCAGACAAGTTAAGGTATGTATTCCTAAATTAAAACACTATGGTCTATAAACTAAAAAGAATTGAGTAGGTTTTACCTAAAACAACAAAGTTAAGTCTAATGAGTCAGACAAAAATAATTTTATTTGGCAATACATAAAAAGCTGATGCAAATAGTTGCCTCAATGTTTTTGAGTAGACCCAGCACAATTTTTTTTATAGTGTATGATATGATTGTTATTTTTAAAAAATAAATATTGCACCTTTAGTATCACTTAAATAATTTTTGAATATTCTTTTAATTTCTGTCACTCCAGTTGCAGAAGCATAGACAAGAAAACCAAGTATGAGGTGGGAAACAGTGATGTAAGTAACTGAGTTAAAATAAACTGAGTTACCTAACGCAGTTACTTTAGAGGGTAACGAGTAATCTAACTGATTACTTTTCCCCTCATGGTAACTCAGTTCCCATTACTTTGGCTTAGTTACCCCAATTACATTTACCGCCACTAGATGGCAGTAGTGTAATTCCGGTGTCCTGCCGAAAAAGTTCCCCCGCGGGATAAGGACCCCCTGTACTGCGCAGGCGCAGCGCTTGCGCAGTATGAAGGACTACAGAGCTTCCGAAAATTGCCGAACCTAAACAGCTCTGAGTGAACTCTACACCGCACAGGTGCAGTTAACATGTAATTGTACGAGGCGATGCCGCACGCTCCTGATGCTCGTGCTACTCTGCAAGGGGCGTCTATCGTGTAAGTAAGGGGGGGGTCTAGTATTACTGTAACCAAGGGGCGCATTTATTATTATTGTTATATATCGAGCTCTGCCCATTAATTTAACATTCGTCCTCTTCTGTAGCCATCCGCCCCTTACACGATATAATAATAATAGACCCGCCACTTGCTTACACGCTATAACAGATCTGCACCTTGGTTAGAGTAATAATAGAGCAGCCCCTTGGTTACACGATATATAACAATAATAATAAATGCGCCCCTTGGTTACAGTAATACTAGACCCACCCCCTTAGTTACACGTATAGAATATTTAAAAAAAAAGTCAGTTACTTTGCTGCGTAACGAATTACTTTTCCAATGTAGTAACTGAGTTACTAACGCAATTACTTTTTGGGAGAAGTAATTTGTAACTTAAACTAATTACTTTTTTAAAGTAAGATGACCAACACTGGTGGGAAAGAGGTTAGAAGAATGACTGCCACAAAGCAGAGATATGTAAGAGGAATGAAATAAAACAAACACTCAAGACGTGACTCTCAGCTGAAAGTCAGGCTGACTGTTTCCACAGATAGAACTGCCTTTTTGATTTGGAAAAAAAGTTTGTTCAAAAATGTCTTACCTCAAGGAGGAGAAGTTCAGATGGAAGTGGTTCCGCTGGACTCTATACATGTGTTCCCAGGAGTACAATTCTGCCCTCGCAGCAAAGGGGTGAGGTTCCCATCCCTTTCCCCTTAACAACCCCCCCCCCTTTTCTTCCCCCCTTTTTATTTTCCCTTTTTTTCCCCCTTATCCTCTCTTCTCACTCTCTTTCTCTCTCCCTTTTCACACCTCTTTGTCACTTCTAGTGGTTGCTGACAAGTATTACAACCACGTTTCTGGTTCAAATAAAATGCTCAGACAGGGTGTAGGGGGTGTTGTTTTATTGCTGATAATCTACTGGTCTTGGGCATAAATGTGGATTGCTTAAAGCGGAGATCCACCCTGAATTATTTTTTTACATTTTCACAGTGCTTTATTAGTATTAAAAAAGATTTGAAGTGAAATTTTTTTTTAACTCACCAGAAATGCCCTGTTGCTATGTGGTGGCTCCTAATCTGCCATTTTCAGGTGCGCTCCTGGGACCCCATGAGTCATCGTTTTCCAGGAGTCAGTGTGCAGTGAGAAAAAAATTGCGTTATTTCCCGACAGGAAATTACGCGATTTAAGGCGGATCACAGCGCCATCTTGGTTGCCATCACAGCGGGGTGGGCACTTCCGCTGCCGCCGCCCGTTGTGATGGCAACAGGAGAAGTTTCTTGCGCCGCTTGCTGTGCTTACTGCGCATGCGCGAGAACGGGCGGTGCATGCTGGTAATACAAGTAGGTATAACCGTGTGAGCTGCCACACTACTAACCTCAATAAAAAACTAAAAATAAATAGAGAATAAAAAATAAAAAATAAATAAAATTTAAAATTAAAATGAAAATAAATACAAGTAAATAAAAATAAAAAATAAAATTAACATAAACAGCTGCCAACACTACCCACACTTCCCAAATACGACAATACAAACTGATATACCAAATGTGCTGCGCTAAACATTAATAAAACAAAATGAATATAACACTAATAACTCATGCATATATCCTATAAAGTGAAGAAAAAAAAAACATAACATATAATAAAATCCTATAAAAAGAAAGCTCTATTTGTGGGAAAAAAATTGTAAAAATTTCATTTGGGTACAGTGTTGTATGACTGCGCAATTGTCATTCCAAGTGCGTCAGCGCCGAAAGCTGAAATTGGTCTGGTCACGAGGGGGGTTTAAGTGCAAAGTAATCAGGTGGTTAATTGTACCTACAGGTAAGCCTATAATAAGGGCTTACCTGTAGGTACTGTAAATATCTCCTAAACATTCACCGTTTAGGAGATATTCACTATATACACTGCTGCCGAGGTCATTGGCACAATGCGCTCTGAATGAACAGCCGCCTGTGCCTTTTCTTCATGGTCCTGTGCCGTGACCGGTGGCTTCCGCTCACGCAAGTGTGGGAGTGACGTCATCGTAGCACTGGCCAATCACAGCGCTGGAGCCCGCAAACCCAGAAGCAACACTGGGGAAGATGTTAGCCTTCTCATTGGTGTGCGGGCGCCGCTGCAAGGCTTCGTTCTGAGGTATTTCATAATGAATATGCAATGCAATACTCATTATGCCTTTGTCTTACAGGTTTTTTTGTTTTTTTTATCGACTTTACAACCTCTTTAAAACTACAAATAAAGGATTTAAAAAAAATGTCATACCTAGCTGACAAATGTTAGAATTCAGAACTATGAATCCACTTTAAGTTAAATGTATTTGTTTCAGGCATCCTGGCCTTTAAACCGCTTGAGCTCTAATTGTGAGCGACCCTGTAATTATTGTCAGACAAACATAAATAGCATGTTCGGTTTTTGCAGAGTCGGGGAAACCGAAAGTCTGGAATTTGATACAAGCTGTGGCAATGTCTGCTTAGTTAACATTTATAGTAACAGTGTAAAAAGAAAAATCAGTGTAACCGTAAGGCCTCATGCACACAGACGTTTTAAAAAACGAGCTGTAAAGCTAGGTTGGACGCCTGGAAAAAGCAGCCTAAAAAAACGCGTTTTGCATTGGCGTTTTTGCGCGTTTTTTAGCGTCAGCGTTAGTTGACGTTTTTCACATCTCTAATTTCCTATACAGGGATTACAGTGTCCACTTAACTTTTTGCAGCAAAAAAACGCTGCAGCTCAAAAACGCTGGTGCGCGTTTATGCGTGTTTTTGTGCGTTTTTGCGCGTTTCGCGTTTTTACAGCTCTAGCGCTGCGCCACGGAACGCACTGGTCCTGGGTTTTTTTTACAGCTTAAAAAACGCCTATGCCATTTGCAGCTCAAAAACGCCTAGGTGGGCATGAAGCCATAGACTAACATGTGGACAAAAAATGTAGCGCTAGAACGTATGTACTTTGTGAAAAGTGATACAATAAATGAATGTATATATTAAAAATAATAATACCATTCCCACAGTGATCGTGAGCATTAACAATCATATAACATGAGATGTTAATGTTGATAGTGATTAACCAAAGAAAGATAACATGAACTGGATCAATAATAAACACCAATCCAAAATTAAAGTTCATGTATTGTAGACACTGGTAACCCCAGATGAATCCCTCGGATTGGCTCAGGGGCAGGGGAAGCTGAGCCCCACAGATGAGGAACGGCTTGTCTGATGATAAGGAAAAGAAATGAATACTCTTACCAGAGATGTTGGATACAGCTACCGTACGGTATTTGTATCGAGCAGGCTTAAACGCTGGAACTCTTGCATCAGTGGGTACCAGATGGAGCAGGTAGAAACCACAGCAGTCAGGAACCGGGCAGCATGCACAGCGACCAGTGGACCAATCAGTATACACAGCAGCCAGTGAACCTCCAATTAACCAGATGATCCAAAGGGAGGTGATCCCACGAACCAGGGAAAAAAAGGAGGGAAAAAAAAAGGGAGGCAACTCCAATAGTGCAGGTCAAAAAATATATGATAAAATTTATTCACATTGGTATGTGACAAATCAAACAAAATAGAATAAAAATCTCGATATAATTGTAAAAAATGGGTCGGCAATGTGGAAAGTATGAGACAGCTGGCCCGACGCGTTTCAACACTATCGGTCTTCTACTGGGGCGTATCTCTGACCTCCCCACACTGCCAAAAATAATTTATAGACCCAAGACTACCTTAGCCCCGCCCACCTGGTCCGGAACAGGAAGTCCACGCCTCCGGCCCGAGCAAAGTGGGGTAGGGGGAAGTAGGTGCCCACATAATCCAAATACAATGCACATGGATAATTTAACAATCATAAAACACAATGTCAAGTACACTATCATGAAAAATCCTGGATGTGAGATAGATCCTATGGACAATGCATCAATGCGCCTAACAGTGCCAATGTATCTGGAATGGGATAGCCCCCAGTGATGGGCCGGTCCAACGCCCAAAATGTGTGAGCCAATCAGTGGCTGTGGCCAAATTCCCGCCAAAGATAGCAACGAATCACAACAGCTGTCATGGCAAGTCAGAATATGATAGGCTGACCTCACAAAGTGTAAACAATACAAGTATAACAGTGCTCCCAATGGATCACCTACATGACGCCAAATCAGAGTGAGCAGGTGGAACGTGTGGTCACCCAAGAGACCCCCACAGCACTCGGCGCCACCACAGACAAACCGATCCTCTCAACCAGGGGCAGCCGGCATGTGTACTAGTGAGCCGATGTAACCCGGAAGGTGAAAGGGCGCAAGCAACAACCTGTCCCATGTGACTTCCGACGTGACGTCACATCCTATATGGATGTAAACAGCATCTAGACTTGTGTGCCGTCAGTGCGCAGTAGCGTCACCCCGCTGTGTGAGTGGAACGCAGAAACGACCAGTGCGCGACGCAGACAGCATCCGATGTGACCAACAACGTGACGTCACATCCTATATGGATGTAAACAGCATCACGTCTTGTGTGCGTTGGCACCGTCAGTGCGCAGTGGCGTCATCCCGCTGCGTGACTGGAACGCAGAAAGCACCCCGTGCGCACCTGCGCAGAAGTCGAGACACACTATATCGGAAAACATAAGCGTGTCATAGGCTGTACTGCTCCTCAATTGGTGACGTGCGCTCAGACCACGACTTGTGCGTACAGGCGAATATGACCAACCGGCAAAAAGGAGAATGGAGTTATTGATATTGAAAGAAGGTCATATGACTAAGGCATACTCGATCCCATGGGTATGCTAAAAACGCCTCCTGAAAAGTGCAAAACTACCCATTAGGAAAGAGGAGGGAAAAATATATATAAAAAGTAAAATATGAAATAAAACATATGAATCGATCTCACATACAGTATACAGTATAATGTGAAATACAATAAAACGGATGTGTGAATTACATCAGGACGGGCCTAATGACATTGCTCGGGCCGGAGGTGTGGACTTCCTGTTCCGGACCAGGTGGGCGGGGCTAAGGTAGTCTTGGGTCTATAAATTGTTTTTGGCAGTGTGGGGAGGTCAGAGATACGCCCCAGTAGAAGACCGATAGTGTCGAAACGCGTCGGGCCAGCTGTCTCATACTTTCCACATTGCCGACCCATTTTTTACAATTATCTCGAGATTTTTATTCTATTTTGTTTGATTTGTCACATACCAATGTGAATAAATTTTATTATATATTTTTTGACCTGCACTATTGGAGTTGCCTCCCTTTTTTTTTTTTTCCTCCTTTTTTTCCCCGGTTCGTGGGATCACCTCCCTTTGGATCATCTGGTTAATTGGAGGTTCACTGGCTGCTGTGTATACCGATTGGTCCACTGGTCGCTGTGCATGCTGCCCGGTTCCTGACTGCTGTGGTTTCTACCTGCTCCATCTGGTACCCACTGATGCAAGAGTTCCAGCGTTTAAGCCTGCTCGATACAAATACCGTACGGTAGCTGTATCCAACATCTCTGGTAAGAGTATTCATTTCTTTTCCTTATCATCAGACAAGCCGTTCCTCATCTGTGGGGCTCAGCTTCCCCTGCCCCTGAGCCAATCCGAGGGATTCATCTGGGGTTACCAGTGTCTACAATACATGAACTTTAATTTTGGATTGGTGTTTATTATTGATCCAGTTCATGTTATCTTTCTTTGGTTAATCACTATCAACATTAACATCTCATGTTATATGATTATTAATGCTCACGATCACTGTGGGAATGGTATTATTATTTTTAATATATACATTCATTTATTGTATCACTTTTCACAAAGTACATACGTTCTAGCGCTACATTTTTTGTCCACATTTCTTTGACTTTGTTTGTTTTGTATGTTAGCTGCTTTTTCACATTGAGTTGTTTCTAACGAAGGTAGCGCAGTGTTTTCCACACTTCCATAGACTAACATGGACAGGCTTTTTTAAGCTGCAAAAAACGTTCAAAAACGCGGCTGCAAAAACGTCCGTGTGCATGAGGCCTTAAGTTATATTATCAGTTAAAAATGATACAACGTATGTACCGTATATATTGCAAATGCTTGCAAATTAAAGCCCCTATCAGTGTTTTTACCTTCTGTGCCCCATTGATTGGGAGACACAACAGAAAGTAAGAGAAATCTCCACTTGGTTGTCACTAAAAGAGGTGTTCTCACTGGAGCATTTTCCCTTTAACATCTCCCCTTTCACACGAGAGGTCCGATCAGGTCCACCTGTCAGTTTTTCAGATAGGACCTTCTATTCTCCTCTATAGGCAGGAGTAACTAGGGGTGACCCCTACAAAACCCCCAGTAGGAAGAACAATGGACTTTCTCAGTACCCAATTATTAAACAAGTATATAAAAAATGTAGCACGGCCCCCTTGGGGACTGCTTGGATTTACCTGTTGTTCTACATCTCCATGACCCTGTGAACATTCCAACCCACCTGACACTCTGGGTTCGGACATCTTCCACAACACCTTTAAATGACACGTCACACAAGTCAAATATGTTTATAGTATATACACTTCTCCTGGAGTAAGTGATGTGGATTGATACACAGAAAAGGGGAATTGGTCAGCCAAGTGCTGGATAACAGCCCAGACGCAGAAGAAGAATTCCCCTAAAAGGCAGCTTAAAACAGTACAACAGCACAAAAACACAATTTACATATATTTAGAATGAGTTACCACTTGAAGCATAACCTGTAAAGGCAGTAAAAGTTTAGCTAGCCAGGCCAGCCTATTCAACCTTTATATCCTAATAAGAGAAATAGGGGACAGAGTAGGACTTTTTGTATGGTAATAACAGCAGTGTCCAAGATGCAGGCCTAAAAGTCTTCACCGGCAGTTGGAGCTCATTAGATTGTATTCAATAAGGCACAGTGGTGTGGTAATAGAAGAGGGGCTTAAACAAGCTACGGATACTCCTTGAAGTGGTTCTAAGTAAAGGTGTCTATGTAAAGTGTTCCAAACAGTAATGCAATAAAGTGTTTCCACTTGTCTGTACACAGTGTTTAGGTATAGCAGCAAAAAAGGTTTGCTAAGAATGGGCAATTGCCCTCTCACCAATGACCAGACCGGCTTACACCTTGCAGACAGCGATCCTGGAAGAGACGTCCTTCAGCAAACGACCAGCGATGACCCACGGCTGATGAATGCAGGCAACCATAGTGTAGATCTGATGAGTAGGTGCCACGTGGATGTCCGACGAACAGCAGGCAGGCTTAGGTCCTCCGGAGCCAGGCTGGAATCACTTGCTCACTGCGTGTTAGGCCGCAGCGTCTCCTCTTCTGCACAGGGAGATGTGTGCACAGCAAGGCCCAGGAGTAAGAGAGCGCGGCGTGGATCTCAGGACCCTTTTATAGTTTATCCCAGGAGTCTCTTCGGGTTGTAGCAAGAATCCCTGGGATGTGTAGTCCAGATGTCATATCACGCAAAGGAAACGCCGCTCTGAAAGAATACTAATCTCACAATCCTTTCTGATCGGGCTCATAGATGTGATAACAGTCACTGGCGCCCAGCACTAGAGGCATATGTCTATAGGTAAAGAATGATGGGGAATTGTACCATGTTATGACTGTAGTCCACAGCGCTAAAAAAATACATACATTTTATTAGTGCAAAATTATTAAAAAAGACATAGATGCACAATTTATGGTGAAATGGCAATTCATGATAACCTCAACAGACAATAAGTTATACAAACATGTCTAACTGGACACATAGTATAGACGAATGCTGAAGGCATTTGATTCAGGATGTACTGTATATCCTCTACATGTTTTGCGGCTAAAGCCACTTCTTCAGGAGTTATGCATAGTATAATTTACAACAAAAGGTCACTTTTTGCATACCCAAGAGAGACCAGAGCGCAGATGACTATCAAGGTAGGGACGCCACAGGGGCTCCCTCACGGCGGACACGGGGGCAAAACTTGTAAGTATGTCAGTATAACAATAATTTCTGAACAGAGATAAAATATAATATGCCAGTTGATTGGTAAATATCTGTCAAAACTGTGTTGTGGGATGGTGGACAAAGCATAGGGGAGCCTTGGAACCCAAAGATATAGTATGAAGGGGAAAGGGAGAGGGATGGGAGGGTGGTCAGTGGGAGAGAAAAAAGAAAGGCAAAGGGTTGGAAAGTTACAGGCAGGTGAGAGGTAGTGGGGAATGGGTTAAAATAGAAGGAGGAAAGCAGAAGGAGGAAAGCAAAAGAAAAGAAAGAAAAAAGGTTAAAGAAAGGGGAAGGAAAGGGAAAGGGAAGTGTGGGGGGGAAGGAAAAAGAAAGGGGTACCCCTATAATCTACAAAATGAATACACACATAGAGGCTTACATGCTGCTCCTCTATAGGCAGTCGGAGGTAAACAGACTTGTGTCCATTTACACTCGGGTACTTCCGATCCAATCTGGCAAAAACAAACAAAAGGGGATCAGACTGGAGGGCAGTTGGATGTAAATGGACAGCCCATAGAGCAGAGCAGGATGTGTCCTTTTTGCAAAAGCAGAACAGACATGGGCCTGCCACTCTGTTCAGCTCAGCAGGGGATCAGTGGGCGGATCCCCTGCTGAGCAAAACCAGATCCAGTCCATGAGAAAGTGGCCTAAATTCCGGTTTAAACTAAAAGTTGGGGATTTTTCCTTCACTTTTCGCATCGGTGATAATGGTGAAAAGGACAAATAGAGAGGGGCAATCTCAGAACCACAGACAGTAATGAAAACATAATAAGGGATCTAACCCTTCTGCACTTTCTCTAAACCAAAAAAATATTAAATTAAAATTTTTTTTGGTGTGAGAATCAGAAAGGAATAATCTCGGCATATGACCAGGTCCAGAATGAAGGGGTAGAGAGAAGAGGCCTTGGATGCTGTAGTCCCCTTCCACACGGGGTAGGCTCCGTTGGAGTCCACCTGCTCAGCGGGTAATCTATCCACTGATCCCCACTGAGCAGGTAATGGCTGGTCCATGTCCACTTTGCTTATGCAGAGCAGACACATACACAGCCCGCTCTTCTCTATAAGCGGTCGGACGTAAAGTGGCTGTGTGTGTGTCATCCGATCCGATCTGCCAGACGGATGGGGAACGAATCCTCCTTCCATCTGTTTTTAGCGGACCAGATTAGATCGGATATCAGTGGGTGTAAACCGACACCTGTCAGTTTACATCCGCGGCTCCATAGAGGGCAATGAATGGTCCAATCGGTGCACACATGTGAAAAGGGCCTTAGGGTGAAAAACGGGCAGGATCTGCAACCTATGCTGTTAAAGTCGTTCACTGCTTATTCTGGGGGTGGGGGGCACTTTGGCCTTTTCACCTTGGCTGTTAAAGAATCCTGTCCCACCACTGTGTGTAATTGGTGTTCTGTGTGCAGATAACATAGGATTTGTCTTGTACTGGTCTACAGATCTCTTGCATACCTAGAATGAGTCTTTAGACAGCAAGAGAAGGAAGTATAATGCATTGGAAGTAATGTCAGTTGCAGAAACACGAGTACTATGTGCCCCCTGACAGTGACAGTTCCCCTCATTGTCATAGTGCTGGCAGCATATGTATTCCCCCAGGACTGTGTGTGTACACAGCTGTCCCCGGAGCCCAGACAGTTGTCACTGAACGAAGGACGGCTGTCTCTTCCACCTGCTCTCCAGAGGAAGCTCTGTGCTCTACAGCTGTGTGCTTTCTATAAATACAACCCATCAACATGTTATGGCTATACTCAAAGCTTCAAGTAGAACCGCGGGCAAATTATATATATATATATTCTTAGTTTATACTTGCAGAGTAAAAAAAAAATAAAGGATAGTGGTTTTGCATTTTCTTTAATTTATTATAGTCAGGACATAGCTAAACACAAAAATAAAAAATAAATATATTGCAGCGTACCTGTCCTTAGATGTCATGGATGGCTGCATTAAGCTGGACAAGTAAATAGTCAAACAAATGTTTATACGAAATATTCATACTAATATTAGTCCAAAATTTCTCATCAGTACATTAGATGAATTGGAGAATGTCATTTAAAAATTATTTTAAAAACTTTTGTTTTTGTTTATTTTATTCTGTAACTAATGGACTTTCCTGAACGAAAATCACATACTGATAGAAATTTGTTAATTCAAAAGTCAAGTCAATTTGACCCCACTAACTATTAGAAAATTGAATGAACATTCTTAAAATTTACAAACTCATGTATGTCCTCAGTCTCCTGGGTTGGATGATGCTTTATTAACCTGGAAAACTGAGGACATCTTATGGTGAAGAATAGGTACTACAAATACTTGCAATTACGCGCACATTTCCCTATCTTTTAACATTTAAAAACCCTGCAAGTACAGAACCTATTAATCTTCCAGAATTGAACTCAGCTGTTGAGAGCTGACAACACATAGAATTTTAGTGGACTGATTTTGACAGGTACCCGCTCCCCGCAGCAATCTGAGCAGAAGTTTCCTTCCCCTTTAACCTTCTGGAACACTATACAGGTCCCAGAAGACTGCAGGACCAATCATGCACAGTTGGAAGCCAGCTATGAACCCGCAAGTCTTCACTTACAGTTTCCCTTAGTTACATAGTTGGTAAGGTTGAATAAAGACACCAGTCCATCCAGTTCAACCTGCGTGAGTGTGGGTGCATGTCTACAATTGTCCCTATCCCTGTACATTGTGTCTCATTAAGATGCTCATCTATTATTATTATTCTATTTAAGGTACCCATATAGCGCCATCAATTTATGCAGCTCTCCACACATACATCGCACACTCACATTGGTCCCTACCCTCAAGGAGCCCACAATCCAAGGTCCCCAACTCACAACCATATACTAAGGCCAATTTTGGACAGAAGCCAATTAATCAACCAGCATGTCTTTGGAGTGTGGGAGGAAACCAGAGTACCTGGAGAAAACCCACGCAGGCACAGGGAGAACATGCAAACTCCAGGCAGGTAGTGTCGTAGTTGGGATTCAAACCAGCGACCCTTTTTACTGTATAAAAGTAAAGTGCAGTGCTAAAATATGAGTACAATTCTTTTGAACAAAATGTACAAAAATAGATAAATGTCCATAAGTGAAAATATGGGCACCAATGTAGGTCCTAAGTGATAAACCAAAAAGTAGTCTAGTGAAATGAAAAAAACAATCCAGGTGTATCGAAACAAAAATATATCAGACTGTAAGTGTCACATAATTAGTGAAAATTGATAGAAGATCCACCACCAAAGTCACCAATCTCTTACCGGAACGATTGAACTCAGATAGGTGTACACCTAATGAGTCAATCAGGCTTTTGTGAGGTACCAGGGATGGTTCAGGCTCACAGCAAAGGCTCAATCTCCAGGGGGTGTTCAGACCAGTGGATATCAGCAGATAGGACAATATATAGGGCAGACAGCCCAACTATTAGATACAGAAAGAAAAAGAAGGGCACATAGCGTAATTGCGTATGGAATGAATGAAATTTAATCAGAAAATATAAAGGTTACACTCACATTTCCAAAGATAAAAACAGCGCTTGTAAGACAGTAACAGCGGAATCAGCTAGACTTCCCAACACGTTTCGCCTCAACAGGCATCATCTGGGGGTCACCCCAGATGATGCCTGTTGAGGCGAAACACGTAGGCGACTACTTTTTGGTTTATCACTTAGGACCTACATTGGTCCCCATATTTTCACTTATGGACATTTTTTTTATTTTTGGACATTTTATTCAAAAGAATTGTACTCATATTTTAGCGCTGCACTTTACTTGTATATATGTTTCTCTGCATTTTGAATCACTGCTGTTCTGGCTGCTATCCTTGCACTTTTGGACAGCGCAGTATAAGTTTGGATATTTGACCCTTTTTACTGCTAGACGAGAGTGCTACCCACTACACCACTGTGCCAAAATCTTAGTAAAGATGCCGATGCCTGGACACAAAGCTGATTGACAAATCGGCTTGGGTGAGGACATTGCTGGATCCAGGGGCAGGTAAGTGTCCTTATATTACAAGTCAACAGCTACAGTATTTGCAGATGCTGACTTTAATTTTTTTGGGGGAGACTGGAGCTCCTCTTTAAGGTCCTCACTCTCCTGCATACATACACATACTAGGACCAATTTACATAGGAGCCAAATAACCTTCCAGCATGTTTTAGGGGTAATCAGAGGAAACCCATGCAAGCCCAGGGAGAACATGAAAACTGTATGCAGATAAAAACCTAGCTAGGATTTGAAACAAGGACCCCAGTACTGTCAACCAGACATTCTAACTACTAAGCCACGGTGTATTTTATTCTCCTAATGCCCCCTACACATGGTCGGAAATTCCGACGGAAAATGTCCGATCGGACCATGTTGTTGGAAAATCCGCCCGTGTGTGGGCTCCATCTGACTTTTTCCGTCGGGTCTCAAATTTTCCGACAACAAAATCCGATCTGACTTTTTCCGATCGTGTGTCGAGAATTCCAACGGACAAAGTGCCACGCATGATCAGATCAAATTACGAGACTAAAGCTATTGGCTACTAGCCTCTACGTAGTTCCGTCGTACGCAACGAACGTCACCACGTTCAGAATGATCAAATTTTCTGACAACTTTGTCCGACCGTGTGTATGCAACACCAATGTCGGACCAAATCCATTGGAAAAAATCCGACAAATTTTGTGGTCGGAATTTCCGACCATGTGTACGGGGACTAAGTCTGGGAGAATTTAATTAATTGAGTGCTGGCTGATTTTATTTTATACTGTCATGCAAGGGGTCACTTTAGGCCATCGCCTTACTCGGAGTGTGGATTTATGCAGTATTTTGGATTTAGGATGGTGTTTATTGAGAAATAGGATTTATCAGATTCTCGGAACCTGTGTCAAGAAGTACACATTCCATGCTGTATGCACACATTTACAGCAACTAAAAAATAACTTAGCACTTAGAAGTTTTCCAATCAGCCCTCTACATGTGGCTTGTAAACTGTTTATAAGCTGCAGAAATAATAAACACGCATTCACAAGGACCATAGTGACCCCAAATACACGGCTCAGCATGCGAAAAGCTCTCAAGCTGAAGAAATCTGATTTGCTGCTGGACCAGCAATTTAGACCCAGGAACTCAGCCACCGCTGCCGTGTCCTAAGTGCAGGGTCAGGAACATTGTGTGTTTGGCGCTCAGACATGTGGAATAGTTACAGCGGTAATGACTTCACATCTCGGGGTGGAATGTCAGCGCCGTCCCAGTAGCGCAGTGTGAGGTAAGCCCTGGCCAAATATATCCACAAAGGGAAATGACGCATTGAAAAACAATTCCACCAAAATAGAATTTTACTAGCTAATGTCTCCACTGCCTCCATCTACGCTCTTAAAGCTGAAGTTTAACCACTTCAGCCCCGGAAGATTTTACCCCCTTCCTGACCAGAGCACTTTTTGCGATTCGGCACTGCGTCGCTTTAAATGACAATTGCACGGTCGTGAAACGTTGCACCCAAACAAAATGTACGTCCTTTTTTCCCCACAAATAGAACTTTCTTTTGGTGGTATTTGATCCCCCCTGCGGTTTTTATTTTTTGCGCTATAAACAAAAAAAGATCGACAATTTTGAAAAAAAAAACACAATATTTTTTACTTTTTGCTATAATAAATATCCCCCAAAAATATATAAAAACATTTTTTTCCCTCAGTTTAGGCCGATATGTATTCTTCTACATAATTTTGTTTAAAAAAAAGAATCGCAAAAAGCGTATATTGATTGGTTTGCCCAAAAGTTATAGCGTTTACAAAATAGGGGATAGTTTTATATGCATTTTTATTATTAATTTTTTTTTTTACTAGTAATTGCCACGATTTGCGATTTTTATTGGGACTGCGACATTATGGTGGACACATTGGACAATTTTGACACATTTTTAGGACCATTGCCATTTATACAGCGATCAGTGTTATAAAAATGCATTGATTACTGTAAAAATGTCACTGGCCGGGAAGGGGTTAATACCAGGCAGGTTAACTGTGTTCTCTAGTGTGTGTTCTAACTGAAGGGGGAGGGGACTGTGTAGGGAAGATGACAGATTGCTGTTCATACTTTGTATGAACAGACGATCTGTCTCTTCTCCCCTCAGAGAACCGGAAACTGTGTGTTTACACACACAGATCCCGATTCTCGGTGTGTCAGCAGCGATCGCAGGAGTCCAGCGGAGATCGTGACCGCCGGGCACTCGCATCGGCTCCGGGGGAGAGCAGCGGGTGCGCCCCTAGTGGCCACAGGGAGAAGCAACGTAACATAACGTCGTTTCGCCCAGCTGTGCCATTCTGTTGCAGTATAACTGCGGTGGCTGGTCGGCGAGTGGTTATTCTGCTTCTATTTTGCCTTCCCTGGTTCCTCCTTTCCGCCCTCATCAACATGCTACTTACATTTTTATATAAAGCCTTTCTTATTTCATTGCAAACCCTATTATAGAAACCAGTAATGGCACCACCTAGGTGGTGGGAGGAACCAGCAGGGTGCTCTACATAGAATCTGGACATCACAGCACCTTTCCTCACTACTCCTTCCAAGAGTTCTCAGATCTGATGCAAGAACTGGGCTGGCTCTGGAGTTGTAGTTGCATAACATGGGAGGAGTTATATTTGCAAGATGCCTTGATGTGTGGATGTCAGTCTGGTGGAGTGGCTGTATTTGCCTGCAGACCAGTGGTGGCCCGGGGGAGGGGGGGTATGGTGCGCAGTGCAGGCTGGAGTGATGAGGGGGTCTGCGGGCGGGTCCGTGGGCAGGTCAGTCTGACACTCCCCCCCCCCGACCAATGGAGCACCAGCCGCCATTGCTGCAGACAATCCTAAGTAATGCTGAGTATCTCCAGCGGTCCCTTATGTATGAGATATGCATACTTATTGATCCAAAGCCACTATGCAATTAAGATCATACCTCAAGGTCAGCTTTTAATTATTTTCAAACTAGAAATGTGAAAAATTGCCTATAAAGTCAGGGAAATCCTTACTGTTTATTGGGACACTGTGGGTTGATTTACTAAGACCCCTTTCACACTGGGGCGTTTTTCAGGCGCTTTAGCATTAAAAAAAGCGCCTGTAAAGCCCTTGAAAGAAGCCTCATCTGCAATCCCAATGTGAAAGCCCAAGTGCTTTAAGAGCCCTTTCACACTGCCAGCGCCTGAAAAACGCTGGTAAAGCGCCGCTTAAACTATCGGCTTTTTACCAGCGTTTTTAGAGCGCTATTGGGGCGCTTTAACCCCCTCTAGTGGCCAAATAAAGGGTTAAAAGCGCCCACAAAGTGTCGCTGCCAAAAGCGATTTGCAGGCATTTTGAAGGCGCTTCCCATTGATTTCAAGTGGCGGGGTAAGGGGCGCTTTAGAAGCGGTGTATTCACCGTTTCAAAAGCGCTGCAAAGAAGCTGCTTGCAGGACTTTTTTTGACGCCCTGCCAGCACAGCGCCTCAGTGTGAAAACACTCGGGCTTTCATATTGGGATTGCAGATGAGGCTTCTTTCAGGCGCTTTTTTTTTTTTTTTAACGCTAAAGCGCCTGAAAAACGCCCCAGTGTGAAAGGGGTCTAAAAGTGGAGAGTGCAAAATTTGGTGCAGCTGTGCATAGAAACCAATCAGCTTGCAGGTTTCTTGTCACAACTTAATTGAACAAACTGAAGTTAGAAGCTGATTGGTTTCTACGTACAGCTGCAGCAGATTTTTTGCACTCTCCATCTTTAGTAAATCAACCCCAAATAGATAAATTAATATAAAAATTGGAAAATGCACAAAATTTTTGTGACAATTTTACATACAGTTTCAAACAGCCACAGTATTTGTATAGATATGTAAACAGCAGCAATAAAACAACATGAATCCATTGTAAATGAATTGATGCCATTTGTGTTACTGTACTGCCCTCTTATGGCCATAGCTGGTATTGGTGGAGGTGAAATGTTTGTATTATGCAGCAGAATGACACTAATCTGAACTGGTGATTGATGCAGCTTGAAGAATCAGTGACAGATTTACCATCAGATGCAGTAGGCCTGGGCCTATGGAACTGACTATTTCCTGCATATTTTTCATACTAAACAGTTTTCTTCTGATCAATAAAACATGGATTAAATAGTTCTAATATAATCTTATATTATATAGATGATCAAAACTTGAAAATATAATTGAGGTGAACTCACTAGGGTGTTGGTGCGTTTACAGGTTTCACATATGAAAAACAGGTCCTTTGTATCCTTGAAAGTACATGTAATTGTACATGTACATGTCACCTGCCCAACCCTATTTAGATTGTAAGCTCTTCTGAGCAGGGCCCTCTTAAT
Source organism: Lithobates sylvaticus (assembly GCA_028564925.1). Lineage (NCBI taxonomy): Eukaryota > Metazoa > Chordata > Amphibia > Anura > Ranidae > Lithobates > Lithobates sylvaticus. Next base: position 72,137,011 of record CM053028.1, read on the forward strand.
CCTTTTTGTATTTTATTGTGTTATAACTGTATTGTCTCCCTTTTTATATTGTAAAGCGCTGCGTAAACTGTTGGCGCTATATAAATCCTTTATAATAATAATAAAGTAATTGTAAACGATCACTTTGTAAAACATCCCTTTCAGTTTATAATAGAAATGAAAGACAAAACATTTGTGTGTGTATATGTACATTATAAATACAATTTTTTCCCCCTTTTTGTTTTTTAATAAGTGATCACATACCTTCTATTCTCACCTGCATAAGGAGCTCAGAGAACTAGAAGAGGAGAAACAGCAGCACACTGATCTTCCCACTGAATGGCTGTGCAGGGGGGGGAGGCCTGTCAGCAGAAGTCTGATCATTACCACTTTAAGACCGCTGTGTCACAGACACAGATATACATAGACATACCTGTACGTGATTTTGTGCACAGGGTTTGGGGCAAGCGTGAGCCAATAAGCATGTCCGGCAGATGCGCCGGGACACGCTGATCATTCTGAGGAGAGGCAGATCGCCGTTCTGCCAGAGGTGAAAATGGAGATCTAGCGTTTCTGCTAATCATAAACACAGATCTCTGTTTTCCCCAAGTCAAAGTACCCCTCCTCACAGTTAGATAGCACTCCCTGGGTACACACTTAACCCTTTGATCACCCCTGATGTTAACCCCTTCCCTGCCAGTGTCATTAGGGAAGTTGGCCATGGTGTCCTTAACAACTGATGAGTTATCAGCTATCAATGGGCTTCCCCGCTGACAGCTGAATTAAAAAAAAAAAACATTTGCTGGTAAAAAAAATTGTGAAAAAAAAAAACAACCCCCCGTCCATACCAGACCTTTATCCGAGCATGCAGCCTTGCAGGACAGGAAAGAGGGGGGATGAGCAAGCACTCCCCTTCCCCCTCCTGAACCATACCAGGCCACATGCCCTCAACATGGATGGGTGCTTTGGGGCAGGGGGGCTTCCCCAAAAGCATCTACCCCCACGCCCCACCCCACCCCCATGTTGAGGGCATGTGGCCTGGTATGGTTCAGGAGGTGCTCACTCGTCGGGGGGGGGGGGGCTTGATTGTCCCCCCCTTTCCTGACCTGCCAGGCTGCATGCTTGAATAAGGTTCTGGTATGGACTGGGGGCTGGACCCCATGCCGTTTTTATCTTTATTTTTTATTTTTTCAATTGCAGAGTGAGTCAATTTAAATGTGATTTGACTCGTTTTATTTTCTTTAGAAATGTAATTTGTGATGCAGCATGTGCTATGCATGCTACAGATGCACCACTTTACAGGCAGACCAAGGGGACCCCCCCAGGCACTACATTTAACCACTTAAAGACCACCCATCGCGTATATACTGCGGCAGGGTGGCTCTATTGCGTGAAACAATTTGCCTGTGCGTTGTTTCCTGCACTAGATACTGTGGGCACACGCGCGTACCCGCTGCACGGCGTAGGAGCCAATCCGCTGGTCCGGCGGACCCTATTCCGCCGGCCATCCCCGATCGCTCCACAGAGAGGCAGAACGAGATCTGCCTATGTAAACAAGGCAGATCCCCGTTCTGACAAGGAAGTACACTGAGATCTTCTGTTCCTAGTAATCAGGAACAGCGATCTCTGTGTTCTTCATGTCAGTCCATCCACACAGTTAGAAAACACTAGCAGGGAACACAGTTAACCCCTTGATCGCACCTGACGTTAACCCCTTCCCTGCCAGGGTCATTTATACAGTGGTTAGTGCATTTTTTTTAGCACTGATCACTGTATTGGTGTTACTAGTCCCCAAAAAGTGCCACTTTGGGTCAGATTTGTCCACCGCAATGTCGCAGTCCTGATTGTAGACACTATTACGTTTGCGCAAACTAATCAATATACGCTTATTGCGATTTTTTTTTTACCAAAAATATGTAGAAGAATACATATTGGCCTAAATGGATGAAGAAATTCGTTTTTTTACAAAAAAAAATTTTGGATATGTATTATAGCAGAAACTAAAAAATATTGTTTTTTTTTTTTTTTCAAATATTGTCGGCCTTTGTTTTTTTGCTTATAGCGAAAAAAATAAAAACCGCAGAGGTGATCAAATACCACCAAAAAAAAGCTCTATTTGTGGTAAAAAAAAAAGACAACAATTTTATTTGGGTGCAGCACTGCACGCCTGCGCATTTGTCAGTTAAAGTGACGCAGTGCCGTATCGCAAAAAATGGCCTGGTCAATAAGAGGATAAATGTTTCCTGGGCTGAAGTGGTTAAAGGAATTTTTCATTTTTATTGTTGCACTTTAAGCATCATTAAAATCACTGCTCCTGAAAAAACAATTGTTTTTAAAATACGTTTGCCTTGATGCATGTTTCCCAGGGCAGTACCTGGACCTCCATACCCCCTTTATGGCCAATTACTTGCATATAAGCCTTCAAAATGGGCACTTTGGATTTTTCCTGTTCTGCTCTTATAGACTTCAATGGGGTTCACCGTTCAGATTAGAACTTTTCCCCTGTCTGGGAGTTCTGCTGCGAACCGCAGGGGGGTGTTCAGCCCATCTCTACCTCTGATATTGTGCTCTGTGTACTTACATCTTAGATTGTACTTGTCAAGTAATAACTCCTTATTTCCCAGAGTATTTCCTTTGCTACCACTACCATCTGTGTAAATATGGGAGTTGCATTATCCTGTAACTTGGCACTCCTGCACCACAAGCAACAAACACCAGAAAAAAAAAAAATGTTTTACTAAAAAACACCTATTAGCATTTTTATTTATTTTTTAAGTAAATGAGTCAGAAATGCGGTTTGGGTTAGGTAATATTAGGTGTATGATAACTATTTGGTAGAACTTGAGTTGAACATCCATGAGTAACCAGTCTTCTATTGCTAAAATGTGAAATGTCGCCCTCCAGTGTTGATTTATGGTCACTACATTGTATCTTAGACTGCATTCACACTTTGAGTATCATTGTTTAAAATGTCTTTTGTATGATGTAGCATTAAGGCCCCTTTCACACTGGGGCGGTTTTCAGGCGGTACGGCGCTAAAAATAGCGCCTGTATACCGCCTGAAAAAACCGGCCCCATTCACTCCAGTGTGAAAGCCGGCGGGCTTTCACACTGGAGCGGTGCGCTAGCAGGACCGCAACAAAAGTCCTGCTAGCAGCATCTTTGGAGCGGTGAAGGAGCGGTGTGTTCACCGCTCCTATACCGCTCCTTCCCATTGAAATCAATGGGAAACCGCGGGGATACCGCCCGCAAACCGCCGCTGCAGCGGCGCTTTGCGGAGGTTTTTAACCCTTTTGCGGCCGCTAGCGGGGGTTAAAACCACCCCGCTAGCGGCCGCATACCGCGGGTAAAACGATGGTAAAGCAGCGCTAAATATAGCGCTGCTTTACCGTCGCCGCCCCGCACCGCCCCAGTGTGAAGCCAGCCTAACAGTATCCTTCACTGGAAACATTAGATCTCCATTTAGAGGGTGTCGGCATATCTTTGGCCCTATATTCTATCTCTGGATCCACTGACCATTTTGACAAGTGGTTCTCACTTCGCCGGTGAAGAATTTGTGTTATAAGAACATGCTGAGGTTGGCTGGTCAACATTGTCTGCAAATCCTATATAGAGACCATTACCATAGTTGTATGAGGCCATAAATTAGGGTTTCCAAATATTCGGGGGGTAAAAGGGGCTCAAATTAAACAGCTTTTTTTTTTTTCTTGTTTGGTCATTTTTTTCGTTGATACCTTGTCTTACATAACTCATACCTCAGATCTCAATTCACAAAGGTGCATAACATTCTTTCTCCTGCTTTGTAGTGGTTACTGTATGTGTCCTTCTGTGTTTAGGACAGCTTTCCTCTCAGAGGCTCTCACATGCCCTGCACTCACAGCGGGGACAAGGAAGATGCAGGTGCACTGTGGGGTAATGTGGTAAGCTGCACTGTGATCCCAATTTGTGACCGGGTGCACAGATGCCAACCAAAGATCTTCCTGCAAGTGAGAGAGAGAAGCAGAGCTGCCTACTCTGTCAGTAGGTACTAGAGCTGGGCTGGGTAGGTGATATGCAAGGAAGCGTTTAGGTGTGGGGGGGGGGACTGCTGAGAGATGAGGGCTATAGAAGGAGATGTGTGCAGAGGTGGTGGATGGGGGAGAGTGGTGCAGAGGTCAGAGCCGAGGAGGGATGGAAGTGATATGTGGACAGCCTGTGAAAAAGGGCTTGCAAACTGTGTATAGCACATCCCTAAACCCTACACTCTGTATGTAGAGCATTTCTCAACCCTGCACTCTGTACACAGCGCACCCCTGAACTCTGCACTATGTACGTAGCACATCCCTGAACTCTGCACTCTGTACATAACGCATCCTTGAACTCTGTACTCTTTGCATAGGGCACCCCTGAAACTGCAATCTGACCGTAGCGCATCCATGAACACTGCACTCCATACATAGCGCACCAATGAACCCTGCACTCTGTACATAACACATCCCTGAACTCTGCACATGATGCACTCCTGGTATTTATTGCCCCTTTAAGATTCTCCCACTGTAATGCAGTTTTGCCATGCCCACCTTCTAATGCAGTTAGATATGGGGGGGGGGGGGTGAGGGGGCATGGTTGAGTTCCTGCACCTATTTTCTTAAGAAAGCCCTGGATACATTTATATAGTCTTATGCCGCGTACACACGATCGCACATTCCGACAACAAAATCCATGGTATTTTTTCCGACGGATGTAGGCTCAAACTTGTCTTGCATACGCAATTTGTGCGTAGGAATTGTCTACACACGATCGGAATTTACACAAACAAATTTTGTTGTCGGAAAATTTGAGAACCAGATCTCAAATTTTGTGCAACGGAAATTCCGATGGAAACTGTCCAATGGAGCCTACACACGGTCGGAATTTCCGACAACAAGCTCCGATTGCACATTTGCCGTCGGAAAATCCGACCGTGTGTATGCGGCATTACAGTTACAACCGGCCCTTTGGGGGCAACCATAATGCTAATGCGGCCCACAATGAAATTGAGTTTGACACCCCTGGCTTAAACCTTATGAAAAAGTCACACAAGTGTGACAAAATACATCAGGGCAGAGCCTAATGATGTCAGCACGCCCACCAGGAAGTGAGGCTGAATCCATGCTGGTTTATGTCACAGCACCTATATATGGAAAATGTTTTTTAAGGTGGTGCACTACTTGACCAGTGTAGCCCAGATAAGTCACTCTATGCTGATACAGCCCTCTTACTCACACCCCCTTATTACCCCTTGAATAAGAGACCATCCCATTCTTATGGAGTAAAATGGCCACAACAGCCTTTTATTAAAGCAACCAAAATAAACTCCAAATTTAACTTGAAATATAAATAACATATAATAACATATAAACACATCGAAACAACATGTTTCACCCGCTTTATTGGTCAGTGACGGAGCTAAGTACTTTTACCGTATATATATGATTATCTATCTATATATATATAACCACCAGGGGGCACTGCGGGATTTTCCGAAACCACATAGGCCTCCCTCTGTACCGCTCGGAGACAACCATCTTTCCCGCAGTGCAACAACACCAGTAATCATCAAAACATTTGATGTACTACACCGGAGGGACCATCTACTGATGAGCCCCCCACCCACTTACCACCTCTATAAATACTACCGTCACTGACCAACAAACAAACACCGCCACAGCCTGAAAGGGGGAAACCTCACCCTTGATGGCACCTCCACACCCGCAGGGCCGCCTGAATACCCTCCTGAAGACCCAATGACCAAAGGTCAATGCCCACATCAGTCAGATGAACCCCATCCTTCCGTAAATAAAGGCCAACATTTGTCTCCAACTCTCTGTGGCGAATCACTAATCCCTCTTCCCAGGTCAAAAACCTCCCAACCACCTTTTTCACTCTGATCCTGGCCTTGTTAATCCTATACACGGATCGAGCCATGTGCCATGTCGTCCTTGCCACCATATCTGACCATACCAGTAACGTGTCAGGGAATGTTGCACGCAGGTATATCAGATCTGCCTTTATGTCTGCTATCAGGTCCCTGACTGTCTGGACTCCTAGGTCATTACCCCCTGCGTGGATGACCAACCTCAGGTGGTCTGTCCAATCATGCATATCTTTCCACCTCCGGGACCACCCTGCCCCACATCATTCCCGGTCTACCCAACCACCTTATGGACGCCTCTCTCCTGGAAATTCCCAACTGTCTCCCACCTGGTCTCGTGTCCCCTCTCCGGGCACCCCAACACACATATGAATGCCCGAGGATCCAGACGAGGCGTGGAAGCCCTCCATCTGAAACGACAAGCATGACTTTAAATTGCAGTCAAAAAAAACCAACAACGTCCCCCCACAACTTCTCAACCTCTAAACAATGTAAATGTCATCCTGAAACCACCAAAGTAATTTACATCTTGTAAAAAAAAATTCCCTTTTTTTTTGTTATTCACAAACCAACTGAGGCCGAATATAGGTGCGGAATCGCTTAGATTCCCATCTACCCATCCGTCGCACATCCGCCTCATCCAGCCCGCGCCTGGTGGCCTCAGTGGTCGCCCAATGCGGAAGGAGTGTGAAGCGTAGCCGGAAATATCCAATCCCAACCTCCCCAAACATTTCCAAAGCACCGCCACAAATTAAAATTTTGACAGATGAGAGCCATCCTTATGTACCAGAAAAGGACCACCTCCCCCCGATCTCACTCATGCAAAATTCCCCACCACCTGTACCGGGCACATCGCACAGCCCTGCAGAGCATACAAACACACTTGAACCCCTATAACCCTTTGATCTATTTTCGACTTTCTTAACCGAACCAACACCCTGTCCCCAAACACTTCCACATCCTGTACCAACAATCCGCCTGCCACCCTTTTGGATGGGCTGACCAGTTCTCCAATGCGGAATGCCCCAAAAAAGGCCAACGAAAAAGCCGCTGAAAACAAAACCTAACTGTGCACATAACGCCAACAGGTTCGCAAAAGTAATTGGTCGCCTCGTATCCTTACTCCTGTGTGCCTTCCTGTATCCCTTAATGGCCTGTTTGACCCAGAAATTCTTCGTTAAATCCTCCTTCCTTTGCTACTTGAACCAAAATGCCAACCCCGCCATCTTCTTTTTTATGGCCGAAACTGACTTCCCTGCTTCCATGTTTCTGGATACAAAATACAACACTAAAAGCCTCTCCGCTAACTCAACCCCCTTGACCTCTGCCTCATGCACCAAAGCTTCCTTCCATACCTTTTCATAAGCCGACCATGTGGACACACTTACTGACCGCTGTATCCATCCCGCGGCGATCCTAACACCAACTCCCATATCCAGGGCACGGGACATCCTCCTTCTTCGCTTCCGGTGCCAGAGCCCTGAACTTGTCCCACTGGAAGTGAGACAAAGCTTCAGCCAGTGTGTTGTCTACTCCCGGAATATGCACAGCATAGAGAAAGACGTTCAGTTGCAAGCAGCGCAACACCAACTGTCGCATTAACCGTATGACAGGTGGCAAAGACGCTGACATGCTATTGATAACCTGCACTACCCCCCTGTTGTCGCAGTTCAGCCGTAATTTTAGATTCCGGCAGGACTGCCCCCACAATTCCAATGCCAGCACCACTGGAAACAGTTCCAGGAGCACCAAATTCAGAAGGAAACCTGCCTCAACCCACGACTGTGGCCACGGTTCCGCACTCCAATGTCCCTGGAAGAATCCCCCGTATCCCGTAGATCCTGCGGCGTCCGTAACCAATTCGAACCACATCGAAATTGCTCACTGGGCCCGACATCCAAACCGACCTGCTTCCTCAGCCTAATGAAATTTGTAAAACATGTAAAAAGGCGCAAAGTCACAATACCTTGTTTATGCATATAATTCCTAATAGTCCCGGAGAAGGTGGGGGGGGGGGGGGGGGGGGGGGGGGGGGGGAGGTATTATGTGTAAGGATATACACAAAGAACAATTAAGTCTTTCAGGGCTGCCACCGGAATGGCCTGAAGTCAGGTCCAATAGGAACTAGGAGAAAAACACAAGGAGAGGGGCGCCTCTGAGTATATATCAAATTAGCATTTATTAAAAAGACAATATCCACTCACATGTTAAAAAGCAATGTTGCGTTTTAGCACATCTCTGGATAGGAGGACCGGAGGGACTACAGGTCTCAGCGAAATCCACTCTAAGCTGGCATATCCTATCCTGGTGGGGGTGGTGTGAGGAGATGGGCACAGCAGGTGAGTGTTCTTGGGTCCTCCAGGAAGGGTTATCACATCCAATAGGATTCAAGTCCGTTCAGATCTCTGAAGTGATGTGGGTTCCAAAGTAAGATAGGGTACAATAAAAGTCTGGGGAATATAGTAGAAGTGGGGAGGGACGCCAGCACAGTCACCCAAGCTGCTTTGGGCCTACTCTCTCAGTTGCGCAGCCTCGGGCCAGCTGGCCCCGAGGCACAGGATACATGCGGTTCACACCCCAGACCAGGAGGGCCATGGGGTCCGGGTAAAGGAGAAACCAGAGAAAAACAAAAAAGAATGAACCTCCAAAAATGGCGTTGGTACCTTAAATACCATCTCCCAGTATTCACAGCAGGAAGAACACTCCCACTGGGCTATTTCCGAGCAATAGGTGGCATTCAATACATCCAGCTGAACTGCATTTCTACACTTACCGGCGGTGACGACGACACCTACGGTCAAGGAGAAACCAGTGCAACCCAGCTGAACTGGTACAGAAACCAGAACTTTTAGAATAATTAGCCTGAAGCCCAACTGCGGCTTCAGACAACTTAAATTTGAAAATAATAGCGTCCAGCTTATTAGGAGCCGGCGCTACACACATGTTCTAAATTGAGTTTCAGTTCAGTGAGTAAAAAAAGTATTTGATCCCCTACCAACCGACAATAATTCTGGCTCTCACAAACTGGCTACAGTGTGTGCTCATATGGTACACAGATTAGTCCTGTCAATTTAAAAAGCTTCTCCTAACGACAACTCGTTATGTGTATAAAAAACCTGTTCACAGAATCTCTTTCTTCCATTCAAACCTCACCATCATGGGTAAGACCAAAGAGCTGTCCAAGGAAACAAGATTGTAGACCTGCACAATGGGCTACAAGACCAGCAGCAAGATGGTGAGAAGGAGACAAATGTTGGAGCGATTATTCACAAATGGAAGAAATACAAAATAATCATCAAACACCTTCGGTCTGGAGCTCCATGCAAGTTTTCGCCTCATGGGGTAAGGATGATCATGAAAAAAGTGAGAGATCAGCCCAGAACTACATGGGAGAAGCTTGTAAATGATCTTGAGGCAATTGGAACCGCAGTCACCAAACAAACCATTGGTAACACAATACGCCATCATTGATTGAAATCCTGCAGTGCCCGCAAGGTCCTCCTCCTCAAGGAGGTACATGTACAGGCCCATCTGAAGTTTGTCAATGAACACCTAAATGACTCAGAAAAGGATTAGGAGAAAGTGCTGTGATCAGATGAGACCAAAATTAAGCTCTTTGGCATTAAAAAGAAGGAAAATGCTGACTATGACCCTAAGAACACCATCTCTACAGTCAAGCATGGAGGTGGAAACATTATGCTTTGGTGCTGTTTCTCGGCTAAAGGTACAGGCAGACTTTGCCACATTGAGATGCCAATGGATGAGGCCATGTATTGTAAAATCTTGGATGAGAACCTTCTTCCCTCAGCCAGAACACTGAAGATGGGTCATGGATGGGTCTTCCAGCATGACAATGACCCAAAACATACCACCAAGGCAACAAAGGAGTGGCTCAAGAAGAATCACATTAAGGTCATGGAGTGGCCTAGCCAGTCTCCAGACCTTACTCCTATAGAAAATTTATGGAGGGAACTGAAACTTCGAGTTGCCAGGTGACAACCAAGAAACCTTAAGGATTTTGAGAAGATATGTAAAGATAAAGGATATTGTGGCCTCACTTTCTACATAGATCAAAGGTTTAAGAAGTAAAAAGTACCATCATTCGTATAGTATGAGAAAAGTTTCTAGAGGAATCTGGTCCCCAAACCAAGTCCCTCTAAGGGGGGGAGCTGTCGGACTATCACGGTACAGTATACTGCATTAACACATTTCATAAACCAGTGTATGTAAAATACAAAGTTTTTTATTTATACAAGACAAACTTTTTAGTCATAAAAACGAATGCATACAGAACGTATTTCGACTAGTTTCGCTATAAAGATAGCTTCATCAGGAAATACAGTGTCTACATCTGCAAGAAAAAATTTAAATTGGTAACCAGGAATAGTCAATTCACTTAGCAGCATCAACATTCAGCAGCAATATTTGAATCTTAGTATGGGGAGGAATAATACATCATAATAAACAGTCTCTTACTCCATTTGGATGCACTAGAGGAGCGCAGGCACGTCCGGCAGAGCCTTACGTGGCGATTGGGGAGGGGCCTATTAGAATCAACAGGTCAATCTAGAACATGAAAGGGTAATAATGGTATATATCAGTTGATGGTATGGTCTAGATATGCATATCTAGTCCAGGAGTGTTCTAAAGGACCAACATCAAGGTCCAAATTTACACTAGAGGGTGTGAACGTGGTAATAAAAGCAATGAACTAAGGAAATACCAAAAGATTCCCAAAAAACGTGGCAACTAAAATAAAGTTGCATGTGCTATTGTGATTGAGGTGAGGGGACGGAAGAGCCATGCCTCAAGTGGTTATGAACCAAGATAGGTGGGGTATAGAAAACCACCAGATGAATGGAATATTGGTGAAGAAAGAAGTAGTGGATTGGGTGAGACAATAATGCAAGGGTGAGTATTGTGCCCTGGAAAGGAAGGACACATACTAAGAGGGGAAGAAGGGAGAGGGGGGGAAAAGGAAAAAGGGGGGGGGGGGGGAAGGGGGGAACAGAAAAATAGAGGGGAGAAGAGGATGAAGGAAGGAGAGAAGGGAAGGGGAGGGATGGTAGAAAGAGGGGAAAGATGGGGAGGAAAGGGGGGAAGAAAGGGGGGGAAGGATAAGGGGGAGGGGAAAAGGAAGGGGGGGAAGGGGAAAAGGAAGGGGGGGGGAGTGATAAAGGAAAAGAAAGGGGAAGTGATGTGTTGACCATGACGTAAATGGGTGAGACAGAGTGAATATGGGATGGGGCAATGGGTAGTGAGGAAAAGAGTGAAAAATAAGAGGGGGAAAAAAAACGGAAGAAGGATTTGGAACAGGGTGAGATTGTATTGAAGAAAATAATTAAAAGAAATGGGGTGGATGAGGTGAATAGTGAGGGTAAAACATGGAAATAAAGTTTGCACATGGTTACATACTGGTCCAATCAGGGCCGGTGCTACCACTAGGCAAACTAGGCGGCCGCCTAGGGCGCCCTGCTGCCTAGGGCAAATGCCTTGTGCGTGCCGCGATCGGTGGTGTGGTGTGTCGCTTTTCCAATCACGGTAACGAGCCTATGATGTAGGCTCTTTACCATGTGATCAACTGTGTCCAATCACAGCTGATCACAGTGTAAATAGGAAGTTCTGGTTATCGGCATTCCTCTACTCATGCTGACAGCGTGTGAGGAGAGGAAAGCCGATAAGCGGCTCTCCTGATGGGAGGGTCTGTGCTGTTAATCAGTGCAATGATTTTCAGTACAGCCCCATCAGCAGTGCCCATCAGTGCTTCCTTTTAGTGCCCATCAGCGCCGCCTAATGGCAGGGGGGGGGCTGCATCGATCGCTCTCACACACCCCGGTACTGGCACCGGTTGCCGGTGGGTAGGGGGGAAGGAGAAGTGCGGACACACATCTGCTCTCCCCTTCTTCTTGTGACCCTGAAAGCGACACTTCTGGGTCAAGCTCTCGGTGTCCCCCGGTGTCTGACAGATGGCACTAATATGTGGCACTGATGACAGATGGCACTTATACATGGCACTGATGACAGATGGCACTTATACGTGGCACTGGAGACAGATGGCACTGACAGGTGGCACTGGGGACAGATGGCACTGACAGGTGGCACTGGGGACAGATGGCACTGACAGGTGGCACTGGGGACAGGTGGCACTGATAGGTGGCAGTGGGGACAGATGGCAGTGGGGACAGGTGGCACTTACAGGTACTATGGGCACTTTATTTACACTTTTTTTTTCACTTACCACTGCAGCCGTTCATCTCTCCCTCCTCACACGCTGTCTCTGTGTGAGGAGGGAGAGCCGGCAATGAGAGATGATCTCATATGTTTACATATGAGATCATCTCTCATTGGACACACTGATCGCGCTGTAAACGGCCGCTGTGATTGGCCATTTACAGCGATCAATGACTGGCTGTGTCCAAGGGACATGGCCAGCACAGAATTTCCCAGATGCGCGCTCGCGGGATCGCGCATCACGGAAGTAAACAGGAGGACGTCCAGGGCAATTGGTGTCCACGCTGTAGCCGTCTTTCCGCTATATCGCGGATGCCTAGTCGTTAAGGAAATAATCTTCCGGGGCTGAAGTGGTTAAAAAATAATTTTAGGCCTGAAGATTACACAAAACCCACAAATATTATATATTTTCTGAAAGCGGACACCCTAGAGAATAAAACAGTGGTAGCTGAAATTTTTTATGTCGCACAATATTACCGCAAAGGTCTAGGAAACACAAAAATATCAGTAAAAAATACACTAACGTAAATATTTTAGGGCAAACAAACACAATAAATTACCCACATTTTTGGTAAAATATAAAAGACAAGGTTTCACCGAGTAAATAGCTACCCAACATGCCAAACCTTAAATTTATATGCGCCCGTGAAATGGCGACAAACTTCGGTGCCCTATATTTTCTATAGGCGACGCTTCAAAAACCATCTATAGGTATCACTTTAGTGTTTCGGTGGAGGTCTGGTGTTAGAATTATTGCTCTCACTCCAGTGTACGTGGCGATATGTAACATGTAACATGTTTTCACGCGTAGGTGCCCCAACACATGCGTTTACGTTCGTGCGTCTGTATATATGGGGGTCGGGTGCCTCAAAAAAAAATAATTCGGGGGGGGGGGGGGGGGATTTGGGCTTTTATGTGCTTGGGTGTAACTTTATTTTTTTGGCAAAAAAAAGAAAAAAAATGTTTTACTTAACTTTTTTTTTCATCACATAGGGGACAAACCTCTATGTCAAGTCCTCTATGTGATGATTTTTACGTGACAGGTTCTCTTTATTGAGAAAAGACCCTGCATGTCTCCCCTGTACTCCACTGAATGTTTTGCAATACAGAGACACAGCAGCAGCTGTTTCGGGTCGGTTTGTAGGCGCTATTTTTAGCGCAATAGCGCCTGCAAACCGCCCCAGTGTGAAAGCAGCCTTAGTTTGTTTGGCTGGGCTTCTCCTATGGGTCACAGGAGTGCAATTCATTTTTCTCTGCTGACATCACAGGAATCAGTCCAGGCACCGCGTCATCGTGACAAAAAAGTCTGGATCCACCAGGTGCGTGGACTGATGCCCATCTCAGCCTCTCAGCGGGCCGCTCCCCGCCCCTCCACAGCTCAGCGCTCCAGTGAGCGAGGAGGAGCAGAGTGGAGAGATGCTGATTCACAGTCAGCAGCTCTCTGCTCTGAGAGCTGTGAGAACCGAGCCTTCGGCGATGTTCGATCACTCAGTTCTCAGTGTAGAGGTGCCAGGGGACAGATGCAGCATCGGACCGATGCTGCATCCACCTAGGTAAATACCATGGAGGAAAAAACAAACAAACCCATACTTCTCTTTTAAGGCAGTTCCCTGACTTAGAGATGAGCCTTCACTGTGTGCAGTATTATTACAGAGTTCCTCTAAAAAGCGACTTGTCCCATGTCACTCAGGGCAGCCATCAGACATTTTTGGGCCCCTTACACAGCTTTAAGCCCCCCCCCCCCCGCCCCCTTTCCTCACACCTGTAGCCCCCCACCCCCCCCCCAATCGAGCCCCCCCCGCCCCCCCCCCCCCCCCGCCCCCCCCGCCCCATGCTATGTCAGCCCCCCCCCCCGCCCCGCCCCCCCGCCCCCCCCCCCCCCCCGCCCCCCGCCCCCCCCCCCCCCCCGCCAGGGGATGCAGGGGGCCCCCCGCCCCCCCCCCCCAGCCCCGCTAGCCCCCCCCCCCCCGCCCCCCTCGCCCCCCCCCCCGCCCCCCCCCCCCATGCTAGCCCCCTCCCCCCCGCAGCCATCCCCCGCCCCCCCCGCCCCCCCAGCCCCCCCCCCCGCCCCCCCCCCCCGCCCCCCCAGCCCCCCCCCCCCCGCGCCCCAGCCCCCAGCCCCGCCCCACCCCATAGCCAGCCCCCCGCCCCCCGCCCCCCCCCCCCCCCCCCCCCCCCAGCCCCCCCCCGCCCCCAGCCCCGCCCCGCCCCCCCCCCCCTGGGCCTGAACCCCCCCCCCCCCGAACCTGACCACCAACATTCCCCGGAGCTTGCCCACAGGCCATCCTACCGAATCCACACACCGACCACCCCACCTGTACGCACTCAACCTCCTCAATCCTGTATATATGTCAGCCTTCCTCACACCTGTATCTATGTCAGCCCCCCCACACACCTGTATATATGCTAGCCCCCCCCCCCACACACACACCTGTATATGTGAGTCCCCCCCACACACCTGGGCCCCTTACAGTTGTAACGGCTGTACCCCCCTGATGACGGCCCTGATGTCACTATACACTGTAACTTGTATGTTTGCATCAGGAGGGATGTGCTGAGCCTGCACCCACTCCACCAGTCCAGCATACCTCCATTACCTCACTCCCAGTAACAGAATGGGGTCCTGCCGCGCACCTACAGTAGCGTGGACCTCATACGTGCTCTGAATGAACTCTTCCCATACCTCGTGACCAGGCCATAGATCTCTGTAACGTGAGTTTGGATCCAGTTGCTATTGGAACCCCCTCTCTACCGGAGGACCCGTCACCTTACCAGATACCACGCCTAATGACTGATTGCTTGTAGCTTGTTCCTTCACTTGGTTACCCATAGCAACTACACTCCTCCTCTGTGTCTCCTTTTGAAACGAGTTACTTCATACCCCGTAGTGCATTACAGATCCAAGTTCTTTTGAACCATCATGCATCCCTTTGAATAACTACAGACCAGGGTCATAAGAGAATTTATAATTTTACTGAACATGATGCAGCGTACAGTTCAATATAAACAACATCTTTTCCTTGATCCTAACTAGAATAATGTATTGGTCTAGACATACCTCCTTGAGGTGAGAGTCCATTATGGCATTGTCCATGGCTTGGATGTCCTCCACAATTCCCAGTTTCTTCAGCAGCACCTCAATTGCGCTCTCAGATGAGACTGTCACTCCTAGACCCCCAAGTACCCGTGTACTTGTAACATAGGTGGGCCGGCTAGGACCAAAAGCCCTGGAACTGAGCTAAAAACAATTAACCCTTCCCCCAGAGTTTGTGTCTCTGCAAAGCAGGGAATAAATTCCATCTCTTCCCCTAGTTAAAGCACCTCACACAGTTTAGTAAAACACTGGCTAGGCACACATTTAAACCTTTGATCACCTCTGATGTTAACCCCTTCCCAGCCAGTGTCATTAGTACAGTGACAGTGCATATTCTTTAGCACTGGTCCCCATAAATATGTTATTTGGATACAGTGTCACACAACCGAGCAATTGTCAGTTAACCAGTTCCGGACCGCCCACCGCATATGTACTGCGTCAGGGTGGCCCAGCTGCACAAATCCCGTACAGGTACATGATTGTGTGCACGAGATCCAGGGGGTGTGTGCACGCCCCGGGAGTGCCGCTCCCCCCGTGATTGGACACAGCAGGAGCCAATCATTCAAAAGAAAGAAAGAACAGTGGTCTGCCTATGTAAACAAGGCTGACTGGCCGCTGTTCTGTCACAGTATAAAAGAGAGATCTGTGTTTCAGCTAAGCTGAAACATGGATCTCTCTTTTCCTCAAGCGCATCCGTCCCCCACACAGTTAGAAATCCCTTCCTAGGAACACACTTAACCCCTTGATCGCCCCTGGTGTTAACCCCTTTCCTGCCAGTGTCATTTATACAGTGTCAGTGCATTTTTTTTAACACTGATCACTGTATTGGTGTCAGGGGAGGGCTGGCGGCCTTAGGCCTGGGGGGCAAGTCCAGTCAAGTGGCCCATAGGCTCTAATAGGCTTCAAAATAGGGTGGACTCGAAGCGCAGAGCATTGTGCTCAGAGCCCACCCAGGTGTGTTAGAAAAGCAAATGAATATTTGCTTTTCTAACACTGAACCGCCTCTCTGACAATCAGGAAGAGCGGGTCTGATATCCGTCACCTGATTGGCTGAAAGGACAGGCACTCCTATTGGATGTCTAGCAGGAGGAAAAGCATGGAGTAAGCATAGAGAACACAGGAGCCGCTGCCTGTCCCACAGCTCCCCACCGTCACTCGCTGCCTGACCTGCCACCAAGATGGGGTAAGTGCCTGTCACAGCGGGCGAGGTGGGGTGCTGGTTAAATGCCGACGGGGGGTGGTGGGTTAACATTGGCTGCATTTGATGGGGCACAGTGAGGCTGCATTGATGGGGCACAGTGAGGCTGCATTTGATGGGGCACAGTGAGGCTGCATTTGATGGGCACAGTGAGGCTGCATTTGATGGGCACAGTCAGGCTGCAATTGATAGGTTTTTTTTCCAGTATTTTCTAGTTTGCCCCCCCCCCCCCAAAAAACAAACATTTTGAGCACCAGCCACCACTGAGAGAGAGACAACGCTCCAAATTGTGCGCACAGAGAGACCACTCCTCAAGAAAATCGCTTGATTCCTTTATCAGCCTAGTAAAGCCGTGTACACACCACTAGTTTATTTTTGCTCAATCCAGTAGTTGAACAAAAAAAAAAAAAACTGACAGCTCTGGTTGGAGCTGCTGAGCATGAGCAAAAGTGACCTGAGCATTGATCACTTTTCAGTGGAGTGGCAGTGCCTGCTGCAAGTGTTTACAAGCCTTTGGGCGCACACCGGTGTGCTGCGGTGTACAGTTTTCCTTAGCCGAAGTCCCATAGGCTTCTTTTAGGTGCTGCGTTTTTGCTGCAGTTTTTTTTATAGCGCACCAAAGATGCAGCATGCAGCTGTTTTTGTGCACTTTCAGAAAATGCAGCAAAAATGTGCAAAGTAATAGAAGTCTATGGGACTGGGGGAGTAACATGCAGGAAGACAGTGAGATCACCAACACTGCAGCAGACCAGTGTGAGCCCAGTACATAGTACACAGGACCAGTGTGAGCCCAGTACATAGTACACAGGACCAGTGTGAGCCCAGTACATAGTACACAGGACCAGTGTGAGCCCACTACATAGTACACAGGACCAGTGTGAGCCCACTACATAGTACACAGGACCAGTGTGAGCCCACTACATAGTACACAGGACCAGTGTGAGCCCACTACATAGTACACAGGACCAGTGTGAGCCCACTACATAGTACACAGGACCAGTGTGAGCCCACTACATAGTACACAGGACCAGTGTGAGCCCACTACATAGTACACAGGACCAGTGTGAGCCCACTACATAGTACACAGGACCAGTGTGAGCCCACTACATAGTACACAGGACCAGTGTGAGCCCACTACATAGTACACAGGACCAGTGTGAGCCCACTACATAGTACACAGGACCAGTGTGAGCCCACTACATAGTACACAGGACCAGTGTGAGCCCACTACATAGTACACAGGACCAGTGTGAGCCCACTACATAGTACACAGGACCAGTGTGAGCCCACTACATAGTACACAGGACCAGTGTGAGCCCACTACATAGTACACAGGACCAGTGGGAGCCCACTACATAGTACACAGGACCAGTGTGAGCCCACTACATAGTACACAGGACCAGTGTGAGCCCACTACATAGTACACAGGACCAGTTTGAGCCCACTACATAGTACACAGGACCAGTGTGAGCCCAGTACATAGTACACAGGACCAGTGTGAGCCCACTACATAGTACACAGGACCAGTGTGAGCCCACTACATAGTACACAGGACCAGTGTGAGCCCACTACATAGTACACAGGACCAGTGTGAGCCCACTACATAGTACACAGGACCAGTGTGAGCCCACTACATAGTACACAGGACCAGTGTGAGCCCACTACATAGTACACAGGACCAGTGTGAGCCCAGTACATAGTACACAGGACCAGTGTGAGCCCAGTACATAGTACACAGGACCAGTGTGAGCCCACTACATAGTACACAGGACCAGTGTGAGCCCAGTACATAGTACACAGGACCAGTGTGAGCCCACTACATAGTACACAGGACCAGTGTGAGCCCACTACATAGTACACAGGACCAGTGTGAGCCCACTACATAGTACACAGGACCAGTGTGAGCCCACTACATAGTACACAGGACCAGTGTGAGCCCAGTACATAGTACACAGGACCAGTGTGAGCCCACTACATAGTACACAGGACCAGTGTGAGCCCACTACATAGTACACAGGACCAGTGTGAGCCCACTACATAGTACACAGGACCAGTGTGAGCCCACTACATAGTACACAGGACCAGTGTGAGCCCACTACATAGTACACAGGACCAGTGTGAGCCCAGTACATAGTACACAGGACCAGTGTGAGCCCACTACATAGTACACAGGACCAGTGTGAGCCCACTACATAGTACACAGGACCAGTGTGAGCCCACTACATAGTACACAGGACCAGTGTGAGCCCACTACATAGTACACAGGACCAGGTACTGCACAGGCTGATGAAAGAAGCCTTCTTATCTGCAGAGAGAGGGGGGGGGAGAGGAATTTGAGAGAGAGAGAAGGGGGAGAGGCCAGTCACAGATCACTCACTTGGAAGGAAGGACCCAGCAGGCAGAAGGCTCAGTTATCAGCTTCCAGAGCGTCCCATACAGATCACCGACGGATCTCAGTTTGAATGTTCCCGCCCACACGTGCTATTCACAGATGCAGCACACAGGCTGCCCAGAGTGTGGGCGGGAACAGTGAGAGAGGGGGCTGGAGGAGGCAGAGCGGATCCTCCCTCTTCCATTCGGCTGTGCTCACTCAGTCTGAATGGACACAGACTGTCAGCTCAGAAGCAGGGAACAGCACTGTGACAGGACAGATGTCCGCTCACAGGGCTAACGTTCCTGCATGTTTCTGGGCTGTTATCCAGCCCTGCCAAAAAGTGTCACTTAGTGTCAGATTTGTTCACCGCAATGTCGCAGTCCCGCTAAAAATCACTGATTACCACTAAAAACTATTTTTAAAAAGTCCATAAATCTATCCCAGACGCTGTAACTTTTGTGCAAACCAATCAATATAAGCTTATTGGGATTTTTTACCAAAAATTTGTAGCATAATACTTATTGGCCTAAATTGATAGAGAAATTCGATTTTTTACATTTTTTTTATTGGATATGTTTTATAGCAGAAAGTAAAAAATATTATTTTTTTTTTTCAAAATTTCAGACATTTTTGTTTATAGCGCAAAAAAATAGAAATTGTAGAGGTGATCAAATACCACCAAAATAAAGCTCTATTTGTCAGTTAAAGTAACACAGTGCTGTATCGCAAACATTGGCCTGGTCAGGAAGGGGGGTACGTTTTCCAGAGGTCAGGTGGTTAATAAAAATATATTATGAAAAATAAAGTCACATAACTACAATTACAATTTTTTGCAAATTTTTTGAGAAGTGACTGAAGTTCCTCTTTTACCGGTTCCCAACCGACGTACGCAGATTGACTGCGGCAGAATGGCTCCCTTGGGAGAAATCCCGTATGGGTACGTCTTACCCTTTTTCGGCCACCAAAGAGCACGGCGGGGGGACCCGATGCGCGTGGCCAGCGGGCACGATCGCTGCCGGCCACACGCGATCGCGTGCACGAGCGCCATCACAGGGATTTGTATGTGTAAACAGACAAATCCCTGTGCTGTCAGGGAAGAGGGGCCATATCGTTTGTTCCTACTAAGTAGGAAAAAACGATATGTCTCCTCTTCTTGTCACTCCCATCCCCACACAGTTAGAACACACTGAGGGAACAAACAATTAACCCCTTGATCGCCCCTTAGTGTTAACCCCTTCCCTGCCCGTGACATTTACACAGTAATCAATGCATTTTTATAGCAACGATCGCTGTATAATTGTCAATGTTCCAAAAAATGTGTCAAAAGTGTGTGATCTGTCCGTCGCAATGTTGCAGTACCGCTAAAAATCACAGATCCCGCCATTACTAGTAAAAAAAATAAAAAAAAATAAATAAAAATGCAATAAATCTTTTCCATAGTTTGTAGACGCTATAACTTTTGCGCAAACCAATCAATATACGCTTTATTGCGATTTTTTTTTACCAAAAATATGTAAAATAATATATATTTCTAGATTGTAAGCTCTAACGAGCAGGACCCTCTGATCCCTCCTGTATTGATTTGTATTGTAAGTGGACTGTCTGCCCTCATGTTGTAAAGCGCTACGCAAACTGTTGGCGCTATATAAATACTGTATAATAATATTGGCCTAAACTGATGAAGACATGTTTATTTTTTTTTAATTTGGGGGATATTTATTATAGCAAAAAGTAAAAAATATTTTATTTTTTATTTTTTAAATTGTCGCATTTTTTTTGTTTATAGTGCAAAAAATAAAAACCGCAGAGGTGATCAAATACCACCAAAAGAAAGCTCTATTTGTGGGGAAAAAAAGGACGCAGATTTAGTTTGGGTACAGCATTGCATGACCGCGCAATTGGCAGTTAAAGCGAGGCAGTGCCAAATTGTAAAAAAGTGCTCTGGTCAGGAAGGGGGTAAAATCTTCCAGGGCTGAAGTGGTAGATTATGGTAGGGGTTGTTCCCCTTTCTACCACTAGATGGCAGTAGAAGAGCGCACATTAGCTCTGTGTCCCATGTGATCACTATGTACGCGGACTGACTCTCTCTAGCCTATAGAGTTGCTGTCAGGTCATCAGCCGATCACATAGGTGCTGAATGTGAACCGCCCTCCCCCGGGCTAAATAGTACATTCCACATCTCCCCCCACTCTGCACCCTTCCCTCTGCTCCTCATTGTTCTGCCATCCCCGGCTCCCTATTGGTTCAGCTCGCAGGTGTTCCAGCAGCGGTTGTGGGCGGGGCCTGTGCGGGAGCCCGCTGCCGTAGCCGGGAGCAGAGCCGGAGAGGAGGACACAGGAAGCAATCCCGAGCTTCCTGTACTGGGAGCAGAGAAGGAGGAGGAGGAGCTGGGAGCTGTGTGCTGGGATGAGGAGGACTGGAGGCAGCCAGGACACTGCACTCTCTCTGCAGGTACTCCAATCACAGGCTGGGACTTGTAGTTCTCTATGGGGAGCGGCGCTGTAGAGTTGGGAGGATACAAGGTGTGTGTATGGGGGTGTGCACAGCTCCTTCCTGTCTGTAGTCAGATGGATGGAAGGATCCTTTAAGTGAAACTCTGATGTCTGTACAACTTAGAGGTATTTAACCACTTCAGTACTGGGCACTTTTACCCCCCTTCCTGCCCAGGACAAATTTTCAGCTTTCAGCGCGGTCGCACTTTGAATGACAATTGCGCGGTCATGCAACGCTGTACCCAAACTATATTTTTATTATTTTCTTCCCGTAAATAGAGCTTTCTTTTGGTGGTATTTATTTGATCACCACTGGGGTTCTTGTTTTTTGCTAAACAAACTAAAAAAAGACAGAAATTTTTGAAAACAAATCCGTTTTTCTTTGTTTCTGTTTATAACATTTTTAGTTTTCTCCTTCACTGAAGGGCACCGATGAGGTGGCACCGATATGTAGAATTGATGGGCACTGATAGTGGGTTTAACCACTTCACGCCCGCAAAAGACGGCTACGGCGTGGGCTTTCTTTTCCGGGAGGGCGTACATGGATCCTGCGATCGAGCGAACTCGGCTGGCCACAGATCGGGGTAAAGGGCCAATGACAGCGGCCCTTTACCATGTGATCAGCTGTCAGCCAATGATGGCTGATCACAGGATGTAAACACAAGCCTGTTATTGGCTTTTCTTTCCTCGCGCTGACAGCGTGAGGAGAGGAGAAGAAAGTCGCTAACCGGCTTGTGTTAAAAGGAACATCTACACTGATAATCAGGGAACTGATTATCAGTGCAATCACATCAATTCTACATATCGGTGCCCTTCATTGAAGTAGAAAACAACATTTTATAACAGAGACAAAGAAACTTTTATTTTATTTTTTTCCCCCAAAAAATGTGTCACTGACAGGTGGCACTGATGGGCAGCACTGATGATGAGGTACTGACAGGTCTTTCTGATTGGCACTGTTGTGGGCACAGACCCCCCCCCCCCTCTGACAGGGAGAGCTGCCGATCATCTCTCCCTGTCAGTGTGAACCGAGGAAAGTCTTTTACCGGCACTTCCTGGTTCATTCACACTGTGATTGGTCACAGCTGATCACGTGGTAAGGAGCCTCTTTCACACCTATATGACTTGTCCCACGATTTGGGACTGCAAAGTAACATGACAAGTCGTTCCCCATGATTTCCAATGGCAGCCATTCATATTAGTACGACTTCAAGTTGTTCCGACTTAAAGTAGTCCCTGCACTACTTTGGTCCGATTTTGATGCCACTTACACAGGCATTCCTTGAAATCACGGCAAAATCGCACGACTTTGATGTCGCAAAGTGTGAAAGGGGCCTTACTATGATCGGAGATGCAGTGTGTCAGAATGACACACAGTAACCCCCTGATCACCACTCTGTGCGCCGGCATGTTATCCTGCTGGACGTCATATAGCGCCCAGTCAGGATAACTGAACCACCGCCCAGCCGTCATTCTGCTATAGGCCAGGCAGGAAGTGGATAATTACTGCTGGGTTTTTTATTTTTTGCTAAAAATACAAAAAAAATACTGATAATTTGGGGGGAAAAAAATAAAAAATTTTCATAGTTTTGTTATAAAAATGTTGCAAATAATTTTTCTCTTTCACTGATGAGGTGGCACTGGTAGGCAGCACTGATGTGACTGCACTGATAATCAGTTCCCTGATTATCAGTGTAGATTTTCCTTTTAACACAAGCCGGTTATCGACTTTCTCCTCCTCTCCTCATGCTGTCAGCGCGAGGAAAGAAGAGCCAATAACCGGCTTGTGTTTACATCCTGTGATCAGCTGTCATTGGCTGACAGCTAATCACATGGTAAAGGGCCGCTGTGATTGGCCCTTTACCCAGATCTGTAAACAGCCGAGACAGCTCGATATTATTATTATTATTATTATTATTATTATCATTATTATATTTATTTGTTTATTTCTTTTTGGGTCTCTTTAGTAGATCTTTCATCACTTCCTGTCTGGTAAAACCATTGTCGGCAGAACGGATAGTGAGGGCAGAATCTCCGTAACAGAGCCCCGTATGGAATTAGAATCCTTGTTGGATTTTTACCGCTACGCTTTGACTGGACATTAATATTTACCACTTTGCCTCTGCAGTAGCCGCTGTGAGCTTGTATTTGTTTTCTTCTGCCGGCTCCTGGCCGTAATGTAAAAGTGACCTGGGGCAGCACTATAGGCGCCTCATCACTTTTATGGTCCTGGCGGTGTGCTATCCCCAAATGATTGTTGTTGTTGTTGTTCCCCCTGTGAAAGCAAGAAATGTAAAGCAGTATTCGGCTCCTTTCACTCAGACTTGTGCGTTTGATGGACTCCGCTTGCTCAGTGAGGGATTGCTCCACTGATCCCCGATGAGCAGGTGGATGACGGGTCCTTCTCCGCTCACTACGCAGGGACGGACCTGTCAGAGTCCCGCTCTCCTCTATGGAGACTTGGGGAGATCGGATGAGAACTGACTGCTTGTCTGTTTTTCTTCCGATCAGATCTGATCCGTCAGACGGATGAAAAATAGGACCTCTATTCATCTGGACTTCACAGATCGGATAGCAGTGGGTGTCAGCGGACATGTCACAGCTGATATCCACTCCTCCAGTGGGGTGAATGGAGCGTCCGATCAGGTCCACCTGAAAAGCTGACAGGCAGACCTGATCGGAAAGCTGTGTGAAAGGGGCCTTAAGTAAGTATTTATTATATTGCAAATATAGGGAGAATACTCAGCGCTGTCAGAAATAAATAAATAAAACTAAAAAAATGTATTATATTGCGGCTTAAAGCGGTTTGGTACTCAAAATGACATCTTGATCTTATTTAAATCACTTATTATAGTAGATGCACAAACGACCATTAAAAAATAAATAAAAATTAAGCATTATTTACCTTTTTTAGTAGTCATTCTTATGCCGCGTACACACGAAGGGACAATCCCCGCGGGATTATCCTCTGGACTGAAGTCCAGCGGATAATCCCCTCGTGTGTGGGCGCCGGCGGACTTTTTGGCGCCAAAGTACGGCGGACTAAAGTTTGAAGTTTTGTTTCCAAATTATCCGCTGGACTTGGAAGTCCAGCGGATAATCCGCCGTTAGTGGGCAAGTCCGCGGGACTTTTGAAATGAACGGACTTGCCGCACATCGGCAAGTCCGTTCATTTAGCACGTAACTTCAGGTTACGTAGCTAGCGTAGGCAGTAACTGCCGCCGCGCTAGCTCCGCAACCTGGCATGGATTTAAAGGGACTCCCCACGCCGAAAAAACGGCGTGGGGGTTCCCCCCAAATCCATGTCAGACCCTCATCCGAGCACGCAGCCTGGCAGGCCAGGAAAGGGGTGGGGACGAACGAGCGCCCCCCCCCCCCCCTCCTGAGCCGGACCAGGCCGCGTGCCCTCAACATGGGGGGTGCCCTGGGGAAAGGGGGGCCGTGTGGCCCCCCCACCCCAAAGCACCTTGTCCCCATGTTGATGAGGACAAGGGCCTCTTCCCGACAACCCTGGCCGTTGGTTGTCGGGGTCTGCGGGCGGGGGCTTATCGGAATCTGGGAACCCCCTTTAATAAGGGGGCCCCCAGATCCGGCCCCCCACCCTATGTGAATGAGTATGGGGTACGATGTACCCCTACCCATTCACCTAAGGTGTAAAATGTAAAGTAAAAAAAAACACCCACACTTTTGAAAAAATATTTTATTGCACTGCTCCGGGGGTCTTCTTCCGTCTTGGGGGTCTTCTCGCCGGACTTTTACCAAGCTCTTTTACCGAGCGGGGAAGTCCGGCTACCTTCTTCGTCGTCGCCGCCGTCTGGGGGTCTCGATCCTCCTTCGGGGGTCTTCTTCCGTCTTGGGGGTCTTCTCGCCGGACTCCTCCGCTCTCTTCTGCTCTTTTACCTAGCTCTTTCACGAGGGGAGGAGTCCGGCTACCTTCTTCGTCGTCGCCGCCGTCGTCTGGGGGTCTCGATCCGCCTTCGGGGGTCTTCCGGGGTCTCTTCTGTTCTTGCGGCGGTCGTCGTCTTCCGCGCCGCCGGCGCCTTCTTCTTCTTGTCCTTCTTCTTGTCCTTCTTGTTCTTCTTCTTCTTCCGATGTTGACCCGACGCTCTCTCTGCCCGGAATGCCTGTGCCGCTCTGCGCTCGGACTTATATAGGGACATGGGGGACAGGGTCACATGTTCATGTCACATGGTGACCCCGCCCCCTTGTGTTGTCACAGTCCCGGAGGATCCTCCGGGACTGTGACATCGCAAGGGGGCGGGGTCACCATGTGACATGAACATGTGACCCTGTCCCCCATGTCCCTATATAAGTCCGAGCGCAGAGCGGCACAGGCATTCCGGGCAGAGAGAGCGTCGGGTCAACATCGGAAGAAGAAGAAGAAGAAGGACAAGAAGAAGAAGAAGGCGCCGGCGGCGCGGAAGACGACGACCGCCGCAAGAACAGAAGAGACCCCCGGAAGACCCCCGAAGGCGGATCGAGACCCCCAGACGACGGCGGCGACGACGAAGAAGGTAGCCGGACTCCCCCCCTCGTGAAAGAGCTAGGTAAAAGAGCAGAAGAGAGCGGAGGAGTCCGGCGAGAAGACCCCCAAGACGGAAGAAGACCCCCGAAGACGGAAGAAGAAGAAGGTAGCCGGACTTCCCCCGCTCGGTAAAAGCAGTGCAATAAAATATTTTTTCAAAAGTGTGGGTGTTTTTTTGTTACTTTACATTTTACACCTTAGGTGAATGGGTAGGGTACATCGTACCCCATACTCATTCACATAGGGTGGGGGGGCCGGGATCTGGGGGCCCCCTTATTAAAGGGGGCTCCCAGATTCCGATAAGCCCCCGCCCGCAGACCCCGACAACCAACGGCCAGGGTTGTCGGGAAGAGGTCCTTGTCCTCATCAACATGGGGACAAGGTGCTTTGGGGTGGGGGGGCCGCACGGCCCCCCTTTCCCCAGGGCACCCCCCATGTTGAGGGCACGCGGCCTGGTACGGCTCAGGAGGGGGGGGGCGCTCGTTCGTCCCCACCCCTTTCCTGGCCTGCCAGGCTGCGTGCTCGGATGAGGGTCTGACATGGATTTGGGGGGAACCCCCACGCCGTTTTTTCGGCGTGGGGATTCCCTTTAAATCCATGCCAGCTTGCGGAGCTAGCGCGGCGGCATTTACTGCCTACGCTAGCTACGTAACCTGAAGTTACGTTCGAAATGAACGGACTGCTCCGTGTGTGGGCAAGTCCGTTCATTTTCAAAAGTCCCGCGGACTTTTGGCCGGCGGATTATCCGCTGGAGAAGTCCGTGCTTGTGTGGGCAAGTCCACACGCTCGGAAGTCCAGCGGACCCAGCTGGAAAGTCCCACGGGATTGTCCGCTGGACTAGGTCCCCCGGCAAAAGTCCGCACGTGTGTACGCGGCATTAGAATGACTTCTGGGCTCACCTCGCGTGGGAGTAGGTGTGGTTTTCGCCATTCCGCCGGCTCCGCAATGACCCGTGCGAGCTGTGTTACAGTATTCCCAATAAGCAGTGGGGGACGCCGTCATCCTGAAATCTCGTGCGATTTCAGGCAGAAGACGCCGGTCTCGCTGAAATAACTGAGCATGCGCGGGATCGAGCGGTGAATGCCTGGAGCACAGCATTCACTGCATCCCGGAACTAAGTGCTTGTGGGCTTCAATGCCCACAAGCAAAATGTAAACGCCCGGGAGGATTTTTTATATGTTACCCAAATGGACGAAATCGGCGATCCGGGGATAAAAAAACCAGCATCATGTGAGTGCTACATTAATAGTTGAGAATAGTTGAGAAAACAATGACACCAACAAAAAAAAAAAAGATAGGTCCGTGTGGTTGTAAAGTCAGAAGTGTTTATATATATATATATATATATATATATATATATATATATATATATATATATATATATATATATATATATATATATATATATATATATATATATATATATATATATATATATATATATATATATATATATATTATATATATATATATATATATATATATATATATATAAATGTAAATAAATTTTTTTTTTTTTATTTATTTTTTTTCTCATGAAATAGAAGTACAATATGCTTTGGGCTATCTTCCTGGCGGTGCCATGACAGCTCCCTGGTTGCGCCATGTAAGAGAAGATGGTACCCCTGGCCTCACTGTAAAATATCTCCTCTTTGTTCCCCAGGAGCCTGTGCTGTCTGATGTCGGGGCGGATTGGAGCGATCTCTTCTGCAGATTCCTGACCACCTAGATGAAAATAGACCCAGCGCATTCCTCACAGGTACGCTGTCCTGCCCTCTTCTGATAGAGCGCCCCCATCTGGGCTGTGTGTATAAACTGGCTGCTTTAACTCTGTCATGACCAACATTAATTTAACACTATTTTAGTTGACTAAATGACTGTCGGTCACTCCATTCTGTTCCTCCAGCGCTCAGTGTAGCCCCAGGCAGGGGAGATGGGAGAATACAGCTGGCTCCAGCTCTCAATCTTGGGCTGAGAGGTGGAGCTAGCTGTCAATCAGGCAGTAAGGTGGATCCTGACAATATTGTTGGTATCCTTCCAGAGCCTGGTGTGGCTCTGCCATAACAGCTGTTAGAGGGGCAATAGTTTACTATCAGCTGGTTTGTCGAAGAGAGAGAAGTATGGCAAAAAAAAAGCTTTGGCTATATTTTTTTTTTTTTTTTATTATATCTGAACCCCAGAACAAAAACTAATATATTACAGCTATCCATGACTAATGTACGTGATGGCTGGTGATTCTGCAAGTTACTCACTTCTCTCCTAGGGTGACAATGCTCACTTGCTGTACTGCATCTATAAAGGAACAGTGTTGTCATCGTAGGCTGCTTGCTTTTGACTTGGACAACAGAACACCCCCCTCTTCCTGGCTCCGTATCACAAGGGGGAAGGCATTCTGTAGTCTAGCAGGAAAGTATGAGGAAAGGCAAAGAAGACTGCCTTGTGTTTTCAGTGCAGCAGAAGCACAGCATTGGCGGCTCAATACAGCATGGTAGGAGCTTGCTGGTAGATCGGCAGATGGTTTTCTGTACTTGCAGCACTTTTAAAGAGACAAAATAGCACATAGAGTGACAGCAGGAAATGTCCGAATGGTCCATCTAGTCTGTGCTTCTTCCTTCCCTATACATTTTTTTTTTTTTTTTTTTTTTTAACAATTAGTAGAGATCTTGGTTTCTCCCAAGTATGTTTTAAGTTCACTTACTGTTGACCGATTCATTACCTCTGCTGGAAGTGGAAGCTTTATGTTTGATGTTAAGCGTACAATATATATTCTAAACAAACACTTTGGCGATTATAACAGGAACGGTTGTGCATTCCACAGACGGTTTCCTTCCCTGCAGGTGGATGACAAATGTGTGTTTTTATGTTACACTGAGCATAATATAAGCG
Source organism: Lithobates sylvaticus (assembly GCA_028564925.1). Classification (NCBI taxonomy): domain Eukaryota; kingdom Metazoa; phylum Chordata; class Amphibia; order Anura; family Ranidae; genus Lithobates; species Lithobates sylvaticus. The sequence goes on from CM053028.1 coordinate 72,165,683, forward strand.
GAGCCGGGCCTGTGCGTGTATGTGCAGACAGACTGACTACATAGAGGTCTCACCAGCATGTCGGAGGACAGACACGGAAAATAAATGGTACACGCAGCTGGGTGCCAAACCATGCCGTCCTCTTTGTGCTGTTACAACTGTTTGCAGTATTACACCGGGGCTCATTTACCAAGATGTGTGAGGACAGCATTGTTTCATGCTCCTATTTTTTTTTTCAACGGTTTTTCTGTCTGCTGTAAAAGTTTGCTTGCATTTTTGATTGGCCACATTCAAGTGTGGTGTGTGTGTGTGTGGCAGTGTGATTTGGGTGTGTGTGTGTTTTTTTTTTTTTTTTAAAGCTTTTGACTCTGTTCTAACAGATCAAATTCAGACTTTATTAAAAAAAAAAAAATATATAGCAGAAAAAGCACATGCTTAAAAGAGAAATAATATTTTGTGGTAGAAAGAAGGGGAAATAGGAAATGTGTATCTATATCAAGGGGCCCAATAAATGGTCCATAAGGTCCAATATTCACTATGGATGGCTGCAGCTCCCCTGATTAGATTATAGGAAACATCCTTTGTACTTTATGCAGTGCAAAAGGTTCAAAAGGCAGGGGGTGCCACCATCTAAGGCTACTTTCACACTGGAGCGGTGGGGGCGCTGGTGGTAAAGCGGCGGTATATTTAGCGCCGCCTTACCGGCGTTTTAGCGGCGCATTTCGGCCGCTAGCGGGGTGGTTTCACCCCCCGCGAGCGGCCGAAAAAGGGTCAATGCCGCCCACAAATCGCCGCTGCAGCGGCGTTTTGCGGGCGGGTTCGGCGAGCTGCCCCATTGTTTTCAATGGGACCGGGCGCTATAGGAGTGGTAAATATACCGCTCCTATAGCGAGCCAAAGATGCGGCTTGCAGGACATTTTCCAGCGTCCTGCAAGCGCACCGCTTCAGTGTGAAAGCCCTCGGGCTTTCACACTGAAGACACAGCAACAGCTGTTTCGGGTCGGTTTGCAGGCGCTATTTTTAGCGCAATAGCGCCTGCAAACCGCCCCAGTGTGAAAGGGGCCTAAGTGTAGACTTTTATTAATGCAGAGTTGTGGAACCTATGCAGAGTTCACCATGGAAGCATTGCCGAGACATGTAGAGTTGTGGCAGACAATGGGCAGGAGTGAGCATGCCATTTAGAACCAGCGTGGAACGCACCAGCATATCGGAAGCTTAATTGCGTCAGGACGTGGCAATGGGGTGACGTCAGGGGTGTGGCTTTGTGTTTTTTAGGGCCTCAGAACGCCCTTTTCTTAACGCAGAGCTGCACCCGCACCAAAAATATTAAGTCAGCAGCTACAAATACTGCAGCTGCTGACTTTTAATAAATGGACACTTACCTATTCCAGGTTCCAGCGGTGTCGGCAGAATGTGACGAGCGACGGCTGGTCTCTCAGCTGCCCCGCCGCCATCCTCTGTCAGGGAATCAGGAAGTGAAGACGCGACGTCTTCACTGCCCGGTTCCCTACTGCGCATGCGCGAGTCGCGCTGCGCATATCTATTGGTCCTCGTTGTGTCCTGGGAACTGTGTTTCCCAAGACACGACGGGGCATCTCCGGATAGGGGCGGGACAGCCCCGGATAATTTGTCACGGAAGTGGGTGCAGATACCTGTATTATACAGGTATCTGCACCCCTCTCCCCCCTGAAAGGTGCCAATCGTGGCACTGGAGGGGGTGAGGAATCCGATAAGCGGAAGTTCCACTTTAGGGTGGAACTCCGCTTTAATCTACTCTGCAACACCTGACCGCCCCTCCCTGGTGCACTCTGCAGATGTCCACAGGACTACCTGCTATGCCTTTTTTTTATTTTTTTTTTATTTTTTTAACTATTTATATGTGCCATTTTAATAAGTCTACACTTACATGCTGAAAAGCCTAATGTGATGCTAAGCAATTAGAAACCATGTATCTGAAACTCTATGGCCGAAGGCCTATGAACATTCCTCTAAAGCAGGGGTCTCAAACTGGTGGCCCTCCAGCTGTTGGGGAAACTACAAGTCCCATCATGCCTCTGCCTGTGAGAGTCATGCTTGTAGCTGTCAGCCTTGCAATGCCTCATGGGACTTGTAGTTTTGTAGAGGGCCGCCAGTTTGAGACCCCTGCTCTAAAGTGAGTTCAGATTTTTCCAGTGAAGGGTACCGTTCATACTACAGCATACAAAGACTTTGCACATAATTTTGTTCCTCCAGCATTGTGGTAACGGTTTGGGGAAGGCCCTTTTCTGTTCCAGCATTACTGTTCCCTGTGCACATAGTCAGCAAAATAAAGACCTGGTTTGACTTGGAGGGACTCAAGTGTCCTGCACAGAGCCCTGACCTCTACCCTACTGAACACCTTTTGGGATGAGTTGGAACACTGCTTGAAAGCCAAGTCCATATCCGTACCTGACCTCACAAATGGTCTTTGGTTAAATTGGCACAAATTCCCACAGACGCACTCCAAAATCTGGTGCAAAGCCGTTGCAGAACAGTGGAGGCTTTTCTAGCCACAGAAAGGTACAACTCCATACCAATGGCCTCGCTTTTGGGTTGGGTTGACCAGCAAGCTCTTATAGGTATGGTGTTGCAGTTTCTACAAACTTTAGCTGTATATCAGTGGGGGGTAGGTGAGTAGGATGGCGGGTAAGGCATTAAAGTGACACTGTTGTGCCCTGCATGAAGACAGTGGAAGTTGGGGGTGATCTGTTCCTGCCCGACGGTTCTGAACTTTCTCCAATGCCTTTTTAAGCAGCTTCAGCACCACTCAGCATGCAGTGAAGCCTGTGTGGGAATTCTCGTTTCAACCCACACACCTTTTTCTCCTGGCCTCGGAAGTTAGAGATGGCCGCCAAGCACCCCATCTTGATGCCTATGTGTACAGCGTTTGAATGAAATTTCGTTTTTTATGCCGGTTTCCCTGGCTGTATATCTGTGTGGAATTTGCTGTGTGTCTTTTTTTTTTTTGTTTTGTTTTCCCACGCAATTCTCACCCCACCCCCCTCCCTCTCCTCGTTAAACGCTCCATCATCTGGTTTGTGTCTTTCCTGACTCTTCTGCAGGATGGGCAGAGATTTCCTGATCTCATGGGAAGCAATCTCCGAGTCTGGGATGAGGGGAAGCTGGAGATCTTTCTTTCTTATGCTAGATAAGGGGTGTGGGGTGTGGTGACTCCCATTTCAAAACAGATCACCCGAGGCCAGATCTTGGAGAGGCTGGGTGAGATGGGTTCCTCCGCAGCCAACAGACCCATGCCTTCTCTATGGTGTTACCCACAGTGATTTCTGAGGCTCCATTCACACTAGCGATTTTGCAGAAATGCAGGGAAATGTTTTAACATGGGTTCCTATGGACCATGTTCACATCAATGCATTTTTGTGCCTCTGCGTTTTTGGAAAGGGTCAGGGACTTTTTTTCATGCAAAATGCAGCGTTTTGCATGTAATAGAAGTCAATGGACCCGCATCCAAAACGCAAGTGCCACATTTTTACCGCGATTTGCGTTTTTTTTAAAAAAAAATAATTTTTTTTTTTTTTAAACTGTATATAGCTGGTTGCTAAGCAACCACAGTGTTAAAAAAAATGTAAAAACAAAACGCTAAATCGCAGTAAAAACGCGTGTCCAAAAACGCGGCAAACACCGCAAAAAGCACTGCAAAAGCACGCAAAAGCAAAATGCATAGATGTGAAAGGTTACAAGATCATTATTCGACAGGATTTGTACAATGAGTGTTGACATAACTAGGCAAGTTTTGGATCAACAGATGGATTTTCTTAAGCAGGGTAGATATTTAGATATTATTAATAAAAAAATAAATATAATAAAAACATATTTTTTTTCTCCATATTCTAATTTTTTCATTTTTTTTTTTTTTAATCAAAGGAAAATAAATTACGCACACATTTCTCACAAGTTGGCCAAAAGATACATTACAAAGCACCTGTATTGGTATCATAAATAGTTCAAAAAACAATTACCATTGCCGCCCTTAAATACCAACTGATGTCTTTTTTTTTCACTTCTATCTGGTGGATTCGGATGGTACATCTTGGATGGCATAACTTCATAGACCATAATAAAGGGTATTTCTACTTTTACAAAAATATAATAAATGCCTGCATATTGCAGAAAGTAAAAACGTTACTTTTTTATTTATTTATTTATTTTTTTCATTTGAGCCTGCAAATCATTGCAGCTGTGATTGGCAGATCATGGGTGCAATGCTCTGGCTCCTTCAGACTCCTTTCTTCAGCCCCTGGTCTGTACACAATTACGGACCTTTTAGTTGCAGGACTAGAGGAATTGTCAGTGGACCACAAGGGTGGTGAGGTCACTGCACTTGTGATCCACAGAAAACAGTCCCTGTGCTGGAGGCAGATGGGACGTGTCATTTTTTTTCATTCACAGATCTCTGTGAATGAATATGATGTGGATGCAGCTAATTAAACAAATAGCAGGAGACCACGGGGAGAACCCCCCCCCCCCCCCCCCACTATTATCTGTAAGTTAGGTGGGGGGGTGTGTTTAATGTTCCATCCTATAAGCTCTGGAAGGTTTTTACCGCCTTCATGACCAGGAAATGTTTGCTATTTAGCACTGCGTTACTTTAATTGGCGATTGCGGTTGGTCATGCAACATTGTACGCAAATTACTTTTTTTTTCCCACACAAATAGAGCTTTCTTTTAGTGGTATTTAATCACCACTGGGTTTTTTATTTTTTGCGATATAATTGAAAAAAGTTTGAAAATTTATTTTTTTGTTTCTATAATAAAATTTTGCAAATAATAAGTAATTTTTGTTCATACATTTTGGGCCAAAATTTATACCGCTACATATCTTTGGTAAAAATAATAAGTGTATATTATTTGGTCTGTGTGAAAGTTAGACCCGGTTCACACCGGGGAGACTCATCAGGCGACTTAGCCGCCTGATAAGTCGCGTCCCTTTCTGTACAATGGAACCGTTCTATTAGGAGCAACACAAGTCGCTCCGACTTAGAAAAGGTTCTTGTACTACTTTGGGGGCGACTTCAGGCGACCTGCATTGACTTCTATACAGAAGTCATTTTGCAAGCCGCCGCTGAAGTCGGATGCCGGTCGCCTGAGGCAGTCGTGCTGCCTCCGTGTGAACCGGCTCTTAGAGTCTACTATGGTGCAAATTATTGAAAAATTGATCACACCCGATGCATTGACAGCCTACCTCATCTCTTGAAAGTACAAATACCCCCCCCCCCAAAATGACCTCCTTTTTGGAAAGTAGACAAGCATGTCTCCAGATCTAAACTCTATGGAGCATCTGTGGGACATCCTCAAACGGAAGGTGGAGGAGCGCAAGGTCTCCAACATCCACCAGGCTCCTGTGAATGCAATTCTCCAACATGAATGCAACATCTCCAACATCCACCAAGGCTCCTGTGAATGCAATTCCAGAGAAATATTTTGGTGAATATTTCTGGTTTAATTACAAGTGTAGCTGGTGTTTTATACATTCTTTATAAATCGCCCATTAGTCAATAACAGATAAACGATAAGGACTGCAAAGTATCTATATTTCTTGGGGCTCATGCACCCTACAGCTCAAAGAAGCGTCTCCTGCAGGCTTTTGAGCTCTTATTTATTTTTTCCTGCCTATGTTGGCCAGCGTAACCATGCACATTATGGCTTTTTCATGCATATGCTTCTACAGGCAGAAAAACCCCCACCAAACACGCGTTTTTCAGAAGGAGCTAGTGCCTCAAAGAAGCACAAATGTTTGTTTCAGCTTCTTGTTTTGTTTATACAGTGGTTAAGAAAATCCTAGGAGGGTTTGGGGGGGGGGGGGGGGGGGGGGGGGGGGGGGGGGGGGGGGGACACTTATGCTCAAAGGAGCTTGAAGAAGCTCAATAAAAACATGCACAAAAAAAAGAACAAGCTTCTTCAAGCTTAAATAAAAAGCTCAAATGCCTGTAAAAGCATCTTTTCCACCCACCCCCATTATTTTATTTATTTGAGCCTTCGGTCCCACTGATCTGGTTCGCCGGTCCAGTGTTAGTTCACCCTACAGATTTTCTGTAAGGCCCTTTTCACACTGGGGCGGTTTTCAGGCGGTACAGCGCTAAAAATAGCGCCTGTACACCGCCTGAAAAAAACGGCCCCATTCACTCCAGTGTGAAAGCCGGCGGGCTTTCACACTGGATCGGTGCGCTAGCAGGACGGCAAAAAAAAGTCCTGCTAGCAGCATCTTTGGAGCGGTGAAGGAGCGGTGTATTCACATTGATTTTGAATGGGACACCGCGGCAATACCGCCGCAAAGCGCCGCTACGGCGGCGCTCTGCGGGGGATTTTAACCCTCTTTCAGCCGTTCGCGGGGGTAAACCCACACGCGAGCGGCCGAATCCCGCGGGCAAAACGACAGTAAAGCAGCGCTAAAATATAGCGCTGCTTTACCGTCACCGCGGCTCCCGCCCCAGTGTGAAAGGGGCCTAAAGGTGAACTTACACTTTAAACAAATGACATTGGTTTCATGAAGCAGTGGTGTGTTATTTTATTTTTTCTTTTCAAAAGACCCTGTGAAGACCATAGGACAATTGGTTAGTATTAGCTATGTGTTTTTATGTACTGTAAACTATTGGCACATATTGGCATTGTTCCTATGAGAGACAAGATTAGATCAAACTTTTCCAGAAGCTTTTCAAAACAATAGTTTGATTTTGTCATCTGTCTAAAGGGACAAAGTGGAGGCTTAATTTCACAAATATTTCCAGTATGATTTCAAAATGATACTTCTATTACAGAGGAGAGTTTAAAACTAAGCTTAGAAAGTAGTATTTTACTAAAAGAGTAGTTGATGCTTGGAACAGGCTTCCAGCAGAGGTGAGTCAGTCAACAGTAAGTGGATTCAAACCTGCTTGGATCTATACCATGGGTGGGCAATTTTCCCGAAGGAGCCTCATGAGAAACTGCTGTAGAGGCCTGAATTTAAAATGTGTGCGTGTTTTGTGTTCTCTTTTAATAAAAAAAATAAAGCCACTAGGGGGTGCTAATTATCACAGGTAATTCATATGACACTTGGCACTAGTGGCTGAATGTAGATTTTTCTCATTTAAATCAATGAAAACATTTGACCAGCACAGGATATAGCCTAATGGTGTGTGTGTGTGTGGTGTATGGTGTATTCCCCCCCCCCCCCCCTTATTACACAGAACAAATGTACATGCACTTCACTGGTGTGCAATTCTTCAAATGCCCTCATAAAAGTATATCCTTGCTTTTATTCTATGTAGAAAAAAAAAATATATATATATAATTATACATTTTTTATTTTTTTTATTGCTGGTTTTCAATTGTAATCATTTTGTCTTCTAAGGAGAGAAGTTTTCAGTGGCATAAAAAAATACCTTTAGCCTAGGTTTTAATGTGTTTTCATTTTACTGTGTGTTTTTTTTTTTTTTGTTCTGGATTGCTCTAAGGCAAGGAGATTAAGTTACAAGAGCAAAAAATGTGCCAGCTTTGTTCCGGATTCCATTTATCGAATGGTTGTCATAATAATAATGGGGGGGGGAAAAAAAAAGGAGCGATGTCAATTTGTTACGGTCGGGCGAGCGCTGCTGAGACATGTTCCGTCACTGCTGTGTATTGAAGCTCAGCTCTGGTCTCTCTTGTGTTTGGAATCCATCTAATAAGTGAATCCAGGATGGGCTTTCTGCCTTCAGCAGGGGGATCTGGTTTATAATCACTCGGTAGACTTTGGCAGGATCGTAGAATTGTGTTTGTTTTTTTTTGCTCCACAGTTTAAAGTGAAACTCCCATTTTGCTGAAAAGGGGAAACAAATCTCCCATTTAGGATGACTATGTACAGTGTATGGATTTTATACAACCCCCCCCCCCTTTTTTATTATATATATATATATATATATATATATATATATATTATATATATATATATATATATATATATTATATATTTTTTTTTGTATATTGAGACAGTAATTCTTCTGAAATGCAGCCGATGCACTGGAAAGGCGTAAGTAAGGCATCTGTCCTTTTTTAAACAGTTGAGTAGATCTAAACCCAGCTGCTAAGATGTCATATAAGCCTCAAAGTTGTTGTAAAGGCACAATGTTTGCCTTCAAGCCCCGTCTCGATCCAGTGATGTCCAGGAGAGCCTTGCCTCTCGGAGGACTCGCACTTCTGATTGCCTTTGGCAGCAGTGGGAACTATTGGCTCCCGCTGCTGTCAATCACAGCCAGTGGGCCAATCAGGAGACGGGGGCAGACTGTACCTGCTTGGGTACCCCACAGCAAGCTACTTGCTGTGGGGGCACCCAGCAGGAGGGAGGGGCCAGGAGCTCCGGTGTGGGACCTGAGAAGAGAAGGAGGATCTGGGCTGGCCTGTGTAAAACCACTGCACAGAGCAGGTAAGTAGAACATGTTTTAAAAAAAAAAAGAAGGAAGAGACTTAAGAATCGCTTTAAAACTATATTAAAGCTGTGTGTGTTAGGTGTGTTTTGTTTTATTTTGGCACTCATGGCCCCTCCCTCCTGCCGAATGCCCCCACAGATAACAGGTTACTATGGGTGCACCCGAGCCACTGCTCTGTATGTCCATTCAGACTCGGCCCCGCCTGCTGCTGTGTCTCAGCCAATCAGGAGGGAGATTGGACAGGCAAGACTCTCCTGCAACATCGCTGGATCGAGATGGACCTCAGGTAAGTATTAGGGGGGCTGCTGCACACAGAAGGGTGTGTGTTTTTATTTATTTTTATTTTTTTTTCTTAATGCATAGAATGCACAAAGATAAAAAACATTCTGCCTTTACAACCACTTTAACATATTAATGCCATTTTGGTTATTTTGTAACTGCAGCTTTCATAAAGATACTGCCTGGTGGTCCTGCCATGAAGGTTCTTGTTCAGGCACTTCTTGTTATGGGGTGACAACTGTTTCCTATTTGTGCTTCTGCGTTGTCACCCTGTCACATGCATCCCTGGTTGCTGTGCTGACACGCATTGCACAGGAGCTGACCACTGTTGTCACTCTGAGGGAGTTGAAAGTCCCCCTTGAGAAACAATGTCAGGCTGGAAAGAATACCGTATATACTCGAGTATAAGCCGAGTTTTTCAGCACATTTTTTTTGTGCTGAAAGTGCCCCCCTCGGCTTATACTCGAGTCAAGCACTTTTCTGCAGCAAAAAAAAATAAATTTCCGACCCGACTTTGGGGCCCCGTATCTCGGGGCCACTTGGGTCTAGGGATCCCAAATTTGGTGTGCCAACCCAGTGGACCTAGCACTATAACATATCCAATATGGGGTTCCTAGCTCTAAGTGGCCCCGAGATACGGGGCCCCAAAGTCGGTTCGGAAAATGTCATTCTCTGCTGCAGAAAAGTGCTTGACATTTTCTGACCCGAATTTGGGGCCCCATATCTCGGGGACACTTGGTGCTAGGAACCCCAAATGTTGTATTCCAACCCAGTGGAATTAGCACTACAACATATCTAAAGATGGGGTTCCTAGCACTAAGTGACCCCGATATACAGGGCCCCAAATCGGTCAACTGTGTCCATCTGCATGGGCACAGTGAGGCTGCAAATGGGCATCGTTGACCCTCTTTTCCACTTACAGTAGCTGCGCATTTCTCACCCTAGGCTTATACTCGAGTCAATAAGTTTTCCCAGTTGTTTGTGGTAAAATTAGGTGCCTCGGCTTATATTCGGGTCGGCCTATACTCGAGTATATACGGTACATGTAGACAGGAAGTGGCTGAAAGAGACTGAAGGAGATGGCAGCATGATGATGATGATGGGGAATAATAAAGACTATTTAAGAATCATGCCGATGGTATATATATATATATATATATATATATATATATATATATATATATATATATATATATATATATATATATATATATAATATATGAGAGAGAGAGAGAAGGAATACCCACCACTCCTTCAGATTGGCACCCGCCCATCAAAGAGTTTTGATACTTTAGTTTTTCTCTCAAAAGCCGGCCCACTGCTTCATCAGGACTGAGGGCTCTTGAGTACTGAGGCGGGGCACTTTGATATTTTTAGGAAGCGATGTACAGCGCCCTGCCAGCCCCTCCCATAAGTCATGATCTGCCTGCATTGTATAGAAAAGAACAGAGAACTGGTGATGTCCCTGACCCTAAAATAAGGTATGAAATGAAAACCAGTTTCATTTAAAGGCCACTTTTATGAGGGTAAAATGGCATAAAAATAAAAAATTGTGTATATACAACTGCTACATACCGTATATACTCGAGTATAAGCTGACCCGAATATAAGCCGAGACACCTAATTTAACCACAAAAAAAATGGAAAAACCTAGCGTGAGAAATGCGCAGCTACTGTAAGTGGAAAAGAGGGTCAACAATGCCATTTGCAGCCATAGGTCCCCCAAACTTGGCAGTTAAGGGTTCCTAGATGCCCCCTATCTGCAGCCAAAATTTGGGGTCTCTGGACCTAAAGGGTCCTGAAATAACATTGCTGCAGATGGACACAGTTGGCCGACTTTGGGGCCCCTTATCTTGGGGCCACTTGGTGCTAGGAACCCCCATTTTGTATGCAAACTCAGTTGAACTAGCACTACAACATATCCAAAGATGGGGTTCCTATTACCAAGTGACCCCGAGATATGGGGCCCCAAAGTCGGTTCGGAAAATGTCAAGCACTTTTCTGCAGCAGAGAATGACATCTTCTGAACCGAATTTGGGGCCCCATATCTCGGGGCCATTTAGTGCTAGGAACCCCATATTTGGATATGTTGTAGTGTTGGTTCCACTGGGTTTGCACAAATTTGGGGTCGATACGGGGGCCCCAAAGTCGGGTCGGAAAATGTCGTCAATCTCTGCTGCAGAAAAGTGCTTGACTCAAGTATAAGCCAAGAGGGGCATTTTCAGCACCAAAAAAATGTGCTGAAAAACTCGGCTTATACTTGAGTATATACGGTAAGTCTTATTGTAATTAAATGTTATTAAAAATGACCTTTCCTTTTCAATCTGCAGCTCTAATTCTCTGCAAAATGAAATACAATAGGGATACCTGGAGGCATTCTGTACATGTTATATATATATATTATATATATATATATATATATATATATATATATATATATAATATATAATATATAATATATGACAACTGTCAGCTGGTTTACTCTTATTTCTATGCATATGGACTCGGCATACTTAAGCTATTATGCGTGAGCTTCCCTAGTCACTAGTAAGGTCAATGTGCCACAGTAGGGAATGTTAATGAAATACAACGTACAGAATGTAGCAAAGTACCCAGGTCCCCCACCCCCTCCTGCCCATTGGGAGTGTTTTGGAAATTTTGCAAGCTGTAAATAATTGAGAATAAAGCAAAAATTCACAATATGGGGTTTTCTTGGCTCACAGCTGCATATAATTTCATGCTATACGGTTTATATAAATGGTTTAGCAGCTAGTGATATTTGCGTTACTTTAGGATAGCAGGGGAAAATCTATATACATGGATGTTTATTGATGAAAATACAGAGATCGGTACTATAGAAAGATCTTTTAAAAAGAAAAAACCCTGTTTAGCCCAGTTGTATATTCACAAGGGCTGAACTCTGGGCATAAAAACCTCTATTTAGATATATTCCTCAATAGCAACAGAGAATATAAATACGTGTGTGACCGACTTTACAACCACTTTAATGATTAGTAAGTTAGCGCTGCACTTTTTGTGTCACATCCTGATGTAAAGCAGCATTTTCCGGCTCTTTCTGTGTTGCGGCTAGGGATGTGCTCATCATATACACTAGGGATCTGCAATTAGCGGACCTCCAGCTGTTGCAAAACTACAAGTCCCATCATGCCTCTGCCTCTGGGTGTCATGCCTGTGGCTGTCAGTCTTGCTATGCCTCATGGGATTTGTAGTTCTTCAACAGCTGGAGGTCCACTAATTGCATATCCCTGATATACACTATACATGCACTGAAAGCTGTTGGAAAGATCTCAAAGTTACAGCAGGAGGAGGAATGTTTATAATCCTGAATTGCAGCAGAATACATTGTGCAATTTAGGCTTAATGTACACAGGACGTTTTTGCAACCTCTCCTGAACAATTTAACTTGACAGATAGTAACCCACGTTTACAATGTCCGTTTTGCCACGTTTACGTGCCACGTTTGGGGAAAAAACTAAAAATATAATAATAATAATAATAAAAAAATAAATATATATATATATTATATTATATATTTTTTTTTTTTTCAAAATAGCCAAAAATGAAAAACGCCTGTAAACTAAACGCGAGTTACTGCGCTTGAAATGCCTCTAAACTAAACAATTTTTTTTTTTGCTTTTTCAAAAAAGGCCTCTAAACGCAGTTGCCTATAAACGACCCTGTGTACATGTACTGATAGGATAACAGAGGAGAGTTCAGGAGAAGTTGAAAAAAATGCCCAACTGCTCCTAAACATTAGTTTAGCAGCAGCAGTGTAGATGAGGCCTTATGCCGCGTACACACGATCGGAATTCTCATCGGAAAAAGCTCTGATGGTTTTCCCGATGGAATTCCACTCAAACTGTCTTGCCTACACACGGTCACACCAAATTCCGATGGTCAATAACACCGCGACATATAACGCGTTCAACTGCACTATAAAAGGGAAGTTTAATGCTTCCGAGCATGCGACGAATTGTTTCCGAGCATGCGTCAAATTGTTTCCGAGCATGCGTCGGAATTTTGCGCGTCGGAATTTCTGATAGAAAGTTTAAGAACAGGCTCTCAATCTAAAGTCCGTCGGAAATGCAGACAGAAAAAGACCGTTGGGCATACACACGGTCGGAAAATCCGATGAAAAGCTCCCATCGGACTGTTTCCATCGGAAATTCCGGCTACGTGTACGTGGCAATAGAACTACTGAGTAGTGTGTTTACATTTTAGCATTTTTCTTTGCAGAAGAAGAAATTATACAAAATGTTTTCTATGTAGCCAAATAAAGTAATATTATGTATACTTTGTACTGCTGATAGGAGATTGGTGTTTTGCTCGTCCTTTCCTTGTTTTTAGCCCTCGTTCACACTAAACACGGCTTTGAAATAGTGCGAGTTAATCT